>MU843528.1:46720-156334 GCA_030867255.1 Colletotrichum somersetense | reverse complement strand
GCCGCGGGCCCCGACTGCTCGTCTTGCGTCACCGGGGTGAGGCAGCGAGAGGAAGCTTCGGCGCAACAACAGAAGAGTTCGTCTGGTCAGAGAGGCTTTCCCACGCCTGGGAAACGAACAGCAAGATTGGTTTCCTTCCGATTTCTCTGCTTTCTGATATTCCTCCTGCGGCTTTTTTCTTCCTTTTTTTTTCTTCCTTTTTTTCTCTTTCCTTCTCTTTCCTTCTCTTTAAGTGAGCTTCGTCATTTATCTACTACACAGTAGGCAAAGATATTTGGCTGACCAACTGACAACCAACGGCCTGTACGAAACATCCATCGTTACAGGAAACATTCCTCTTTGCTACTGCTAATGCCGCCGCCGCCGCCGCCGCCGACAACATGGGCTGAGGGCACGGATCGTGCCGATGGGCGGCGGGCAATGTAGGCCGATCCCAAGCCCGCCTGGTCGTCTC
This sequence comes from Colletotrichum somersetense, assembly GCA_030867255.1. NCBI lineage: Eukaryota > Fungi > Ascomycota > Sordariomycetes > Glomerellales > Glomerellaceae > Colletotrichum > Colletotrichum somersetense. The sequence continues at coordinate 155,880 of MU843528.1, read as the reverse complement.
CAGTATCCCATTCAGCCCCCCCCCGGTCCCCCAGTCTCCCAGACCAAAAGAAGAAAAAGTAGGCGACAATCCTCACTTTGCTCGCCATGTCATGCTGTATGTAGAGTTTGCGCCAGCAGTTAGCGTCACATCAAGAGAGCCTCAGGTCTGCCATTAAACTTTTCGCTTGAAACGTTTTCTGGGGCGAGTCGTCTACTCGGCCCGCTCCATGCCTTGCCATGCCCTGCCATGCAATGCCATGCTACGATATGCCAGGCTCCGCCAGCGTGTCTCTCTTGTAAAACCAAATAATTAGTCAATCGGGCGTGAGCATTCGTCTGTCTTGTCTGCCCACCCAACCCTCCCCCCTGTTGGGCATCATCCGTCACGTCCGGCAGTTGGCAATGATAAACAGCACTTCCCTGGTTTGCAAGTATTCGGACCGGAGCTGTCGCCCAATACCCCTACCGGGGACAGCCAGCTCACCCCTCGTATTGATTATACCGTTTCTCATTTCCACGTCGGCACGGCTGCGATCAATGGTTTCAGATACCGGGTGCCATACCTGCAAGACATCGCCAGTAAGGCATCGGCGGCCTCTCTCTCTCTCTCTCTCTCTGGGTGGGGGCCATGCTTGGGTGTACATCGTACTTCTCTTGGCCCGTCGTATTTCATATATAATAAACTTTGTGAAATATTCCCGAATGGCCAATTGATTATCGCAATCGACGCCAGTGAGGGCCTCAACTCTTTGCTCTCCTCCCTGCGCTGCCGCACCTGTGTAATGTAGCTGTAATGCGGCCTGCAGGTCCTGACTCTGTATACCACACCTCGATGGATCTCGCACTTGTTGATAAGGGACCGCGTCCTCTGCTGTCCCGTTGACTCCAACGCCCTCATGTTGTTTTTAGACAGCACGCACACCCGTCATCATCCAGTTCGACGTTTCCCTGCCGCTGCTGCAGCGCCCCCTTTCGGTACGACCTCGTGGTCTCCCTTTTCGCTCGCTCGCTGCTGGTCGCTCGCTGCTGCTCCGTCCTCTCCGTCATCATGAGCCGCGGCAGCCGTCGTACCGTGGGCCGTCCGGTATCGGGCGAGCTTTCCGGCAGCGTCTACCTGATCACGTCCGATGGCCAGACGCTCAAGTTACCCATACCCAGCAGCTCCTTATACGATCCTCTGAGCTGGACTTTGCCTAGGCGCATACTCGCCATGGGCGTTCTCATCCTATATTCAATCGTATCGATGATGGAGACCCAGGCCGCCAGCCTGATGTATCTCTCTCTTGCTGCCGAATTCAATGGCAAGGTAATAGATGCTCGCCCCGGAAACCCCTCCCGGGTGGTCGGATAGCGGCTGACATTTCCCAACCAGTCCCACAACTTCCCCATGAACGTACTTGTCTCAACGCCGAGCACGCTCTCCCTCGGTCTCGGGGCTTTCCTGTGGATTCCTCTGTCCGTGGCCGTCGGGAGAAGGCCCGTCTTCTTGTTTGCGTCGTGCTGCCTGACTCTCGCCACTGTTTTTGCGGCGAACGCCTCGGGCTTTTACCAGCTTCTCGGAGCTTTGACTTTGCAGGGGTTCTCTGCAGGACTGAGCCTTAGCGCGGTATGTGATGGCGGGGGGAGGGTTCTTGCACAGCCCCATGTCTTCTGGGAGACTTGGCTGACAGGCATCGCAGTCGCTGCTGGTAGTCATCGATCTCACCTTCATCGATGAGCGGCCCCACGCACTCGGCATGTTCTGGAGCATGGGCAGCGCCGGCGGCCTCTTGTCTTTGACGAGCGTCCCTGCCCTTTCCGCGTCCGGATGGAGGGCCTTCTACTCCGTCTGGATCTTCCCCTGCCTGGCCGTCCTCGTCTGCGTTTTTTTCTTCCTCCCCGAGACGTACTTCGTCCGACCCGTCGTTGCTTTCGACGGCCGCATCCTCGTGCAAGGTGCATCGGAAAAGATTCAGATGTACGATGGCTGGGAACAGACAGTCGGTGGGAGGCCGGACAACGCGGGGCAGCCGGAACCCGCCCGGGAGACGTTGTGGCAAAGCATCGTTCGGAAATGGGGGGTCCAAAAGCGCGGCGCCGGCTTCAGAGAGATGTGGACCTGCTACGTCCAGACAATGCTCTGCGCGTGCAACCCTCTCGTCTTTTGGGTCGCCATACTCAACGCCCTCAACTTTGGGGCCATGATCCTCATCGGCGAGACCTATACCGCCGTCATGGCGCAGCCGCCCTATAGCCTTCCCCCGCGTGTCATCTCCATGGTCAGCCCCGCCTCGGCCATCGGCTCCCTGCTTGCCTGGCCGGTGTCGGCCATCCTGACGTCGCGAGTGGCCCGCCGCCTGACACTCCGCAACGGCGGGGTCCGGGATGCAGAGCACTACCTCATCGCCTTTCTCCCTCCCGTCCTCGCCGGTGCGGGGAGCCTCTTCTTGTACGGGTTGGCCGTTCAAAACAAGTGGAACTTCATCTGGATTTTCGTGTCCTATGCCATCAATTCATTCAGTGCCGCGGCCTTCGGCATTGCCTCGACCCTCTGGGTCACAGAGGCATTCCCTCGATGGGCCGCACCCGCCATGGTCATTGTCGGAGGAGCGGGGTATATGCTGAGCTTCGCGACGTGTTCCGTCATCACGCCCTGGCTTGACTCGCAGGGGTATCTGGGTGCCAGCTTTGAGTATGGCGCCGTTCTGCTGATCGTGGGAGCTGTTGCTGTGCCACTTGCTTTCTGTGGAAAGAGCCTGCGACAGTACATCCACGGCCGATGGGGGGAATCGGAGGCTGGAGCGTTGCGGCCACAATAAACCGTGGCAAACAACAGCTCCCCAAGTACGCGCGTTGAAGTGGATCGAACATAGCAGGCTATATTGCAGCAGTGCTGCAAACCCATCTTCTGTCTTCTTAATCCGTAGCTGGCCGTTGAGTGAGGCCCGGCCGTGAATATTAATCATAGACTCATGAATCTTACTGTAAGCAATGGTCATGCGGAACGGGATTTGTACGTGCTTTTGGCATATGGTTCGACGTCAAACCATTCCGAGGTCTTTGTCTGGCACTGTGTGATGGTCGACAGTGGAGAGCAAGCCAATTGGCGTCCACTCACCGCCGAGGACGTTCCTTGCCATGTTGCGATAGGCATCTGAGCGGATGCGCGATGTTACCGCAAGTGGATGGGTAGTCCTAGCGAAGGTGCCGGATCCGGACGGGCTTTGGGTTTCCCGGGCTTCTCTTCCAGAGTGACTTGGTTCCTGTGGCTCCCGATGGGGTTGCTGTAGGGCAGATGGCGCGGTTTTGGGTTTGGTCGTTGGGGCCCCGATCCCGGCGATGGGGCAGCTTGGTTCGGCGGCTTGGTGACTTTGTGGCGTTGACGAATGGCTGGCATCGAGGTCTTGAGATGCCTGGCGCTGGAGAACATCTGCGCGCCCGCGGGCAATCTCTTTCATCTCGAGGTCGTGGGCGAAGATGTCTCCGGAGCAGTGGGATCCAAAGAGAGACTCGATGGTAACGTTGCCTCCGAGCCACTCGGGAATATCCACCGTGCATGGCCAGACATCCTTTGGCCGGAACACCCGAACCAAGTCGCATAGCTCTCGGTACGACGAATGCCGGGAGTACGGAAACGTGATGACCCTTTGCAGTTCAGCCGAATCATCAGAGGAACTGAGCACTTCTTCGTCGACACTTTGCTTCCTTTGGGTAATCGCCCGAACGGCATCCAAGATGGCGGTCTCGTTCTCCCCCCCAAAGGACGCAATGTCAAGGTCCAACGACATGTTTCGACCACTAATGGCACCGGCCTCCAAGAGCTGCAAGAACCTGGTCTTCGCATCCGTGGATATCTCCGGGGTCTCCTCCATCAGCTTCACCATTGCCTTTATGTCCTGCGTCGAAAGGGGATCGAGCTCGGCATCGCGCTCCAAGTCATCCCCACCTCCGCCTACGCCGGCCTCGGCGACATCTGTGCCATTTTGAAGATGCGCCACGACCGGCAGGATGGATACGACCCTCGCATTCCGGACGACACTGCAGAAGGCGCCCCTTTCACAGCTGTGAAGGCGAACGTGCTCGTCCCGGGTGAGACAGCCCGGATGGGGCGTGTTTCCGCACACATAGCCGGCCAGGGCAGGGGCTTCGGGGCATAGATGAACGGAAGAGCCGAAGCGGCCGGTGGAAGTCTTGCCGGTAAGGGAAGAAAACATGCGCATCTTGTAGTCATCTACATGGATGCGGGACTTCAAGGCCTTGGACAAGGCGATCCAGACCTGTTCATATCCGAAGGTCCATGTCTGGATGTGGAAGATGGTGTCAGAGGGATACGAGGTCACCTTTTGGAGCAGCTCCGCAATGCCCTCGGCTTTGGTTTGGAATGGAACGTCCCTGACGAAGGAGGTGTCGAGGTAGATCTTGTCGAGGGACTTGAGACCGGAGGTGTACTCGATGACGGCAGGGTTTCTGGCGATTGAGTTGACGAACCAGGGCTCGCTCCGTATGTCGCCGGTGTAGAGAACGGCGTGATTCAAGTCCTCTATGAGAAACATGACTGCCCCAGGGCAGTGGTTCGCGTCGAATAGGGTGACCTGGATGCGGCTCCCGGGCGCAAGCTCCAGAGTGGTGGGTGTTTCCAGAGGGAGCGGCTTGAGCAGGTTCTTCAGGTGCTTGTACGTCTGCACGCGCGCCTCTAAGATGCCTTTGGCGTGGTTTATGCGGCAGGGGTAACGTTCCAGGCGGAGGAGCATCTCCCGCGTGGCTGCAGAGCAGTAGACGAAGGGGGAGCGCAGGGTCTCCAGCCCAGCGAGGTGGTCGCTGTGGATGTGGCTCAGGAAGCATGCCAGGGGTGGACGACGGCCAGCATGACTCCGGAAGAAATCGACTGTGACGAGTCAGCGGTGTGACGGAGAGGAACCCAGAGTACGTGTCTCGAAGCCATCACGCGAATGGTGAGTGCATTCCCAGAATGTCTCATTCAGGGTCGGGCCACTCACTTCGTATGTCAGGAAACTCTGCGACAAGTCCGTTGAATGTAGACATGACGATGCTTCTTCATGATAGGGGCACAGGTGTCTGGAGCAGAGAAAAGACGTGTTTGTTCGACAATGAAGTCGAGGACGTTGAAGGTGAGAACATCAATTCACTGAAAGACGGAAGGTCCCTCCGCCGTCCCAAAGGACGGGACGGGACCAACCCACGGTCTGAGGCCAGCTGAGCCCGGCTGGCGACAGATGGCGGCAGAGCATGACATAATCGCCAGGATTAGGTAAGTCGGGGAATAGTGGATCCATCCATGGTTGCCGGCTCCGGACTTCGGGTCCGACCGATCTCCGTGCACCAGGCCTGAGATGTCTTTCTTCAGCGTCTAATGATTAATCATATTTTAGTTGACGAGTGAAAGACTTGGATTCGAGCTATCATGATAAGTTTATGTCTCAGCGTTACTGCTTAAGTCTTAGCGGTAGACCAACTCTCCGCCCACAAGCCTCCTGATCCTGGACAGCAGACCCCGAGATGGTAGTGCATGCGGGCCGCTGAGGATCTCAACTCCGAATTGTGGGGCTCAACTCCGAGGCGCCTTCGTCATGTAATCCAGACAAGGACATTGAATGTCTTCAGAGATATTGTACTTGGGACGAACGCTTTTTCCTCTTTTGTGACCGAGTAATATCTCTTGGAAGAAAAACAGTAACTTGACAAGTAGGAAAAAAGTCTTTCAAGGGGAACAACATGAGCACCAACCACACACCGGCATCATCCTCGCCGTCGGTCGAGCCCGATGAACCATACAGCATTTTTGATACTCGTCAAAAACGGCTCATCATCTTCATCGTATCTACCGCAGCTACTTGTGAGCTTTCACGTACCCACCCACCCTGTGATGGCTTTCCAAATGACCGTTATGCTGATCAGCCGGGCCAGTCTCGGGCTTCGCGTCCAACATCTACTTCCCGGCCCTCCCCTCCATCGCCGCCGACCTCGACGTCTCCGTCGAGCTGGTCAACCTCACCGTCACCTCCTATCTAATCTTCCAGGGCTTGGCGCCGAGCTTCTGGGGGCCCGTCTCCGATGTCAAGGGCCGCCGGGTCGCCTACGGCTGCACCTTTGCTGTGTTCCTGGGGGCGTGCGTGGGCCTCGCCGAGACCCGTAACTACGCCACGCTCATCGCTCTGAGGTGCCTCCAGAGCGCCGGCAGCGCCAGCACCATCGCCATCGGCTCCGGCGTCATCGGCGACATCACCACGCGCGAGGAGAGGGGCGGCTACATGGGCGTCTTCCAGGCCGGCCTGCTCGTCCCCGTCGCCGTGGGCCCGGTCATTGGGGGTGCGCTAGCCGGGTCTTTGGGATGGCGGAGCATCTTCTGGTTCCTTGCCATCTACTGCGCCGTGTTCATCGCTTTCCTCGTCGTCTTGCTGCCGGAGACCCTCAGGCCCGTCGTCGGCAACGGGTCGAGTGTTCCCCCAAGCCTGGTGGCCAAATACCCCCTATGCCTGTATCAGCGGAGCACCATGGTGGATTGGGCTGTGAGAAACTCATCCGCAGAGCCATCGTCGACCAAGAAAGTTGACGTGACCGGGCCGTTCCGCATTCTAGTCAGCAAAGCCGCAGCTCCCATCGTCATATTCCTCGCGGTCTACTACGCCGTGTGGCAGATGAGCATCACCGCCATGTCAAGCCTCTTCAAATCGCGGTACGGCCTCTCCGACACGCACATCGGCCTGACATTCATCGCAAACGGTGCCGGCTCTATCATCGGCACCCTTGTCACGGGAAGGATACTGGACATCGACTACCGCAGAGCAAAGGCGAAATACGAGGCCGGCGACGAGAGCGAGAACACTGTGCTCACCGCCACCACCATCCGCGACTTTCCCATTGAAAAGGCCCGCCTCCGTCTCGTCCCGATCTTCTCTCTTCTCCAATGCGTATCCATCGCCGTCTTCGGGTGGACAATCAACTTCTCACGCCGTGTGCACATCGCCGTGCCCATCATATCAACCTTCGTCACGGGATGGACCGCCGTATCGGCCCAGTCCCTCGTCATGACCTACCTCATCGACGTGTTCCCCGACCGAAGCGCGGCCGCAAGCGCCAGTCTCAACCTCGCACGATGCCTGCTCGCGGCCGGTGGCACGAGCTTCGTCATGCCCATGGTGAACGGCATCGGAGTCGGCTGGGCGTTTACCGTCTGCGTTGCCATGCAGCTGGTGGCTCTTGTAGGGGCGGGAGTGCAGTGGAAGTTTGCAGCAAAATGGAGGCGCGAGGCGTGAGGTCCAATGGAACAAGGCTAGTTTCAAAGAAACGGCTGGGGGATTTACATATGGATTCGGTGGTTGTCATTTCGGCAATTGCTTACAGGATAGACAAGAGTTTTGTTTGTTACTCCACAATTGAGGGCTAATATGAAAAAGGGCTTTGATGTATGGTCAAGTGTGCTGGATCAAGTGAAATGGGTTCTTCTCCGGGAGTAAACCATTGCTTGCTTAGGTCAAGTGACGACACCCTCTCCGCATCATCAGATATTGTACTACCCGTGGCGGATCACGGACGCTTGACGCGAATGATAGAACCATTGTGACTCCCTTCAACTAGCCTTCCGGTTGCTTTTACTAGGATATCCCAGAGGAGGCCTCTTCTTTGAAGGTCTTTGTTGCTTGAAGACGAGACAGGTCTCACAATTGCGAGTTTACAGCAACACTATGATCGGATGAGTGATCGGAGCGATCATAAACTGATGGTACAGATTACAGTCTGAGGAAAAGACGACACTCGAGCCTTTCAGGTCGATGTTTCTCAACGAGGGTAACATAGACGGCTAACACAATGTAGGAGTAGACAAGGTTGTTCAGCGCCAGGGTTTACGAATCCAAGCACCCGGATATGTTTAGCTTTTCGTCCCTCTGCGGCTGGTAATACTGCCTGCGCCAACCCATCAAGGAGCCTGCCTATCTACCTACCTTACCTTCCCACATCGTAAGAGTCTTCAACTTCATTGTGAGACACCACAACGGTCACTTATCCCCAACTTCTCACTGACGTTGTTTAGGTCGATCGCGCCGAGGGCATCACAGGCCCGCTCTGGAACGCGATTTACTCCACGTCTGTGCTTGGATGCACACCTCTTCAACTCGATATCGACTTGGCAGTCCACACGATGCAGAATGTTGCATGCTGATTTGACGAGCCAGACCAACTATTTGAGATGTCAATTCACTCTGATGACTTTGAATCCCAGGTCAAAAAGGTGGCAGATCTGGGTAAGTCAGTGTCTCGGGCATCGGACGGGGAGAAGGCCGACGCGGACGGTGCGTCAATAACGTCCTACGATTCGGACAAAACTCTTGTCGGCAAACAAGAGAACAAAACGGTGCGCGTTGGCGTGGACAAGCTACAGCCTCGCAAACGGAGCTGGTGGAGGAGGAGGGTGCTGAAGGCAGTCGCGGGGCCAAGGTCCAATGCTCGGCACCTGAGCCGCAGTGGGCAGGTGAAGCGGCCAAACTGCGAGAGCGGTCGTTGGCGATCCAACGCGCGAATGCAAAACTGTGCGGAAGCGTTAATCAGTGTAAGAACAGTGGATTCTTTCCCCACGAATCGTGTTTGCTTTTCTGACAATGGTTCACATCGCAGTCACTGTCCAGGTTCTGCAGGTGGTCGTTGAGGTCCGCGAGCTCATCTTCAGTACGAAGATGCAGACCAAATGGGCAGAGTTAGAGGCGCTGGTGAAGAAGCCGGGGGTGGACAGATCCGAGGTCAGCAAACACACAATCGACATCGAAGAGCTGTTGACCCATAGTGGGCGGTCGAAGGCGATTCGCAAACAAGCGAGAAAGGTCCAAGCAGCGAACAAGGCAATGATGCAGGATGCGACCTCCATTGCGCGGCGGGGCAGGCAACTGGAGAAGGACCTCGACGACTTCTTCGAGGACCACCGGGTGTGGCGGGCACAGTTTGAGGAGTCTGGCGCAAGAACCCCCACCACCTCGTTATACGCCGCTGGCTGCCCAGAAATAGTCTGCTTGAAGGGTGAGGACGGACGGTGATGGTGGAGTGGCGTGGAGGGCTGGCTGTGGACTTTTTGCTTTGGAATATTCAAAAAGGTGGCGCATGGGGCTGGTTCCGGGGTCCAACGGTCGGTCAATTGAGAATAGAAGCGGAAGAGGCTCGGGCTCGATGCAGCAAGCAGACCCTTGATGCATGGAGGCGTGCGTGCGTGGCGCTTCAGAGGCTCGCGCCGAGTCGCTCGCTGTGGGTTCTGGTCCCCCAAAGCGCGCGCTGCTCGATGGACTTTGTTTTGGCTACCTGCCTTTCAAGAGTCGTCGCCTTCGGTATGCCATGGCGGCTTCGCTGATCAACAAATGCGACGTGCATGTATTCTCCATGTGAAAGCAGGCCGGTCGTGGTCTTGGTCATGGGGCACGCACGCTTGTGATGCACGGTTCAGGCGGAGTGAAGGGAAGAGAAGCCGCTGAAGAAGGGTGAAGGAAGTCGGTCTGGCAAAAGAGCGCTAGGGGTCGCGTAGCTTTGGCGGTTTCGGCCCAGAGTTGGCGCGTACTTGGTCGCGGTCCATCATCGTGTGCTCGGTCGAAGTTCCGTCGGGGTTGCCGGCGGCGGCGGCGGCGGCTGGCTCGTCGCGAGATTGCACGCAGCGTACTGTAATTTGCCGATCCGACGCTTGGAGAGATGGGCCCTAGAAGAGCAGCGGAAGACGGGAGACGAGGCACGAAGAAGAAGAGCAGCGGCTCGCCCAGGCAGGTAGCGAAACAAAAGGGGCGGGAGAGATGTGATGTGTAATTGATTGGTAGGGGCCGGAGGGGAAGTAAGCGGCAAAGGGGCCCGTCCGGTGACCGATGCTGCCGGAGGGGAGCAGGTTGACAAGGCAGGCCAAGCAAGCAATGTACCCGATGGGGAAAGAGAACAAGATGGAAATTGAAAAGTCAAAATTGCCACGAAAGATACATACACCGACCGGGTCGGCGGTGGGATTTGGAAAGAGGAAAGAACAACGGGGGGCATTTGACATGGGCTAATATGCTATGCCGACATGCATGGAGGGGAAGGAAGGGCCCGCCGGGGCTGTCCGTTCCTGCTCTCTCTGTCTGTCGCCATGTCATTGGAAGTGAGATGGATGGATGGATCGATGCACCTGCACTTGCCTCACTTGCACTTGTTTGCTGTGCACTTGCGCTGCGCTTGCTTGCCCCTGCGCTGGGCGCTTGCCGTGTCTGATAAGGAAACCAGACTCTGGCCATGGACGGCAAAGACGTGATTTACCTACCTACTTACCCACCTACCTTCCTTAGGAAACCAATACAGCAGGAGCCGCATGTCGCGACCCGACCCGACCTGACCTGACCCGGTCTGGTCTGGTTAGTTGCCCTTTTCGGGGGGAGAACCCATCGTCCGTCTTCTGCCTTCCTGCCCTTGGAATCCTCGACCCATCGCCCTTTCTGCTTCAAAACACAAGACAAAGCCCAAAACCACTCAATAAGTAGGTTACGTCGTGGAACAAAACAAATTCCTCTTTCCCCCAATTTCCTCCAAAAACCCAGCCGCCCGGTCGCAACCCGTCTTTTGCATCTGTCCCGACACGATAGACACCGCTCCTCCTCCCATCAGCCCCTTGTGCCTTGTGACCTTGCCCACACACACACACACACACCAACCACTAACGTACACACACCTACACCTACCTACCCACCTACCGTACCTACTCACTCACTCTACTGTACCCAACTCAATCAGCTATCCGCAGTCTCCCCCCCCCCCCCCCCCCCCCCCCCCCCCCCCCCAACCCCCCCCCCCCCCCCCCCCCCCCCCCCCCCCCTTCGCGACACGAAAACCACGTCACACTCTCTCTCTCCTCTCTCTTCATAACAAAAACACCTCCGCAATCCACCAACTCACTCGTCGCAAACGTATTTCTTCCCGTCATCCAAATCAATAACTCGATTCTGCAGCTTCAGAAAGCTTTATCCCGTCATCTTCCCACCACTTTTCATCCATTCGTAAGTCCCCCAAGTTCATCCTCTTCTCTTGACCCACCAACCACCGCCCATCGCGCCATCGCCTCACTCAGCTTTCTTTGCCTTTTCCTTTTCCCCCCTCCTTTTTCACGCGAAGCGCATTCACAACCCGCCACCTCGTCTTCTCGTCGCATCGCCTCCGTTGCAGTCGCCTTGTTCCGCTGCTCCTGTTCCCTCCGCTGACATTTCCTCGCGATCCCCAGAACCACCCGCCGCCACCACCACCACCACCATCATCAAAAATGGCCCGCGAAGGAACCCGCTCCCAGACCGGCAACTCCAAGCCGCGTGTCTTCCCCGTCGTCGACACCGCCCCCGTTCGCAAGCAGAACGCCGCCGCCCCCGCCGCCGCGAAGAAGCCCAAGACCTCCACCGCCGCCTCCAAGGTCGCGAAGCCCGTCGGCGTCACCAAGAAGAAGGCCACCACCGCCAAGAAGGGCCCTTCCGTCGCTACCAAGGTATCCATCTACCTTCATCGCCCCCTGGACTTTTGTCCTCTTGTCTTCTGTCGGCCTCGAGTCCAACTAACCATTATCCCCCCAGGCAAAGTCAGTAGCCAAGAACGCAGAGACCAAGGTTGCTGCCGCCACCAAGGCCGGCAAGAAGGTGCGTCGCATCGCGCTGCCCCTCTCAGCATCTCGCCAGCTAACCCCCGCCCAGGAGACCAAGCCCAAGACCGCCAAGGCCAAGGCGACGCCCGCCGCCGCTTGAGCCTCTCGGTCGTCATTCGAAACAATCTCTTTTTGAGCCATGCGCCGCGTCGTCGAGGCGTCTGGGGGATTCCGCCAAAACAAAAACAAAAACACGCACATGGATATCACGACTCTCTCCATGTTCCTTTGCTTGCGCTTCCGGGACTTACTTGCTAGTTTCTTTTCTCAAGATACCAACTTGGTTGTTGAGCGAGCGGACTCGGGTTTGCTGTTTATAACGTCGGGTTCTGTCTGGGTCGTTCCACGGGGTTTTCTGGGGCCGTTTGTCTACTCACCGCCTCCTTTACCTGTTTCCATGGGTTTTCTCTTTTCCTTTTTTTTTCCTTCCACTTCGTCTTTTTTGGTTACTGCGTTCCTTGGGTCAGTCTGTCTTGTATTGCTGGACGTCCCGGGCGGGAAATGAGACACGCACTACGTCGTTGGGTGGTTCCGGGCTGGTGCGGGTCAGGTTTGAGTATTATATACATACTGCAGTAGGACCGATGACGGTTTCTGTCTAATACATGGTGAATGAACCACTGCCACGAACACCGTACCGTCCTGTCCCTGCCCGGATTCTCTGCGTGAGCTTTGGTCTCGGTAGTGACGGTGGGCGAGGAGAGGCCGTGGCTTTACGTGGCCGATTCACTCACCTGGTTGTAATGCGGACGTATATATACACATATATATGTATGTTAATACACCGACCGCCCTTCTCACCTCGCCCGCTGTATGCGTCGGTACTTGAGAGCAGGCGGGGGGTGTCAAGAGTTAAAAAAGTGTATTCGGTACACGTCCATCTTTAGATGGATGCGAGATGGATATAGCAATAGGATTAAACGAAAGTGGTATCATTTCCAGCGTGCGCCCACCCCACGCACAACACGCACAACAGACACACACACACCGCCCAGAAGTGATGCCGTTCTTCTGCAGAGCGTTGTTGCTGCGTCTCTTTTCGCGAGCCGCCCAATTCTTCTTCCTCTTCTTCCTCTGCAACGACACCCATCGTGACCAAAGAACCCAATCAATGCTGATGATGCTCCCAAAAACAAAAAAAAAGTGAACCGATGCGCCGTGCCGTCATCATCAAACTGCCCCCCGCCCACCCTTTTTTTCTGCCCTTGCTCGTAATCAGACACGCGGAATCAAATCACATTGGAAAGTTGAGCGTCTGCTGATCCCACGGGATGCCGTAGTGGTTCTCCCAGTTGCGCCCGTTGCGCGGGCCCTCCTTGACGAGCTGCATCTCGCGCACCCCGCAAAACATGCCGTTGCGCCCCGTCCGCTCCACCATCTTCCACCCCTCGCGGCGCTGGTAGATCTCCTCCCGGAACCGCTGGCCCTCGACGACCTCGCGGTGCGGGTTGGGCGTGGGGAACCGCGAGAAGTAGGTGATGATGCCCTGCGGGAGGGCCATGAGCCGCTCCCAGCGGCGGATCAGCCGCTCGAGGCGCTGGGTCCTCTTGCGGTACGCCACGCGCACGTAGGGGTTGACGAAGACGCCCGTGTCGGGCTCGCCGGCCTTGTCCGCGACGGTGGTCACGTCGGCGAGGAACAGGCAGCACTCGCAGGCGTCAAAGTACAGCTCGGGCTCGTACCGGAAGCGCACCGGCGCCGTCACGTTGTGCGGGTGGTCCGGGTTGATGACGTGGTGCGCCACGGCCTGCCAGTCCTTGGTCGGCAACTTCCTGTCCAGGTTCTGGACCCACTTGGCCTGCATGGCCACCATGCCGCCCCAGCAGCTCTTGACGGGGACGGCGTCCGTCTGCGAGACCATGGCCCTGCGCGAGATGGCCTTGCCGGCGCTGGTGAAGTAGGGGAAGATGGGGATGCCGTTGGAGAAGCCCTCGGCGTCGCGCTGCGCGTAGAGGTCGTACTCGAGGAAGGGGTTCCAGTCGTAGTCGATGGAGCAGGCCGAGAGGTAGTGGGGCCGGCCGTCTTGGCCCGTGTTGGTGTTGAAGAGCAGGTGGACGGCGTCGACGGGGTCGAACAGCGCGTCGTTGAGGAACAGGATCCTGTCGTACTTGACGTCGCCAGCGTCGGGGTCGTGGCGGTCCAGCGGGTAGAGGGCGCGGTTGCGCATCTCGGACAGGTAAGCCAGGCGCTTCAGCCTCTGCGAACCATCGGGTAGCGTCACATGGGGGAAGGCGCTATAGTCGACGTGGGCTTCGCTGACAATCTTGTGCTTGCAGGGCACCTTCTTCTTGAACTCGTCGAGGGCGGCGGTGCCCCGGTCGCCGCTGTCGTTCTCGTAGATGCTGAGGAAGGCGTTGTCCTCTCCGATCATGTGCACGAGGTCGAGGACGTTCTTGGCCCACTCGCCGCCGGCGATTTTGCCGTCCGGGTCGAACAAGCTAACGGCGATGAAGATCTTTTCGTTGCGCAGGTTGGCGCAGCCGGACAGGCTGTCCGACACCAAGCATCGGTTCCTCAGGTCCTTGTAATGCTTCGGGTGGCGCGTGTAGGACGGGAAGAGTATGGGGGTCGCAGTCAAAACGAAGAGGACGAACAAGAAAGCGTAGCGAAGCAGCAGGCGGGGCAGAGAGCGAGGCTGGCGACGAAACTTTCTCAGCAACGAGCGCGGCCTACCTCTGAGCCATGCTAGGACAGTCCCTTGTCTCCTTTTGTGAGATGCCGCCGGCGGCGAGCCAGGCAGCAACGGCGCCTTGTATTCATCGTCGAGGTCGAAGTCTTCTACCGAGGACGAGGGCCGGTGTTCGGTGTGGACATGGCCGGGGGAGTTGGACATGGTTGGCGTCGAGATGCTCTGGTCAAGCAAGGCTGGGACACGAAACGGTCGTCGGGATGGTCGTCTTCGATGTCGTGGACCGCCGCCGCCGTCGTGGTCGTCGTGGTCGTCGTGGTCGTGGTCGTCGTCGTGCTCAAAAGGGGAACAAACCGTCAGATGATCTACAGGCGGTCAGTATATAATTGGGATCCACCATGATGGGAAAAGGCGTGCCCACAAGGATGAGGAAGAGTAACTAGCTGATGGGTACGGTTTCTGCTGTGCGGGAAACACAATGGTTCGGCAGACAGACAGACGGACAGAAGGGACAAAGTGTCAAAAGTCGGCCGTTTTGAAAGCTTGTTTCGAACATGCAACGCCAAAACCAAAGCAAATCGAAGATGGGACGGAGGGACGATGAGAGGGGCCGAGGTCCGTGGTTTGTTTGGTCGTCCGTCTATTTAGTGTAGGTAGTCGCTGTCCACGCAGGGAATTGGCAGCAGCACCTCCTGACGGGCCTTCCTTGTCACACTCACTCGAGAGTTCGAAATTGAGGGGCGAGGGGGGAAGGAATGAATGCAAGGAAGCAAGGAAGGCAGGCAAGACGGAAAAGGGAAGGGAATGAAAACGAAAACAAGCAGTCGAATCGAGGAAGGAGTGGAAGGTACCTAAGCAGGTACGAAGTAAGTACCTGCTAGGCTGGCTGGCTGGCTGGCTGCTATGTACAAGAGCGCTGCTGGCTGGAATGAAGGCGGCGGGCGACGATGGAGACGACGACAACGACGAAAAAGAAGCCAAGCCCGGAAGGGAAAAGGGCTTCAGTCAAAGTTTAAGCCGGGGGTGGTGGGCAGAACTCGGGCGGTGACTGACTGATTGATTGACTGACTGACCTGACTGACCCATCTGCAGCCACGGTATCCGTAGGACGGGGGACATCCATGGCCGCCCGGCTCCACGGCAATGAGAGTCACCGAGGAAGAAGGTCGAACGAGGGTTGGTTGGGGACGCTCAATGAATGAATGAGTGGTATTATGGGGAAACCGAGACATCTATCATCTTTTGCGAATGCTTTTTCAACGAGCCGACGGATCATCAGTTTTGAGGCGGATATACGGTGAGTGGAGCGTTGATTTGTGCGGGAGTTCATAACGAATGCGTGCGTGCGTGCGGCGTACTTTGTCCGTAGCGACTTGACTAGAGTTGCAAAGTTGCTGCAAAGTTGATGGAACGGATGGAACCGATGGATGGATGGACAGAAGAAGAACGAGTCGCGTCGAGTCAGTCAGTGAGTCCTTGGTGCGCGCCTGCGGCCATTTTGGCGTCGTCGTTGGATGCGGCGGTGCGACGGCGCGGTCGGATGACTGAGGTACTTCGTACTGAGGTAGGTAGGTACTTTGTAGGTGTGCCCAGGTACAGACAGGACTCGGCACTTACTAAGGCTTGTCAGGTACCTGTGTACTCTGTACTTTCCTGGACATACGAACGAATACAGATTCGGACACCGGGCAGAATATGCCTGTGCCACGGCACGGCTTGTCGCATCTCCAATAGGCATGCTGCATTCATTCGTTGCATTGCATGCATGTTTGTTTTCAGTGTTCCACTCCCTTCTCCTCGTGGGATTGATTCAGTATGGACATTCCGGCCCATCCATTGAGTAGGTAGGTATTCGTACGTACGGATAGATGCCATGCCAGAGAAATAAGGAGAAAAGAAAGGCCCGACGGTGGATGGAACAAGAGAGGGAACGACGCAAAGACTAGCTAGCTAGCTAGCATCGGTCCAGTGATGCAGTACCGGTGCCAAGAGATGGCGGGATGGATCAAAGAGCGTTGCCGTGGTTCAGAAGAGGAAGTGAAGCCCCTGTAGGTCAGGAGGTACCTTGGCTTGGCACTTGGGTAGGGTTCTATGTATCCGTACACTACTACTGCTACTAGGCAGGTACGCTGCATACTGCCTGCACTAGCTGCAACCAAGAGGTGGAGAGCCAACCCAACCCAGCCCGTGCTTGCTTGTCAAAGCTGAAAACTGAGCAATGTGGCGCATTGCCTTGAAGAGAAGACCCGTGTCAGATTGCTACGTGTTTGTTTGTTTGTTTGTTGCTTGTTTATTCGCTTGCTCGCTCATTAGCTGGCCCTGATAGTGAGCATTGTAGTTTACAATGAACAATTCATACTTGGTAGTAGACAATGAACAATAAGCAGTAAAATGATGGAAAGAAAGAAAAGTAGCAAGCGAGGGGCGGCTTCGGAGATCACAAGTTGCAGGGGTGCCTGCCTGCCTACCTAAGCTAAGCCAAGTTAAGCTTAGCTAAGCATGCACAGACAGGCACCACGTTGAAAGGGGGGCGAAGACTGGAGGGAAAGAGCAGCACCACCAGTCTCGAAATGGCTTAGCCCCATCTGGCCAACCAATCCGCGCCCAAGGACATTTTCCATCCCTTTTTGTCTTTTTGTTGGTCCAAAGTCATGTGGGTAGGTAGGTACCAGGCAACTACTCATTCTTTCCGTCCTTTTTTTTTTTTTTTTTTTTTTTTAGGTCACTTCGTCGGGGGCAACCGAGGCGGCCCTGTACTCCGCCGCGGCGAATCCTTCATCTTTGGGTAAAGTCGAGGTCGCTTACTCACTCCTGGCTTCACTCCTTCACTCCTTCACTCACTTACAGCAACTCGTACTCGCTCACTCACCTGACTTACTTCACCGCTCATTCGACCCGTTGTAAATGCCCGCGACTGAAGACGCCCTTCTTTCCCCCCAGGCTTATCCTCATCTACACCTTGTTTTTGCACATCGTATCGTGAGGGCCGTCCATCCTGACGGTCACACTTTGAAACCCCTGCAAGCTCTCCACAAATCCGGGGACTCGTCTTCCCCACCCTCATCTCGGCTCCGCGGCATGGCGGCGGGGTCGCGTTGCGTCCTCGACCGAGATCGTGATTCGCACGCACGCAGCCTCTCGCCCGCCGTCGGCGCCAAGCCCTGGTCCCGCCAGTCCTCATGGCCGTAGGTACCGTACCGTACCTACCGTACCTACCGTACGAAGTACCGTACCAAGTGTACTTACCTGCATATGTATCGACTCCCCCGGCCACGGCATGGCCCGTTGCCGCCCTCCTTGCTTGGGTAGGTAGGTACTTGCCTGGCACCGAACCGATGCTGCGCTGATGCAGCAGTCGTTTTGCATCTGCGGCTCATCACTGCACACACCATGCAACACTTGTAAAAGCAAGCAATGAATTGCAACACCAGAGCCGCGACCGTTCGTAACAGGCGTGAGAAAAACCAAAGACAAACAGGCGTTTTAGTTGCTAGCCACAGTCAAATGTTCTCGGGAGCAGATTCGAGTCTGTGCATTCTCTACCTGTTCCAAGACAACCGGCAGCCTCTTAAACTTGTACAAGAGCAAGGAGATGGATGCAACGTAATGAGTTGAGAGGTCCATATTGGTTTCTCTCATGCACGCACGCCTTCATTGAGTCATCTCCTTCACCTTCGCTTCTACCCTCGCCAGAGCGTCCATGCTATCGCTCTCACTCTTCAGCCTCATTGCGGCCTTTTTGTATTTAGTGTCTCGCAAGACTTCGTCCACTCCTTTCTTGATCTGCTCTGCTGTCGGTCTCTGCGTCGCGAGACTGATACCAACACCGGCATACACGGCACGCATGGCCACCTCGCTCTTTTCCTGGCTCTCGCCGGCGAGAACCACCGGCACGCCGTTCCGCACAGCGTGAGTCAAGGCGCCGTAGCCACCGTTCGAGACAAACACGTCGGCGTATTCGAGGATGGTGTCATAAGGCATGTAATCCACAACCCGGGCGTTCGGGGGAATCGTGATATCCGAGGGAAGCTGGGCGCCGCGAGTCCCCAGGGCCGCAACGACAAGAACGTCATGCCTGTTGGCAAAGGCTTCGAACGTGGGCGACACGAGCTCCGTGTAGTCCGACGAGACCGTGCCCTGCGATACGAAAACGACATGCCGGTATCTGTTGTCCTGCTGTGTTCTCTCGACTTCGGACCACCAGCCGGGGTATCGGAAGTCTGGACCCGTTGCCTTGCGCGGCAGCACGCCGATGAACTCCACTGACGGCGGCAAGTCGGAAGTGGGATATTCGAGGCTGGGCGGGCAAAGCTGTAGTGTGGCATCGTAAGCTGTGTAACCGCATCTGAAGACGTGTTTCGTCGGGACGCTTGTGCAGCCCAGCTTCTCCATTGCCTCCTGCAAAGCGTCCATCACAGGCTTCATTGGTCCTTTCTCGAGCAGGTCTTGAAGAATTACGTTCCTTAGGCGACCTGAGTGGGTGGAATCGGGCGGCAGTCCGTACGGAACCGGCCCTCTGTCCCGGCTTTCCAGCATGAAAGCGGCAACGCCAATGCCAATGCTTCTCGGGATTTCCGTGAAGCCCTGGGGTAAAGGCATCCCATACCTCAATGGCAAGAAAGTCCAGTTGAGGACATCCTCGATGACAATGATCTGGCGGCTAGGATCCCTTGCCTTCAACAGGGCCAGAACTTCGGCTGTCTTCTGGGCCCGTGAGTCGAGTGTATCCATGAACACTGTCTTCATTTCAAGGGCAAAACGCTCCGGGCCGAAAGGCAAGGAGGCCGTGCCGGCTAGACGCCGGAAGAGTTCTTCGGTGAGGGGACTGTCCATACAGACCGACTCGGCGCCGGCTTCTTCGACTCTGTGCCGGAGGTCTGGCGTCGTAAGGAAGACAAGCTCATAGTACTTTTTGGCGAGGTATGATGCGATGGCGAGGAGAGGGTTCACATGACCTTCGGCAGGGAAAGCCGTAATGAGGATCAGGGGTGAAGGCTTCGTGGGCCTTTCGGCCGTGTTTGCCGTCATGGTGTATTCGGAGATGTTGCTGGAGGCTTGCTGTCGAGCTCGAAAAACTGGTGCCCGGCCAAGATGAGCAATCTTTAAAGTAGCAGAGCGTCTCAACGTCCATATGTCATCATGTGCTGACTGCCCCTCCCTGCTTATGAAGCAAGCGGGAGACGCAGTATCAAATGTGGACCTGTAAAAGGCATTGTTTTAGATCATGACAGCTGCAGTGGGTCAGTTGAGTCTGTTTGGTGACACGTCTTGGCCATTACACGACATAACTTGCATCCAAGGCGCGGACCGATTCAACGTGTCCGATAGCGCATTGTTCCGACACGTTTCTGCCGTCTTGTATGGCTAGGCAGGGGAGTTGCAGAAGAAGAAATGTGCTCACCATCTGGGAAGAAGAGCTTACAGCCTTCGCCCGACGGGGGTGGTAACCTAGCGCCGACGTACATCTACAACCCAAACCAACTCGAATCCGAGCAGTTCGAGGCCCCCCGTGTTCGTCGTCACTATCCGCTGGTTTCTCGGTGATACGAGCATCACGGCCTGGAGGCCATCAGACGTCAAGGTATTGATCCGTTCACATCGTCAGTACTTGGCATTTATGTTATTTCCTAGCGCAACGGTCCGTAGCGGCCGATGCATTCTTATCACCGCTAGCAAAGCCGCATGCCCAATGAAAGCAATTCAATGGTGGGGCTCTGCATCTATATCGAGCATTGCTACGCTGCAATCTGTCGGCACACGGGAATTCCCTGTAACCAATGCCCTCGCGGCAGCCTGCCGTCCCTCACACGGTCCCCTGTTTTCGGACTTTCAGTTCGACGCGAATGTCCGAGACAACACCTCTCTTACAAATACAATTGCAAACAGAATACTTCACACCGCACGTTACCGAACCATTAGGTCATATCGGAAAAGTGGACAACGTTCCTGTCATTCGAGGGCCGGCGCCGCATGGAATATCGTGCAGGTGGTCCTACTCGCAATACGCAACAAGCCACATACATCTGCCAAGGCGGAATCCAACTGCAGGAATATGCTGGTAATGTCAACGTGGATTTCCGGCTTAGTGGGGCCGGACCGGCCCTTGGGCCCGGAAAGTTTGGGCGCCACACCTGCCGAATGGGGATGCTGAATCCAGGAACCGAGCGAGTTCATTAATTACGCTCGTTGCTCACTCCCGAATCTGTTGATATATTGAACCTTCTGACTAGATAACTTCCCATCTCGAACTTTGCTCTAATCACCTTCCCGAAGCTAGGGCCTCATTGCAGCCACCTCGGCTGAACTTCAGTCGTTCGCTTCACTTCTGCATATAAGCTCTAAACCCTGCCGAGCAAGTATTGCATTCGAAGTTTTAAGGAACTAATGACGCTTGATGCTTGCACAGGGCGAAATCTTTTCTTCTTCTTTTTTATGGCCAGCCTATGAGTACAAGATTTGTGTTGTCTCTCGACAGCACATGGCATGTTTGCTTACCACCCATGCTCAAACGAAGCCTGATTCGCACAATTACTCCGCACCTGGCATGACGTGTCAAAGTAAGGCCCTCACCAATTCCATCACTTGACGCCTGTCTCCAAACCAATAGAGAATCCACACGGCCTAGAGTAAGTGTAATATGTCAAGTTCCAGGGACGTGTGTTCTCTCATCCATCCCCAGTTGACTCTAGACGTATAGTCCATTTACGTTGATCTTCTGCCCAATTGTCTTACTGAGGGAGGGTTACAAGGCGGGTTCCTCTTACGGCCGCGCAGGTACTGCGTACACATTGATAGTCTAGCACGGTTTGAAAAACACAGTATGAACCCCACGCCCGATACCTCAACACAATAGAAAGTTTCTAGGCACAAAACCCAATTGTCTTACGAAAGCATGGGGTTGGCCTTACTCCATTTCATTGGGCACCGATGAAAAGTGAAGAATCTTATCCCCGGACCCCGCCTTGATAATATGCAGCCACTCTACGTAGTACACGCCAAGCTTTTGACGAGACCGGATGGATGCGTATACGTATATTCATAACAGGTTCCTGAACGAAATAAACCTTGGTCTAGAAACGTGGGCTAGTTGGACTACCGTTGGTGTTTCCGTCATGGATATGCTTTCGGCTATAAGCCGCCATCAGTCGCATACTCACATTGCTGCACTCCTTAAATTTACGTTGGACGAAAACATGGCTTTACGTATTGACTTGGCTATGGCAACAGTTCTCTGCAGAAAAGCTCAAGCCTGTCCCTTGAGTCGCTCATCAGACACCACAAAAGGCGTCAACGGCAGGACGGTAGCCACGGAAGTGGGAGTTCGCTAAGGACTGTGCAACAACTCATCTGCCGAATGTACTAGCCTTGAAAAGTGGATGGCGCTCAAGCGACTCACCTTTTCCTCTCTTACTACCAGGGTGGAAACGATGCGCTGAGTATGAGGCGGACGTGGAGCTCAGTGACAAAGCCTAGGGCGTAAGCCAGAGTAGAACGGCCTCTAGCGCAGGTCTTGATGATACTATCAAATACTTCAATAAGAAATTAAAGGATCAAAGGAGGGAAAGATTATGATTTGTGAACAGCACCTGAACATGGGTTAGTCGACCCTGAGCCATAGGGAGCTTCCGTTCCAAAGTGGCACTCGTGCTCCAAATGGCGAGAAAGAAGCCGGCCAATATTCCGGTCCCTGGAAAACAAACCGCCATTCCACCGTTGCTATGATCGTTTTCACTTACCATATCTGACTCCTTGGCCTCTTTTTGTGGAGTCTATATTCTTCTGTCTGGGCTTAGTTGGACCCCCGCATCTCAGCGTGTCGCGAACTCCGATTGACCATTGAAGATCGTGTGCACGGGGACAACAGCGGATTCCCAAATGCCGCAACTGCTCCTTTGGCTTGTATCGCGACGGCTTGCGCCAGGCAATGAAACGAGAATTCCAGAACACGGGATGTTTTGGGCGCCGCAGGGATTCCGAAATAAAAGCGGTAGACGCGATGCTACGTGAACGTTTCCATCCGATTGATCTTCAGACGATTTTCAGTTGCAGCAGCATCTGCGCCTTCCCGTCGGTAATAACCCCCCTCGCTGCCCAAATGAAACGTCGCCGTCTATGAGTCATGATGATTTGAGGACCGGTCGTGGAGAAAGGGCCTGGAACAACGATGTGACATTGTCCAGAGACGCTATGGATCTATATACAGTATATTGACTGCACTCTGCTGAAGGGTCAGATGGGAAGAGGGAGAAGGGGGGCGGGGACCATTCGCTGCCGAATAGACTTCGGTCGGACTTATTTTCTCTATATTTCAAATGGGGGTTCGGCCTGGGATGTGCAGTCCAACTCGACGGGCCGAGCTGGCTATCATAATAGCAGAGACGGTCTGACCGTGCAATCAGCACAGACGATGATTCGATAGCCACACATAGAGCGCCCGCAAGTCTTAAGGAGACGACCCGCAAAACGTTCGGGGATGCCGGGACACGAGGCTACCAATGGAAGCGGCGATTTGTCCATCCAGTCAAGTTATGGCCTTGATGGAAAGCCTTTGCGGGGGAGGCCGATCATGCGCAGAAACAGGATTAACTACTCGACATAGCGCAGGGATCGTTGAAAGTATGTTTCGTTGCCGTTGACCGGCACCCAGCAAGTTGACAACGCCTTCCTTGCCCTTGCGCCTGAATCAGGGACCCCGATTGGGAGTTCGAATTTGCGTTTGCCATAGCCTAAATCAGCAGAAACACGTCGTACGCAAGGCCGACACGTAGCGGCGGCGCCGGCGCCGCCGTCAGAGAGGAACACTTCGGCAAGGAAGCGCCACGGTTAACTTTTGCTACTTGAGAATTAGAACGGGGGGCAAAGGATGTCTGTAGCACTGCCGGAACGTAAACCACGGTGGACTGACTCAACTAGTCAACCATGATGGCAGGCGACGTTGTGTCTGAGACAAGAGCGCCGTGACGGCCGTCGTGGGCATCTGCGCCGACTATGTAAAGAAACAATCCCCGTCTGTTAACGTTTGAAGAATGCTCCCCCCCCCCCACCCCCATCCTGTTTCTTCCGGTTCGTCTCATAGCATGATGCACTCGTTCGTTTCGCTAGCTTGGCTTCTGGCGCTGCTCACACAGGTCTATGCCTGGGGACCGCGAAAGTCGCCAAATGGCCCGCCGGGTCACTACGGTGGCATACATACGCATGATGATGGCTTCGTCCCAGACCACGTATTGCGCGTAACTTATGAAGACGTCAAAATAGCTTGCCAGACGCGCCCGTCCGTACTCGTCAATGGAAGCGTGGTCGGACCAACGCTGAGGTTGAAACCCGGTCGAAGGAGTTGGATCAGAGTCTACAACGACATGGAGGAATACAACACCACCATGCACTGGCATGGACTGAGCATGCGCGGCTCACCTTTTTCGGACGGTAGTCCATCGGCGGCTCAATGGCCTATCCCTCCCCTGCACTATTTCGATTACGAGCTCTTTCCGTTGAAGACAGAGTGCGGAACCTATTTCTACCACTCGCACGTCGGATTCCAAGCAGTGTCGTCGTCTGGCCCGTTGATCATCGAGGACGAAGAACCCCCTTATGCGTACGACGAAGAGCGCATCGTTTTTATCTCTGACTACTTCAACAAGACGGACGACGAGGTTGAGTCGGGCTTGACGGCATCACCTTTTGTCTGGTCAGGTGAAACCCACGGAGTTCTCATCAACGGTGTCGGTGTGGCCGTTGGAGAGACAGCCGGGAAAGAGAATTGTGCGTTACCGGTAATCGATGTCGACCCCGGAAAGACCTACCGGTTGCGCTTCATCGGTGCCACAGCCCTTTCAATGGTGCAGCTGGGCATTGCGGGCCACGACAAAATGACGATCATAGAAGCTGACGGTCACTACACCAAGCCGCACACCGAGAGCTTCATGCAGCTGAGCTCTGGCCAACGATTTGACGTTATACTGAAGACCAAAACCGAGGACGAACTCCAGGGAACAACCGACCATCTCATTCAGTTTGAAACCAAAGACCGCCCAGTGGTTTACTACGGTTACGGCGTCCTCCGGTACTCCAAAGCTCCGCCGCAGATCATCACGGCACCTGATGTGCCGCCGTTGACGTTCTCCAACAAAACCTACGAATGGGCAGAGTACGCCTTGGAGCCCCTGGTACCAGATGACTTTCCCTCAGCCAGCGAAGTGACACGTCGCATACACATTGATATCCGTCAACTCACAAAGCACTCCATCCTATGGCAAATGAACGGGCTGGATTGGAACGAGACCTCGGTACCTTACCCGGGTGATATGCCATACTTGGTGTATATCTACGAAAACGGACCAGCCGCGATTCCCGACTACGATGCCGCCATCCAAAACAACGGCTGGGATCCAAGAACTTTGACCTGGCCAGCAAAGTTGGGCGAGGTAAGTGGACAAAACCAGACGCACGTCCCATGAGAAAGTTCGATAGCTTACTAGTACAAAGGTTCTCGAAATCGTTTGGCACAACACGGGATCCTTGGTCAACATGGGCGGCGGTGTCGACATCCACCCCATCCATGCTCACGGCGGGCATTACTGGGATCTTGGCAGCGGAAACGGGACCTACGACTGCGACGCAAATGAGGAAAAGCTCAAGAACTACCACCCTGTCAAGCGAGACACAACGAATCTTTACAGATACGAAGTAAAAACCAACGCAGGTGATCTCTCCGGCTGGAGAGCATGGCGTCTGCGCGTGGAAGATGCTGGCGTGTGGATGGTAAGTGTGGCACAAAGCCAGCCGAGAAGAGACATGAGCTGATGATAGCCTAGATTCACTGTCACATTTTACCACACATGGTAATGGGCATGCAGACTGTCTGGGTTATGGGAGAATACCAAGACATTGCGACCATTCCTGCCGCCGACGCGGCTGGCTTTTTACAATACGGAGGGAATGTCGCCGGCACTTCCACCCGTCCACCATCAGTTCCGCACTTCTTCGATGAGTAATAGCTATAATACCCATATGATGATCAGATTAGATATAATTAGCTAAAGTACAGGGAGGCTGTGCTTGAAGTAAGCACTTTTCCCGATGTTACGCGGCATCAAAGATTCACCGGGCCGACGCCATTAACAAGTCTTTCAAGACTACCAATAGAGACAAGATCACAAGTCTGCAAGCGTTTTGAAGGGTCGGATGGGCAAGATAACCTCACAGATTCATGGGTATCAGCCAGTAACTGCACAGACGGAACATTGTATTATAAGGGGACGCGATACATATTTTCCATAACACTAGAAGGCACAATTGTATTTAGCTGTCATGTCAACTTAGCAACTTGTGTCAAGGCTTACAAGCAACACCCAAACACTAAGTACCCTGGCGGTTCGGACAACAAGAAAACCCCTTTATGGGCCAATGCGTTTAGGTGACATAGGGATTGTAGACCGTCCCATTTCGAACGGCCTCTCTGTAAAGCCTCTTGTTGGCGCGGTCAAGGTAGAACTTCAGCCCCATTGCGCTCGCACACGCAAACATACCCATAACCATCATCATGATGAAAGCAAGACGGTAGCGCGGCTCGTCCGACTCAACGAAGAAGTAGGGTGCGATCAGGTTGCCAATCTGGCCAAGGACGTTGACGAGCGCCACAGAAATGGCACGCTTCTCCGGTGTCCTTCCCATGGTGTTGGACGTCCACGTGGAGACCAGCGGGTTGGCGATATACATCCCAGCCACGTAAATGAAGCTTGCACCGTATCTCGCATTCCGGTTTTCGGTGGCAAGGCAGATGATGTAACCGATGCAACCAAATGCGATCGGGCCAGCAAAGTGGTATCCGCGCTCCTTTGATCGATCCGAGTGCCAAGCGTTTACCAGAGACCCCAGGGCTGCGAAGATGTAGGGTGGCGCGGTCAGGACCAGGGTGATGGTGTTGTTGTAGCCGAAACCGCGCACAATCGACGGGAAGAAGTTCGAGAAGCCATAAGCGGCCGAGATACCGATATTCAAGCCGACGAGGAGCCACATCTTGTAGTCGAAAATGCTCATCTTCAACCCGGCCCATACACCAGCCTTGGCCTCGGAAGCAGAGACGCGGTCGGCCAAGATTCGGACCGCAGCTACTTTGCGCATGTCTTCGGTCATGGTCCAACGCGCGCTGCCGGTCCTCGAGTCAGGGTAGTCTGGGAGAACGAATAATGCGATCATGGCGAGGCCCGCGCCGACTGCGGCCAACACAAGGAATAACCACTGCCATCCAGCTAGTCCATGCTTGCCCTCAAGAGTTCCGAACACGGCCGCCGCAATCAACCCTGCCGTGCAGAAAGCCAGGGTCTGTCCGGTGTACAAGATGGCACAGCGCAGGGCCATTTCTCTTCGGGTGTACCAGCAGGACATCACATAGATGGCCTTAAAGGGGTCAGAGGATTGCCTCAACAGATGGGGTAGGTCGAATGACACAACTTACACCTGGAAACAACGGGGCTTCCACAACGCCGAGGAAGAACCTGACTGCAATGAGGCCTTGGTAATTCTTCACACCACAGGTAGCCGCTGAAACGCTGGACCAGATCAAAGCCATACAGCAGAGGTAAAGACTAGGCCGGACTTTCCCAATGATCATGTTAGAAGGAATCTGGCCGAGTACATAGCTGCAATCCTATTAGAAGAGAAGTACACATAGAAAAAGATGCAACGCTGGAAACTTTGCACAGACCCAACGCTGAGAATCGACACGGCAGTCCCGTACTGGTAGCCTTGAAGGTTTAGGTCTTCATCCAAACTACTAAGACGAGCTTGTCTGAGAGAACGTAAGTTAGGTTGCCGTAAGGATATGAGCTGGTAGCTTACGCGATTGAAGCACGGTCCAAGTAATTGAACAGATACAACACACACAGGCAAGGTAGAAGGGTCATGTCAAGTCGCTTGACAACCTGTTTTTCAAGCTCCCTCCATTCCGGTATGCCCAAAGCGTCGATTTGCTCTTCTGGTGTGGGAAGTAGTTCACCCTTAGCTTCATTAGCTTCCATAATGGAAGGGTCTTTGGTGACACGATCCGCAGTCTCATTCCCGATGGTTGTAGACTGCAGAGGGATGCCGTTGTCCCGCAGGGGCGAGGATTTCTCTTCGTTGGTCATTGAAAGATATATCGTAATGGTGAGAGGAGCGAGAAGAACAATACTGACATAGACCCATGTGTGATAGCTGCCAAGAGAGGAGCACAATATCTTCTTTTATAGATAAATGGGTGTTCAGGCGAATGGACAACAAACTTACGGAGCCATGGTGTATAAAGACGTATTGCAGCGAGACTGAACGTTTACTTCGGTCTTACTTCCCCATGTTTCTCTGCCATCAAAAGTGTTCCCCGGACCCAGCCTCCATACATCGGTTCTCCGCTGGCCAAGCTCGTGACTTGTGGGTCTGTCCCCAGATCGTCCAAATGCCTGCCTATGATACTCGAGACCAAGATCTTTGCTATCCGGACCCACCACCAAAGGCTCCACAGACAGTCGATGTGTTATCCAGATGTGAGGTCCGTGAGCTATTGCCCACAGAGTGTACCGGAACCGGAGTGAGAGCTGAAACAGAGAGCTAGCGTATCATTGTGGTGAAAGTCAAATAGCTTGACGCAATGGCTTTCATTTCATAGAGTGCGGCCTGATTCACATAATTGGTGATTTGGTTGGCCGACAAACACGCCGAGCCGGACACTCGGCTAACACTTCTTGGTCCTAAGGAAACTCGGCAAGGACCGGACAAGCCTGACACGCTGTGGCGGCAAAAATTTGAATTAATGTAGAGACAATGGTTTGTTGTGGAGCCTGATCATTGTTTTCGGAGGGCAATGACTTGAAGAAGGCCACGAGGCACTGAGACGAACTAACGCGTCCAAGACACCAAGATCTCTTGGTAATCGGAGGTTGGCCGTTTCACCTACACGGAGGCAAAATACGGCTCGACTTCTCGCTTGGCACATGAAAAATGATTGCGCCCAGCATATCTGGCCACTGAATTTTTCAATGATTATGTAGTGTTCTCCATATCAGTACAAGCATTCAACGCCGAAGCTCGGAGAACAGGATTGTCGGGCCGCACATGAAGCACCGAGTTCTTTGTTTTTTCTCGCCACTCCCGTAACCCCCGGAACAACTGTTTCCTATCTTGATTCTTGTAAATGGTGCAACTAGTTCCATTATTTGGACTAAGATTTGTCGAGCTGATCTTTCCATCGTCAGCCTGATTCATATGGCGTTCAAAGAGGACTATATTATTGCGAGTAGTTCAAAATTCCCGATTCTTGGTCCGTTGCCCTTTTGCATTCGGCTTCGTCTGGGCTGCCCCTTAATCTAGATATAGTGAACTCTTCAGCTTCGCTTCCAATCCCTCGTAGGTCTTTGTTCGTCCTGTTCTATCTTCTAGGTCAAGACCGATGCCTCTCGTTCTGCCCCCTCTAGTGTTGATTTCGTATCCTGGTTCCATCGCTGTTTGTTGGACAAGCCCCCACCTGTCTTCTGCACCTGGTACAGTTGTGGAATGAAAACGATATGGTCAAATCTCGAATGAGTCTGACATGGTTTCGGATAGTTGCTGTCTTAAGACCTCCTAAACATCTAGGGTTTGAACTTCGACATCAACCCTTCAATGCCATGGAACTGCTGGATGCAAAGTGGCAGAATCACAAAAGCCAAAGAGCAACCAAAAACTAGGATATCTGATCCAAGCTACTAGGCACCTTTATAACCGGTACCTCCTCGACTTACGTGTGACCATGGTTGTCAAGTTAGGAGCTCCCTGGAAAGAAGCGACATTAAATGCGAACAAGGACGAAAGAAATGAAAGATACAGACTTACATTAAATCATTTTAAGTTAGTATTATGACTTGTTTGTTCTCTAGGATGTTGAATAATCACGAACAGATCGGTAGTCAAAATCAAGACCATAGCAAAATGCCCTTGCTTAGCTGCTGGGGCTGCGTGGGTAGGTATTTCCAACGTTGCTTTGCTGCAGTGATAGTGTCGTGGTAACCTATGATCCTGAATTTCAGGACTCATTAATCAGGATACAGATTGCCAGCAGCGTGAAAGACTAGCAGCCGGGTTGCTGTTGATAGCCTCCCACCCTTTCTACACAAGATAAGCTGCAATATCACTTTCAGCTTCAGTGGGTATTTGTAGCGACGTTGAGTCACTAAACGAGGCCGTATAAAATCTTGCATTCTGCCTGCAGAACGAGCTTGGCGAGCATGGCTCAGCATTTTTAAACACAGGTCCTAATCTAAATTTCCAGTGATTCGATTTGTTGTCAAATGCTGCAGCTGTAGAGATATTCCTAATTTTAGTAGATCTAATAAGATAATATTAATAATAGATAATATAATAACTACACTACTATTATCTTATTTTAGGCTTAATATTTATACCTACTTATATTTAATATATACGTCTTTTTCTTTTTAATTTTTATTTTCTATTTATTTCTATTTTAGTAATCTAAAGAGTAATTAACAGAATGTATTCCTCCCCTAGAACGGAACAGTGCTGTTAGATATATGCCTATCTTGTACTTGAAATAAAAATGTAAATTTCACACACAACAACATCCTGATGCTTATTTAGCTTTCACAAATCAGAGAATAGATGTTATTAGCAGAGAGATCCGCCCACATGACCTCTGACTGCCCATCCAGCCAGCCTCTTCATTTTGCCAGCCAGCCAGTAGTCTTCTCCCATCAACAATACCGCCGCGTTGTTCACCATGCCGGTATCTTCGCTACTCAACAGTTGTTGCAACAATCGACAAGGAATCCAAGAAAAGAGAGCCTCTCTGTGAAAAAACGCCCCAAAGCAACATTCGTATAATTGCTTTGCAGCTCAGTTATAGGTTTATACTGAAATTATATACTTAAAATATGCCTCGCATACTTATGCATGAGTAGATACTCGTGGCTATCTTGGATTGGCTCTTTGGAAAGTTGTTTCAGTAACCCGGAGACTACAGCGGCCTGCTTTTGGATCTATATCTCCGTGGGGAGCTTTTCACCGGTTGCATAATATACGGCCTGACCGATTTCTCGACAATGGCACAGATTGGCTGACGGTTTATCACCCTCAGCGCCCATGCCCTGCACTTCGTCTGTTTGTTGACAGAAACAACTGCACGCATTATATCCAAGATCCTTCTCCCTTAGGGTCTCTCTGTCCTCGATCTTTGATGCCTTGACTCAGGTCCAGATCAAATTTACCGCAATGGAGTGTTTTTGTTTAGAGCTCAAGCAAGCACCCAATCAATTATTTCAGTGTGCATTGCCATTACTATGCACTTGTGAGATGTTACGGGGAACTGCCGTATATTTGTACCTCAGTAAGGGTCTGGTCTCAAGACCAACACTTCCTGGCTAGGTCAAGCTGCAGCTGCGTTACCTCCTAGCCGGGGGGCCTTGTCCAGTGTGGCGCAGAGAAGATGCAGATTCCCAGCCACCTACAAAGAAAACATCAACTTAAGATTGTTGCTGCTGCCATGAAGGAATGTAGACGCACTGTGGAATAGTTTATTCAAGATGGCATAAGCTATTCCTCGGGGCGCTGCTCCGTGAGTGACTTTTGCAGGGTCGCAACTTTTTGCAACTTAGAAAAAATAAAAGAATACATAACTTCTAGATTGACACCCATAGAATCAGCTACGCTCAAGCAGGTGAGTTGGCTACGCAGTGCGGGCTGAGGCTGTATCTTATCAAAAGACCTTGTGCTTCCAAACTGACCTCCTTTTCCCTTGATTTGTTCTCTACAACCATTTCCACTCTTGACCTTGTCCGGCAATATTTAATATAGCGCATTACTATGGACTTCGATATTGATAAGGTAGCCGGAACCTAAGACGGCCCCACATCTGCGATTTCAGATCCTGCGGATCTCTGAAGCCGAACTGCCGGAGTACACGATCATGTGAACGCAGAAGAGAAGCGCACTTGCGGCTTTACGGAAACGGCATCCAGGATCCTAGAGACGAGGGATCCTGTCGAAAGGCCTGCCAACGCCAGTGATTCAGGTTCGTCCATTAGATCAACCAACACAGAATGCAAAGTTCACTGAGGCTTGACGCCTCTCAAAGACTTGGAGCTGCGGGAAGATTTAATACACTCGATGACTATCTTTCCGAGGGCGAGTCGTTCTGTCCACAGCCTCACCGACTCTAGCGACGCATCTTCCTAACACAACTTGATAAGTAATCAAACTAGAAATTCTTTAGAATCGACTGTTAGAGACTCTGATGTTGAGAAGCGCCTCAAGAGGTCGTTGCGTAAGACTAATCAGGGTCGGTAGACGCGGAAGCCATGTGAAATGTAGGTGCATCAGTTACTTACAAATAGTTGTCAGCGAACGCAAGTCAGCCCAAACGGCAAAATCCACTCGCTTCGTCAGCATAGCAGCAAGCAGAGATACCTAATACTACTTAGGTGTTATCTTACCTATTTGTAAATTAAATACAGTTAATATAGTCTTTAAACCTAACCGACCTGCTAGTAAGGATATTCTAAAGCGCCCGTCTGTAAACCGCCTATCTGTTACGACCAAACAAGCTGCAAGGCAACAATAGCCCTACTAGACCCTAGAAGCACAGGCGGCGCAGCCTTTATATACAGACATATACGATCAGCAATCTGATAGTAGGGTTTCTGCTGATAGTATAGCTGAGGTCAATATTTAGTAACAGTAATATACTGAGGTGCCAGGCCGAAGTTTAACCCCCTAGTCAGGTAGATGTGGCCGTGCCTCCCTAATTATGTCAGCGTTAGGTATCCGTACTTCGAAATTCTTGTGCACGTCCAGCACAAATCAGGCCAGTGAGCGTCTCGATATAAGTGGGTCTACCCCAAAACTACCTGTTAGGGAGTTTATACTTACCCATCATACGTGGTACTGGTCAAAAATAAAGTTTCTACCAGTTAGGTAGGCTAGTGCTAGGGAAAACCTAGCAGGAAAAAGACCTAGCATAGCAGGCGCGTACACAAACGTATTAAGGGTTTCTTGCCAGAAGGCTAGATTCCTATCACTTGCTTACAAGGAGCTAAGTGTGCTTGTAATCTTATTCGTCAGCCGCTAAGTGGCTGTAAGTCGATAGCTTGTGAGTGAGGCCTTAAACTCTCTAAAAAGGCCTCTGGTGGTAGGTCTTTTTCCCTTAACAGAACCTAATCATCAGGAGGAGTTTGTATGCCCTAGGTGTCACGAGCATATCAGGGCAACCAACTCTGGCACAAAAGCAAAAGCTTCGGTAATGATGTCAGCTCTGGGATACCGTAGCAGGTAATTAATTTCCTGGTGCACTCTTAGTGTTTTCCCGACGGAAGCGGCGTCGCCGAAGGCAGGGGCAAGACATATCTATAAACCCTTGTGTAAAAATCGGAATAGGCTGAGACTAGGTGTAAGCACCACACTCTGTAGATAGTTACTACGCATCCCCATAACCTACACACCATTGCTACTGCCCTACAAAGTAAAAGCTTTAGTAATAATGTATATTATTATTCCCTGTCCTACACTATGCAGTTACGCCGGTTGGCACCGAATTAGTAGGGTTATGTACAATATAGTAACTACTTGGTACTCCTCCTATTTTTTGCTTTATATATTAGGTAGTAATAATAAAAATATATATGTAGGATGGTACTGCTAGACTTTACTAAAATCTAGATATATTAAAAATACCTGCGTAATAGTAATTATATTATAATAGTTTATTTATATATTTTATCTCCGCCTAAGGAAACGAAAGGCAATTTAGTACAGTTTGCTTGGCTAACATTTCATATACACAAAAGATTTCAAGACGTAGAATATAAAGGTAGGTAGATCTCTATCCTACTAGGCCTAGCTTCCAACTTGTCTCAATACTCAGCAATCTTTTCTTAAATATTCTATAACTCATCTTAAACCATAAGATCACCATCATGAAGTCAGCTCTCCTCCTAAGCTCTGTCTTCCTAATTACTAAGGCCTATGCTGCATCGCACTATTATTGCTTGTATGTAACTGGACTACTCTAGAGACAATATTTCTAACCTTTACTAGTTGCCTGTCATCTACTGGTGTTTATCACGAGGGTGACACTGAACAAACATGCCAGTCTTTCAGTGGAGCAATGCATCGCGGGCAATGTTACTTGTGGGTTAGTAGCGAAGAGGCATTTCAACAGGTGAGTTAATTGACCCTGTTTATAACAGTAGTACTAACCAATATAGTCATGTCCTGACAAAAAAGGCACTTGCACTAATGCATAAGGAGGGTTATGTTATACTATGGTACCAGGCCGAAGTTAAATGCCCCTGTTAGGTATCTTACTCCAACACTCACCCCCCTACTTATTTCGGTAGCGGGCATTACAGTACTGTTTACTAGCCTAGCCAGCTGGGCTGTGTGGCGATATTACATAACTGGGGTATTTTACTTACCCCTGCTACCCTGTACTTTACCCTAGCGTAAAATTTACCTATATAGCACCAGATAGCGTACCAGCGCTTAGAGACAAAATACAGATCATATTACAGTTATTAATCTAACAGTAAGGGTTTCTACTAATATTACAGCTAACTGTTACGACCCAACAAGTAACTGGCAGCTGCAGCCCCACCAGGCCTTGGAAGCGCGGGTGACAGAGCCGCCTATGTAGGCAAGACCAACGGGACAACTCCTCCCGGAACGGAAGAACTATGGAGCAAGTCACGTGATGAAAAGAGTACTTGGCGATGATAAGAACTTAGCATAAGTGCTCAAGGGATCTGCATATAAGCGCTCAGCCCACTTAACCATAAGCGCTTAGTAGATGCATGAGGCCACGCTCAGCGACTAGAACAGGACTTGTATATAGGATGGACTAAGACGCACTTAAGGACAGACTTCTATAGCTCTTTAGCATTTCAACTTGTGATACATTCTCTGAATACCTTTCAGTAGGTACTTAGAACCATGTTATTCCAGAATATCAGTATATCTGTAATATATCTTTATTCTAGAATAGTGCTATAATTCTGTCTTATTAAATCTGCAGGTATTCTGGAATTATCATCCTGTAATTACAGCAAACCTGTAACGTAAATACTTTAGTTCTGGAATTCAGCTGCTAAGTACGTACAGTGACAATTAACGTAACTACCATGGGACAAGATGTGGCAGTGTTATGACTTAGCAAGTTTCGGCATAGGTTACTAGCAAAGCGTGTGGATATAAAGCCCTCTAATGGCAGCATGACTGGGATGGGCGCTTTGGCTGCCCTGCAGACAGACGCTTTAGCGACTTTTACCAGTAGGTGATATAGATGCAGAACCTATTAATAGTAACTTGCCGGCGTAGGTGCTTCTAAGGACCTACATTAGGGACGCTTCAGCAGCAGCTACTAGTAGGTGACATAGATGCAGAACCTGATGTCCCGCCTGTACAACCCTGACCGGGCGCCTCACCAGTAACCTATGTCGAAGCATCCCGTCTACAGGGACCCTAAAGTAGTTGGGCGCTTTTTCGGCCTGTAGACAACGGCTTTAGTGACTCTTACCTATAAGTACCGCCATTCGAGAGATCGTATTCAGTACATTCTCAGACCTACGAGGACGGTAGGCTAGCCGAGCTTGCTACCCCAGGTTCAAGCGGTATTGCCAACTTGATCAAACGGGTACGCGAGAGGTACGGCAAGGCAGTACTATACGTGAGGCCCGAGGGCCGGGGTATCGACGTGAACCTGGCCGCATTTCAGCGTGTGCAGCTGGAGATTATCCAGCGACGACTGCTGGAAGCCGCGATGGACTTTCAATACCTTGGCATCAGCACCGACCAGGATTACGACAGCAGTGACAGCCGGACTCCTCAAGATGACACAGCCATGGAATCCCAGGAAAAAGCCATTTACGAGTCGCGACAGCTGATGAATGATTACGGTAATGGACTGCTGCAGTCTTATTTACCTCATTTATACGTCCATTTGGTGTTAATTCTGTCTGTCTGACATAGTTACGGCCTGGAAGGACTTTGAATTCATGACGGAGACTCGCAAAAACCGTGGCTACGACCCCTTTGTTATCCGGTCCGACTGGTTCCTGCGGCGAGAGTGCCTGCGCGATGCTTATCAGCACTGGCTTAGACCAGCGGATCAACCCCGTCCAGTCGACCGGGAGCAGGGCTTCGCAGAATTCGAGAAGGCGATGAAGGTCCTCCGAGAGGATCATCGAGGGCTCAAATACAAGGACAGACCCGTTAGCATGGATGGGGGGACCAGGTCGATGAGGAGTAAAGACGATGGGTTCCAGGTATACACCAAAAAGGTGCTCATGGCGCTCGTCGGTGGTGTTCCTCTTTGCGCCTATGCTTGTCATGGTCGTGTACACCGGCCTGACTATCTCGCTTGTCACGACTTCGGTCTGTATCATTGCTTTCGGTCTGGTCATGTCTTTGCCGGTGTTCTCATAGGCGCCGTTTGACGTACTTTCAGTAACAGCGGCTTATGCTGTTGTACTTGTAGTTTTCGGAGGTACTAGTATTGAAGGGGTATGAATACTATAGACGACCTCCACGGCGAAACGAACCATGGAAAATGAGGGAGCGTCCACTCTGACTTTGCCCCTACCTTCTCGTCATCACAAATTCCGATGCGCTGATAATGAGGGCGTGTTGATCATCGAGGCATCAGGCAGATGCCACCCCAAACAAGTCACGGGATAGTTGATATGCACCATGATGAATGACAATAATGGCGAGCTACAAAACCATCAGCTCACGACGCAATGTTTATGCAAGTGCTCGCCGTCTATCAGGAGCATGTAACCCTGTGCCCGATATTGGATATCATACCGTCTCCGTCCCTTTTATGACTGTCCAATTGTCACATGCGTATTCCCTACGCAGCAATTCCGTTGCACCCATCACGCGAAATAACTCTTCCACAAAACACCCTCCAAATCCTCCAGCTGCTCCGGTGTGAAGTACTACAAAGAATGTCAGTTTTTAGCAAATCTTGAGACGAGGGGCATCGCAGAAGGGAACACGGGAGCTAAGGTGAGTAAGAGCGGGGTTATGGCAACGTACCTTTTGATCGACACTCCAACTGTCTTGTCTTGTCTTTTTGAAGTCGGAGAGGATAGTCTTGGTGGCCTTGCCAACCACACCAGGGTCGCTAGCGGCGCGTGTGGCCAAGATCTGGAGGACCTCGGGCATCCAAGACGGAGGGGGTGTGGCATAGGGGAATGCCTCGATGAGGGCACCCAGACCCAGGACGGCGGCGTGGCGACGCACGATCTGCTTGTTTGTGTCTATGGGCGTTTCGGTACCGGGAAGCTTCCGCTTGGGCATTGGGTTGAGGCGGAGACTGTCTTCGAAGCGTTTTTTGAGGGTCTGAATCGTAGGGTCGCGGATCCGCTTTGGTGAGCATCGGATCATGCCAGCCAAAGTAGCTGACGCGCAAGACCGAACCTCGAGCTGCGTGTCCGCCAGCATGTCGCTGACGGCATCGAACAAGACCTCCCGTTGCTTCTTCTCGATGAGGAAAAGGCGACGGAAGTAGATGACCTGCATGTTGACCATGGACCGCAGACGTTGGTGCCAGCTCGTGGCGGACTTGCCAATACGGACCAGGGCGTCAATGAAGAGGGCGTCTTCGCCGATGCGGAACGGGATGTTGGGCAGATGGCGATAGACGTGATAGGCGAGGCGCATCAACTCGGGATCTTCCTTGACATCCATCATGTGGAGCAGTTGTTCCATGAAGGGGTCGGGGAAGAACGGCACCAGTTGTGTGCACTCCTGTGACGACAGTGTGCTGTCGAGCCAAGTCAAGACAGTCTTGGAGCCACTTGTGTAGGAGGAAGGCGTTTGTTGGCCTGGAGCGCGCTCATGACGCCACTTTTCCAGACGGCCAAAGACTTCAAGCACTGTGTCCGAGAACTCCTTGGTAGGTTCGTAAGGACGGATACCGAGAGACGATGCAGACTTGTTGGCATTCAAAAGCTTGTCAACGTTTTCAAAGGATTCGTGGTAGCGTGTGCGATATATGGTGGCAATGACACGACCCATCGCCTCTCTGACGGTCTTGTATGGATGATCAATGTGCGAGAGGAAGTCCGCGAGGATCGGCTTCTCGTGTCGGAAGTGCCAGCCCGAATCGGTGATGATGAATTCCAACACCTGAACCTTGCTTGACTCCTTGAAGGCGGCGTTGGAGGACATGTCGAGTCTGAAGGCACTCAGAGTCTGGACCAGCTCGTGGGACCGGCGAGGGTCCTTGGGGTCAACGGTCAGATGCAGGCAAGATACCCAGTACTGCAGGTTCTCGGGCGTGAGGTCCTCGTTGAGAACCTTCAGCATCAGAGGCGCAGCGAAGCCCCAGACTTGGTTGCGGTATTCGGGAGGATCATCACTGGAGCCGCACAACAGCGCCGCCACAATCTCCGCCGTGGCACGATGCTGGTGCTTGTCGCTGCCGTCGCCGTACACCTCCAGGGTCAACTCCTTGACGTCGTCTAGCTTGATCGCTGTGCCGCCGTAGTGCATCAGGTCGAATACGTGCATGAGCATGTACACGTTGCCCATGCGGAACCTGTCTGCGTTCGCGTCGCGGGGCTCCTGCTTGAGGTAGTCGAAACAAGTCGTCAGCCACTCTCTTGTGATCATGTCACCAATCTGTTTTCTGACCGCCGTCTCCGTCTCGTCGTAGTCGGTGAAGGGCATGGGTTTCGCTCGCGAGGCAAGGAACTTCTTGCCCCAGACCAGCCAGCCGGGATGGTCGGAGTCAACCATGTACTCGGCATTCTCGGGACTGGCAAACGCATCCAGGTATTTCTGCGTGAAGTCCGCATCCCCCCTGGGAACCTCGATCGTAATCTTATTACGATCCTTCTCCTTCTCCAACAAGTAGTTGCGGTATTCGTGATCGTAAGCGGCGCGCATCTCCACGGCTTCGAAGACGGATGTGAAGGCCGACATGTAACTCGCACGTAGCCCAGGATGGGTATCGTTCGTGCCCTGCGTCACCAGGCCAATGAATTCCGGGGGTGCCAAGGTGTCGAACCGCAGACACATGTTGCTAGCGAAAATGGCGCATCGGGAAGCTATCTTCCAGTGGGCAGCCTTGGCCATGCTTGTCAACTCCAACCCGAGAGCAGCCTTCTTCTTCTCGACGCGTTCCCGCCTCTGGATGATGAAGTTGTGGCGGCTGCTGATGGCGCGGGAGCAGTCTTCGGTTGGGCGGATCGGCTCCACGAAGTCTTGGTTGACGATGATCATCCGCTCGAAAGGCTTCCCAAAGTCAAGCAGAGGAAAAAGTGCCGTTGCACCGAGCTGCTGAATGCTGGGCTTGTCAATAGTACCCGCTCGCAGGTATAGGCGGAGGGCATCCGGTGCAAATCTCCAGTCCCTAATCATGGTCTTGAGTAAGCTTGTGAAGAACAGAGTGTACATGGCACCCTTTATACGATCATGGTCCACCTCATCCAGCGCCACCCGGAGTCTGTCGAGAAGGATGGGGATGACGAGGGGCCGGCCGCCAATGAGAGCCTTGAGCGAGGAATCAAGGGCATTCTGGGCAACCCGACGGACATCAGCGTACGGGGACACGGACGACTGAGCTAGGTTCAGAAGGAGCTGCTTGTCCAACTCGCTCTTTTGCCGCGCCGAAGCGTTGTGCTTCACGCGGAGCAGCTGGTACGCATCTGCACGCTTGATCAGGAGTGGTCGCGGGTAAACTTTGCGAAGGCCGCTAATCTTGAAGGCAGAGATGTCCGACTTGTAAAGGCGCAGGTGCCTCTCCAGCGGGTGGGCGGACCGCTCAATGCCGACGTCGGTGATCCATGTTCGGTAGGCGGCGTAGAGCGCGGTGAAGCAGGCGACGTCGTCTTCCTGATGTTGGTTGAGAAACTCGTGACTTCGGCACAGAAGTTGCCCGACGTCTTCCCTCAGCTCGTGCAGCTTGTGGTACGCAGGATCTTCGTTGGTCAGAAGGTAACCAGCGTCATAGCGGTACTGAGGACGCGTCTCCTCGTCTTCGGCGGCCTCCGCGAGGGGGTCGTCCTCGTCCATCGCGGTGTCGCCATCACCGTCGACGCCAGTGTTCCCATTCGGGCTCTGGCCGGAAGCGCGATGCGGGTCGAATAAAGTTGCCATTCCTGATATGACTAGCCTTATTTGTTGGAATAGTCTCGAGACCTCATCAGACCATTCCTTGTTCTTTCCTTTCCGACTGACAGGGGGGTTCTCGCTCATGAGCAAGTCCAGTTTCCGCGCCGCCGCTTTGGTCTGCGAATCAAAGAGTTCCACGGCGAACTGTACCTCGCCCGCGGACGGCCGATGCCACTTGATAGTCAGGTCAGCAGGGGACGTCGTCTTTCCCCAATCGGTCACGTCGAGCCCGCGCTTGATGACGTCGGGCTCGTACAATGCAGTGTCGATGGGGTATGTGTGCGTAAGGTTCAGCAGGAGGTGGTGGATGTAGTTGGAAATGTGGATGGTGGGTAAACCACGGCACTTCTCCTGCATGTACTTTGCAATGTCATGTAGCTCGGTCTGGTATTTCAAGACTTCGTTGCCGACATGCACGACTGCCATGCCGAGCATGCTCACGTGCCAGACAAGCGCGCGATCCCTGGGCAAGTAGTCGGTACCGCTACTCCTGTCTGACGCGGCATGGTTGAAGTCGATCTCGTTGCGGATGTTGACAATCAGCATAGGGATGAAGACCTTGAGAGTCTTTTCGGGGTTGACCTTGCACAGGGCGTTGAGGATCCATGCCATTGCGTCCCTCGCCTGGTGCACAACGTGAGTCGACACAAAGGACGAGAGCTTCTCGAGGGCCGTGTCGAAGAGCTCTGGCGAAAGCGAAGCGAAGAGGGGAGACAGGGCCGCGGGCAGCGCATTGATGACATTGTCCTCTGGTGTACCTCCCCTGATGTGGGACGCGTCCGGCAAGTTCTCCAAGAGGGTGAAAACCTTGCCGAGGAGAGCGATAACAAACTCTCCAAGTCCTGCTGTTGAGGATCTGAGAATGTTTGCCTCGTCCTCGTCCGAGAGCTCACTGTCGTAATCAAGCTTGATGTCTTGACCCTCACGCTCCATGCGTTCCATCTCGCCCTGCACCCACTCCATCGCCAAGGCAGTGCCGTGAACCGAGTCGCTGTCCTTGGTGAGAGGTACCATCGGGATGCTGTAGGCCACGCTCTGGATGAAGTTGAGGGTGTACTGCGTCTTCCCCAGGTCATTGGCGTCAATACCAGGAAGAGCAAGAGCAAGAAGAGCGGTAATGTGACAGCGGAACCCCTTGGTCTTGGACATGACGTTGGCAATCATCTGCAAGCCGTTCAGACTTGACGTGGTGCGGTGGACTTCAACGAGACCCTGCAAACTGGGGTAGAAGCGCTGCAGAGCGCCGGGCAAGATCAGGTTGGGTTCCAGATAGGCCAGGCCTTGGAGGGACGCGTAGTAGTAGTGAGCTACCCTGTTGCTCTTGGAGAACAGGCCCATGTAGGTAACCTCCTTGAGCGCAGACACAAAGCGGCGCTTGAGTGCGGGGGTGATCCTGCGGTCCTCAGGCGTGTCCAGCTCGCCGCTGTTTTCGCGGTTCCAGCGGGAGACAAAGATGTCGGTGAGATAAACGGTGAACTGGCCAAGGAATGTCGTCCAGGAACCGACATTGGAGGGGTGGTAAAAGGTGTCGACGGCCTCAAGCAGCCCCTCAAGGCTGGCCAGAATGGAGCTCTCTTGTTCCAAACACTTGGGCGATAACGAGTAAACGATCCATCTGGCGATCATGTAGGCCGTCGGGTACTTCTTCTTATCTTTTTCGAGATAGAGACCCAGGCCCGATGAGTAGTCCAGAGTGGAATACGGCGAGTTGGACTGGCCAACGGGGATTTCTGTCAAGCGAAGGATAGCGGTGAATATCCAATCCGACTGTTCCCGCGTGAAGATGCCATGGGCGTCAAAGGGAGTGTTGGAAGCCTGGAGGAAGTCACGGGCCAAACGGGAGTAAAGATCGATAAAGAAGACGTCAAAGCTCTTGGACCTCGAGATGAGGGACCAGAGGTGGAACAGCGTCGGCATGAAGTCTTGAGGCTGGGAGCACGGCACGGATGCGGGGGCGACATCGGTGGGGAGCAGGGCATTGATGGCACCGACAACAATGTAGGCATTGGAGACGTCGGATGTGCTAAAGTAGGGGAGGAACTCATCAAGCATCTCCTTGCGGTCTTTCGGGTCGAAGTAGGTTTGGGCGTGGAGACACAGCTTCCACAGCTGCTTCTGAGAGCGGCGACGGTTGGCTTGGTGCGAAGCGACCTCTGACGGCAGGACCAGGGCCTTGATCTCTCTCCATAAGGGACGCCAATCGAGGAGTAGGTCGTCGACGGGTTTAAGGTAGTGGTATTTCCTGCGGAAACGGCACGGTTAGCGTCAGCGGGTGATTCGGCGTGACAGAACAAGAGATGGGGTGGGCAGCGCGCACCTCGTCAAGATGACCACCATGCGCAGGAAGCGGTCGGCAGTGCTCGGCTCGAGGCCAGGAGCGAGACAGAGATGGTAGTAGAGCTTGGCCAGGGTGGCGCGAAGCTCGCGCGTCATCTCGAATTTGAGGTTCAGCCATCCCGTCAGCTCCCTGGTCCAATGCAGGGCGCCGGGGCTGAAATCTTCGGCCTTGATGGCGATATAGAGCTGCTTCAAAATGCCGGCAAGAGCAGCATCGCGCTGGGACTCCTCTTCGACGGGGAAGGGCAGGTGGTTGAAGTAGCTGAAGGTGCGGGGACGGTACCGCTTCTTGTCATCTTCGTCGGACTTTGTATAGGGAGGGCCAGGGGAGTTTGATCTGGAGATTGTGTCGACGGAGGCGAAATGGCTCGATAGGAAGTGAGCGGTAGAAGCGGCGGCCAGAGCGGCGGCGTGGTTGGAGGGCTGGGGCCCCGGTGTCTCGTCCATGATTGCAATGGCTGCGATGGCGTCCCGCGGAGACGACACGGCACGACAGGACACGAC
Source organism: Colletotrichum somersetense (assembly GCA_030867255.1). Taxonomy (NCBI): domain Eukaryota; kingdom Fungi; phylum Ascomycota; class Sordariomycetes; order Glomerellales; family Glomerellaceae; genus Colletotrichum; species Colletotrichum somersetense. The sequence continues at coordinate 113,672 of MU843528.1, read as the reverse complement.
ACAGAGACGGAGGAGACGAGGGGTTGAAGGACGGTCGGAGGTTTGCGACTACTCGCTGAACTGGAGCGACCGAGCGGAGGGGAAGCAACGGTCGGGGTGGTCGCACAAGGTGCAGCAGGATTCAAGCTCCCGCTCCCACACCACAGCCGAGACGCAATGCAGGCAGGTAGTTTGGGGGCGTCGGGTGCGGATGGTGTCGTCGGTCGCGGGGCGTGCGTTGATCCGGGAATGGGAGAGAGAGAGAGAGAGATAGAGATAGAGATCTCCTCCGCGCGCGTGCACGAGGTAGGTAGAGAGGATGGCTCGATTGCGATCGATGGACGAAGGGAGCGACGGAGAGGAGGTCGAGGAGGTCGAGAGAGACCTCGCAGATCGAAGATGGACCTGACCTTTTTTTCCGTGTTGGTTTGGGCAACGGTGGTCGGATTCAATGCCTGTCAATGAGATGGTGGTTAATTGAGTGCCTAGCAGTAGATAAAGGTAGGTAGGTATGCACCCGAGACTCGAAGCTGAGTAATGAATTTGGCGATGACGTTCTGGACCCTGGTGCTTCTCCGCAGGACCCGCACGCTTGCTGTCTTGGCCACAAAGACAAAAGAAAAAGAGGCAAAGGGAGGAGATGGAAATTGTAATTGTTGGATGGCAGTTCAAAGACAATTTTGTTCTCAAGTAGGGTAGCAGAAGGGAAGATGGGAATATGGGAAAATAAAAGGAAGACAGACACTGCATGCATGTACCTATCTAGATATGTATGCATGCACGGCTGATGCTGATGCTGATGTTGATGTAGGGAGGTACCCGGTTACGTTACCACAGGTAAGTAGGTAGGTAGGTAAAGGCAAGTAGGAGCGGGAGAGGCAACAGGATAGAGGACGTAGACGACTTGACTTACTCGCCGTGGCTTGTGACCGACCGGACGCAGCGCAGCGCAGCGCAGTGAGAGACGTTGGAAGGTGTCGGTGCCGCAGTTGAGCGGACTTTCCGGGTTTGATGATGCAGCAGAGCAGCAGCCTGGAGGGGAACATACACACTCTTCTTTGATGGGAAGGCGGGGGAGCTCGAGATGGAGTGTAGGATACATAGGTAAGTAGGTATGTATGTATCGTTACTGCAAACGAGCAGCCCATGGGTACATCAGAGTCACATACGATACGCACCCTTGGCAGCCTTGCACGGACGGGCAGGTTCCCACTTCGATTACGTCTTCCAGTGCCTGCCTACTCTGTACCTGCCATGCAGTCAGTACTGGACTGATGACAGCTGCGCCCCAGCGCTGTTTCCTGTGTTGCCCGTTTCCTAGCCGTCTGTTGTCTAAACCGGAGGAAGGACCCCTCCCTTTGTTCTTGCCTCCACTCGCCTCTCCGTCTACATACCTACCTACCTACATACCTACCTACCTACCTAGCATGCAGGTACTATTGGGTATCTCCTCGCGTGCACGTATACGCCGGAATACATTCCGGAACCTTTGCCTGTCGTTTCTCTTTGCGGCATCTCTCGTCCATCCCCATCCCTACCTACCAGGGCGGCTCTCCTCTCGGTTTATATCACCAATGCCGCTACAACACCAACAACAGTCTTGAATCCCATATCTTGCAGGATCCCTCCCAGGCGCATCATCGTCCACCGACAAACACACGCATTCTCGCCGACTACTCGCTCGTATTCATCCCTCGCCGCGCCGTGCCACCTTCTTCCCTATCACCAACCAACGATAAGCGCCACTAACTATGCAGCACGCAGCCAAAGCCCAATACCTACCCATCTCATGCTCCAACGTGTCGGCTGTCTGCATTAATTACCGACCATGTCCAACAAGACGATTGCTTGGCTGTTATGTTTCGCCGCCAAGCACTCTCGATCGAGCCGCATTTACGAATACGGTCAACGATAGTCTCGGACACTCTTGAGCTCGCTCCCAAGTCGTCTGCCAATCTGCTGATTGATCATACCGCCACATGCCGGCATCTGCTCATACGTGGGGGGGGCCGCGGTCCGACTTAAATCTGCCTACTTAGCAGTACACTGGTGTGTCCAGGTAGTTTAGGTTGGACGTGAGCGTCCGTGGACACCACCACCAACGCCCAACTAACTAGTCAATGCCTGTCGCCTGCGTGGCTTCGTCTTGTTTCCCCTTTCGCTCGCCAGAGGCGGCACTCGGAGAACGCAATCATCCTCTCCCCCGGCCTGCGCGTTCCATTCCACAGTACAGTCTAGAAAGTGATTGGAAATACCCGGAATCTGGTCAGTCTGGTCTCCCGGAAGGATTTCCATGTATCCGCTATGCTGCCTCCGTGCAAGGGTCACGTGTTCCGCATTCGTTCGCCTGCCAGTCACATCATCGTGGCATGTCAAATCGTGTCGTGGCCAGTGCCAGATTCCCCAGATTTTAAGCATACAACCAACGGCCGTTGAGTCTTCCCTTCACAGATACCCCTTTACCCCTGGAGACCCACGCGGCGCACATCCAAGCTAGCTTACCAGTCGCTGCACGACACAAGAGCTAACATCATACCGGTGCCCAGACATTATCTGTGCTGCAACATCAAAGAGCCCGATATGGCGAAGATGATATTCACCTATGGCCAAACGACTTCATCCGGGCTCGACAGTCTCTGCGGCACGCCCTTGTCTTTACACATGCGTTTGAGCAGCAAAACCTCCTCCCAGCCATGATGGATGATCTCGCTCAAGGCAACAATCATTAACCCGACAGCAGGGTAATGCAGACAGACACTCTCCGCTGGCCCCATGCAACGGCGCCCTACCGACAGTGGCCTGCCGCCTCCGTGTCGGCCCGTCTCAATTCATCCCTGCCCATTGGGGGATTTCCAGACCGCGGTAGGTAGCTCCAAATCACCTCGAGGAATCGCTATGTGGCTTACACATGCCCCAGTCATACGACACTGCCCTTTTTCCAATCCTTGACATTGGCCTCGTGCGGCTCACGGTGCCACCTGCTGGCTGTCCCGACTCACGCACACTGCTGCAGACCTCTCTCTATCCGAGCTGTGGCAAGCTCATTCAATTTACTCCAGGGTCCCCGGCCCCCGGCCCAGCAGAGATACAGTGACGTCGACCGCCTCACTTTTGGAGTCATCAGGAAAGTCTGAGATCCATCTGGAAACGAAGCACAAAATATCACTTATCGTCCGCTCGCTCGGAGGGGACCATATTGAAAAACTTCGGTCTGTTGAATGTCGAATCAGTCATCATGGCTTCTGTAGATCAAGAAGCAAGTAAGTATCGCCAGACACTGTCCCTTTATGTCCACTCACTCACTTGTATCCCTTTCAAGACATTTCCAAGGCTTCGACTCCCAGGGCGGCCGAAGGCCACATTTTGGATGAACCATCATCCCCAACGGGCCTTGTGGCCGCCTTGACTCGCACAAGGACTCGAACCAACATCATGCTCGAAAAAATCTCGGTTCGCGATCGTATCAGGCACTTCACCTTTGCATGGTACACACTCACGTGAGTCTTAGCTCCTCTCCTCCCTCCCCTGTTTTCCGGTCCCGCGCCGGGCCGCCGTCGGCTCCATCCCGCTTTTGACCCGGCCCTCCGACTAACATTCCCTACCTTGGCCAGTATGTCGACAGGCGGCATCGCACTTCTCCTCGGCGCGACCCCCCACCGCTTCCGCGGCCTCGAAACGATTGGCCTTGTCGTGTTTCTCCTCGACGTTGTCCTCATCTTCATCATCACCGCTGCGCTGTGCCTCCGTTTCTCCCTCTTCCACAAGACTCCGGCAATGGTCATCACTAACCCATCCGAGTTTCTGTTTATCCCAACCTTCTTCCTCTCCATTGCTGCCGCTCTGTGCAATATACAGCACTACGCCGTTCCAAAATGCGGGCCCTGGCTCATCGGTACCCTGAGGGTGTGCTTTTGGCTGTACCTCGTGCTCACGTTCTTCCTTTCCGTTGGCATGTACCACCTCCTCTTCAACGGCCGTAGGAGACTGTCGCTCGACAACATGACTCCGGCGTGGATCCTGCCCATCTTCCCCCTCATGCTGTCCGGTACTCTCGCTGCCTTCATCGCCCCTTCACAGCCGCCGAATCAAGCCGCCGCCATGCTGATCGCGGGTCTCGCCGCTCAGGGGTTGGGGTTCTTCATCTCGGCCTTCATGTACGCCATTTACCTATCGCGGCTGATGACCATTGGCCTTCCGATCCAACGGCCCGGCATGTTCATCGCTGTCGGCCCACCAAGCTTCACCGCCGCAACATTGGTGACGATGGGTGCTCAAGTACCCCGTCTCGTATCCGCAGCCGACTCCTTCATCCCCGAGTCCCTCCGCTCAGGCGCCTACCTCACCGACATGGAGAACCCGGGCACGGTAGCCTTGGCCGTCCGAGCCACGTCACTCTTCGCCGCCATCTTTCTCTGGGGTCTGTCGTTCTGGTTCTTCTCCTCGGCCTGCCTGGCTACCGTGGTCGGCATGCCAGACCCCTACTTTCACCTCAGCTGGTGGAGCTTTGTCTTTCCCAACGTCGGTTTTGCCATCGCAACGATCCGGATCGGCAAGGCCATCGGCAGTGAGGGACTACTTTGGTTTGCCGACGTGAGTGCCGTCATCTTGGTCGCCGTCTGGCTCTTTGTCGGCTTCTGTTGCGTGCGCGCTGTCATCAGGAAGAAGCTCGTGTGGCCTGGCAGAGACGAGGACAGCCACTAAGGCGCGGCTTTTCCTCTCATTGAGCAGGCTCTTCGGTTCCCGAAGTTATGAAAAGGTTGAATGACATAAGTATAGAGCTCATACGTCTCTTTTGCTGGTTTTTGATCTAGAATCGATACCCACTACACTTGGACTCGGGCTTCATTATGTATAGCGAGATAGAGGCTTTGAATTTCTCAATTGTACCATAGTTGTGTTTGTGAAGTACATTTCACTCCCCCTTGAGAGAACAACACTGCCAAATGGTTTACTGAAAGGAACCGGAACTGTGCGTCACAAGGACAAGTAGCTCTGACCCCAATTTCTGGTGCGCCCTCGACAAAGTCTAGTGAACCAGAGCCCGGCCGAGTGAGGGCCATCTGAGCACGCTTTTTCACCCACAAGAAAATATCCACCTTCCCTTCTTTGAGAAACTTGTTCATCCTCTCAATTCCACCGAAACCAAACACCAAGCAAAACAATGGCCACCGACGACGACGACATGAGTCTCGACAGAGATATGTCCTGGGAGTCGGACAGTCCCAACGAGGAGTTCAACAGCAACGCCTCGGACTTTGGATGGTTCATCAAGGATTGTGTCTTGGCCAACAAGAAGTGGCTCCAGGACCAGTCTTTCATCTGGAATGGCATCTTGCGCTTTGGTGCTTCCTTCCCCGTAAGCACACGGTATCTGACATCCACTATGGCTTTGATGATAAGACTGACGCGCGGGACAGGACTCTGACGTGGACTCTGACATTGGCGGCCGCGAGGCCCAGCACGGCCACATGGAGCTGGAGTATCCCGGACCCATGCCTGACGGCCGCGGCGTGTCCATCGCCAGCTACAACCGGGATTACACGAACGGCACCGACTACGGCGTCGTCAACACCGCCTTCAACGCCCCCGATCAGGAGCATATCTTCACAGTCTATTTCGTCATCGGCCCACGCGACCCCGCGGACACAGCGACCCGCGCATTCGACGTCGAGGGCGTTCGTCTCTACCTCCAGCGGACCGGCTTCTTCGACGCCGAGCGCCGCGACCAGGAACTCGCCTACATGCGCCGGCGCCACGCGCACTACTTTGAGAACCAGCGCCCCATCTTCCTGGTCGACGACCCGAAGGCCGCGGGCCACGACCGCGTGCTGACGGTCAAGTTCATCGTCGGCGCGGCGCACCGACACATCACCGTCGCCGACCTCCGCATGTGGTTCTGCGTCACCGGCTTCTTTGACCGGCGCACCCGCAACCGCGAGATCGCCGCCGAGCTGGAGTGCGTCGGGGCGCAGCATGCGCAACGTGGCGACAGCGACGCCCGTGTCCAGGAGTACCTCGCGGGTCTTGACCCCGGTAGCGCGTTTCGTTGAGAAGCTGCGGGCTGATCGGGTACCCGTCGTGTTGTATGGAAATGTCTTGCTTCACCTTGAGCGGATACCGTTGCTGACTGCTGTTCAAGGCCTCTCTTCCTTCTACCCAGGGATGAAGAGGAAACGACGAGCGACATGCGGAAAGACCTGGGCTGGGGGGTTATGAAGGAATGGTTGCTCCTCGGCGATGCCCGTCTGGCTCAAACCTTTGCGAGTGAGAAATCAGCGGCCGTCGAGAGCGGATGAGTGCTGGCCAGATACAGTTCCCGGAGAATGATGGCCTCGACATGATGACTTGCTCTCGGTCTTAGGGAGAATACACAGCAGAGGCCAGGCACATGCTTACGCGCCTGCACAAGATGGCGTAATAAACATTCGTTGCAAAGATTCCATCTGGCAAGCTTCTTCTGGATCGTTAACACCCGTGGCCTCTCACTGAACAGTTTCAATCTCAGTCTCTTCGTGATATAACTCTTGACATGAGGGCCGTTGTCCGCCGCTACTTCACGTGAGACGAGACGGAGGCATAGTCAACTGCGGTTTGGTGTGTTACCGCGATGAAGCGGAATTGACATCATCATGCTCATGATATGCCTTGATGCTTTTCCTTCTTCAACTACATGCGGTCTTCTGCACGAAGCTGTTAAAGACCCGACAGAAATCACTTTGCGCCATGCACCGTGTGGCCAGAACATGGTCACATGACTAGCACGTGTGCTATCAGTTACGTACGAATTTGATATTGCTTCAATGTACCCGATGGCCATGCTTGCCCACAGAAAGAAGGTACTAGAAACCATCAACGTCCAGGTTGACATAATGAGTGCTGGACTGCATTATGGCGACGACGTCAACCATGACCTCATCATAATGGAGTCGTGTCCTATGCGAGGCGAAGCTTTGACCGACTTTCCTCCTCTGGCCGTGCATTTCACTGGCCCAAGCCGACGGAGGAGGCTTCTCGGGGCTTTCATGCGTCGCCCGGCACATAGCCTTCAGTCACACCTAGACTCGGAGATGCCTCCGGAATCACGTTCCCCGGCAAGACGATGTCAAACACGAGACGGATGGCTTATTATTCAGTCGACATCTGTGCTCCTGACATCGTCGCTCATGCCGACACCACACTGCTTTGCATGCACCTCATGCGCAAGGCTTTGCATTTTTAAAGGTTAACCCCCCCCATCATGCACAGGGTCTGGAAAAGCAGAAAGGGTTCATGGGCGTTCCAGGCTACCCGCTGCGGGCCAGACGATGTCGGCTGCCATCCCACCTGGCGTAGGGTCCTGTTATCTTCAGGTGAAGTATTGGGAGTAAAAACTCCATCCGAAGGACGCAGCGGACTCCGCGCCCCGTCCCGCGGCTGGACCCTCCCGGGCATCTCAAGCTGGCGGAAGAAATGACGCGAATAAGACGCCCTGGATCGCAGCGTACATGACGGAAAATGTCACGATCTTGCCGCCCAAGCGCTGCCCCTTGCCATCGGCGCCGTCGTCCAGGAGGCGGTCGGCAACCCACCAGTACCACACCGCGTACCCGGACGCGATCCTGGTAATGATTTGCACGTGGTACGTCGTGATGGCGAGGACGGCGAGCAGGACCTGGGCGGTCGCCATGGAAAACACGAGGGCCGACCTCGTCCCGACCTCCCGCTGCGGGCGCGGCGTGTCGGACGTCGGAGTCCTCATCAAACCCGACGGCCTGGTCATGACGCCGCAACCGGAGACGATGAGCAAGCCTAGCACTGGCGTGGCGAGAAGGAACAGAGGAGCGTTCGATAGCGTCCAATAGCGGAACAAACCTACGCCCCTGCGTCGTCCAGAACGTCAGCAAGTCAGAAGGCACCCTAAAAGAAAATTCGTACCACCACCACCAGCCCAAAACCCACCTCAAATCTCCGCAAGTGCCGCCCGACGCCGACGGACGGTGTGCAGATAGGCACCGGAGCACCTTTTGGGGGGGGGGGGGGACGATAAAAAGAAACGAAAGCGTATGTGTACTTACCAGTAATGTTCCTGTACAAACGTGTAGATACTGGGCACGGTCCTCGTGCACCATGGGCGCGGCTCGGATGCGCCGGAACAGTATCGCAACCATGCCAGCGCCTGTGGGACGACGGACCCTGTCGCCACGAGGAGCCCGCCGGCGACGGGACCAAAAAGAGCTGCCAGGTTCATGAGGCTCGTAGGGCTGGCGAGGAGCGAGGGTAGAATCAACAGGCATTCGACGGCGAAGGGGAGGCCGTTCAAGAGGCCGTTGGAGCGAGAGGCGGTTGCAAGGCCGAACACGGCGCCGGCCAGAATGTGTCGGGCGGTCCAGCGGAGAGAGCCTTTGGGTTCCTCCGAAACGCTGGCGAGGACGTAGTAGCCGGCAAAGGAGAAGAAGGCGCAGAGACTCTCGGCGTAGGGCGCCGAGAGGAAGAGGCCGGCCGGTGACAGGACGTGAAGCAGGGCGGACAGGAATGCCAGGCGGGGGCGGGAGAAGAGCTTGAGTGTCAGGTCATGGAGCATGAGGGCGGCAAAGAGATGGGCGGCATGGGCGACGAGGATGCCGAGAGCCGCTTCCAAGGCGCCGGTGCCGTCGTCGCCGTGGAGGCCGAGCAGGCGGACGGACTTGGCCAGGCCGGAAACGATGACAGGCAGGCCGGCGTTGAAGGCCCATTCCTGCTCAAAGACGTAGCCTCGCCTGGCTGACTGGGTGAAGTACAGGGCGTCCCAGCGGGTCAGACGGGTGACGATGGAGAGGTCGGACTCGTTGCGGCGGAGCATCAGCGTCGTCGAGGTATCGTAGGACGGCGCCACAGCGCTGCCTAGAGCGATGGCGAGCAAGAGGGCCTTCCAGGCCGCGAAGGCGACGATCAGGGTCTGCCGCGGATGGGAGGCATGATGGGCGAACATTGAACCTGGTTTCAAGAGTGAGGAGAGGGTACGATACCGTACGAAAGAACGTGAAAGCCGTACCCGATTGCGTCGGGTTTGTGTGGTCGCGAGGTGGGAAGGAGCGATCGTCGTCGAGCCCAGGCGGTGCCACTTGGCCAACCGGGCAGTGTCGGTGAGCTCGGTACGTACCTATGATCAACTCGGTGAGCTCGGTGAACCGGGTGAACCGGGTGTGTGCCTGGGCGGTGCACGAGCCAATCCGGGAGGACGCAACGCAACCTGGATACCCTTGTGCTGTTTGCGATTCCTTGTTCTATCTTTTCCCTTGGCATGTATGCACGAACAAACTACGTAGTTTACCTATGTATGCTCTTCCGCCCAGCCGGAGTTCGGGACCGTTGTGCTGTGAGCGGGTCTCGATCTACCTGTAGATACGTACGAAGTACCTACGTTCGCCCAGTCACTCAGGACGCTAGACTGCGTCTCAACTGTGCCAGACTTGCAGGGCACCTGAGGTTCCCGGGATTGTAATTAGCGGAAACCATCGACAAGTGGATGAACCCCTCAGGACTCAGGAGGCGACCCTCAACCCCAGCCCCTTTTGCCCCCTTTTCCGTCCTAGGCACTGAAGAATTCTTCTCGAAGCTCCGTGCCCACGGCATGATGGATCCACGGCATGATTGATCCATGGCATGATGGATCGACCCGGTCCAGCCCAGCCCTAGCCCAGCGCAGTGATAGAGGTCTTTCTGTCTGCGACTGAGCGAGGGTGGACGTGGCGAAGTCCTGGGCAGTTCCACTGAACAGGGCTCGCTCGCTCGCCCAGCCCAGCACACTTACCTTCCAGGATGGGATGGGGGAAAGGGGGCTCTAACAGGAGCTTCATCCCCTTACTTGACCGCCTTCGTGCTTCCCCTGGCCCCTGATATCAGTCCGTGAAGTGCATTCCGCAGAGGTGGTGGGGGAGTAAGACGCAGACGGTGCATGGCCCATCATGTGTTCATTCCGCGCGCGCGCAAGAAACAGATAGAGAGAGAGAGAGAGAGAAACGTCGCGCGTAGGGCGCGTGCGCGTAATCATCCATATCCATAGACCAGGCCAGGCAACAGAGATTGCTGCATTGGCTTATTCCAGACTGATTCTCGGCTGCTGACCGCCATGTTATGCGAATTGCCTGCCCAATGCAGCCAACCAACCAATCAACCATCCATCCACTCATCCTCGACGCATCGGGCAGAGAAATGACAGGGCGGACCTCTGCCGGGAAGCGCCCAACAGGAGACTCGACTCGACGGTGGTGGTGGCTCACCTGCGTCCTTAGCCCCAAGCGATCTGCCCTTCTTGAACGGATACCTATTGTATATACCTACTTGGGTATTCAACCAACCAGTTAGCCAACCACCGGACGATCCGCTGCAGCGAGGGGCGGGAGGAGATGCATGTGAGTGGAGGGGCGGGATGGCGGCTGATCCTTGCCCAGGTCTGTCTGTCTGCCTGTGATGGACCCTAGCGCGAAGCATCACATTAGCATGTGCAAATGCAAGCTGTAGCAGTAGCAGCATAGAACCGTTAGACTCATTGGCATCGAAAATCACATGCGCCGCGCGCGAGTGCGAGGTTCGGATGAGACATTGCATGAGTGAGGGGGGAGCGGATGTCTGCTACCTACCTAGTTAGTGACTGGGTGAATGAGTGAGTGAGTACAGTACAGTACAGTACATAGTGGGTAATAAGGAAGGCGAGCCGGCCCTGGGCCTGCCCGATGACGGGAATCGGCCCCGGAGGAGGAAGCACGGCGTTGCCGCCTTCTCCGAGCACCAGGACGGTACGCACCTAATCACAGTACGAACAATACATTCAGGTAGGCACCCTACTTACTACCTGCCCACCTGTACGATGTAATCAATGGAGGTCCTTCCTGCCTTTGTTCCCCCACGTCCAGAGAGGCTTCACTGTGAAGGAAAGAAGCGAAGGGCTCCCCTCCTCCCCTCTTCCCAAATTTTGGGTATCTGCATCTGCATCTGCATCTGAATCTGCATCTGTGTCCACGTCTGTATCTGCTGCGTCTGCGTCTGCGTCTGCGTCTGCGTCTGCATCGACATCTGTATCATTGCCTTATGTAAGGCACACCGTATCGGGCAGGTCGCCCCCAAGGAACAGCAGACATGGCAGCTACCTACCTACCTACCTACCTTGTTTACTCTGCTCTGTTTCATGCAGGAGCCCCCCCGGCCGTCTGACCTCCTCAACTTGCTTTCCGCCCTGGATGCATACCTACATGATATCGGTAAGGGTATTGGTACTTGGTACGGAGTACAGCAGGTACCTATTCTCGCTGGGACGCGGCCCCAGTCTACTTTTAAGCTTCATGCTCAGAAAGAACCCTCCCGCCGGCAGGTTGCCGTGTCACCAGACTCAACAATCGACGTCTGTTCGTTCGGCACCATGCGCGCAGCCATCCACCGGCTTGGCCGCTGCATCCATCTGCCCTTTCTTCGTCTACTGTTTTTTTCCCTGTCAACTATTAGTAGGCTTCTTCGGGAGCGTAATTATCGGAGATGGCGGCGCGACGGCTGCTCACCTAGGTACTCTGGGCCATCTTCCTTGTCAGCATGGCTGGCGCCTCTCCTCTGGCTTGCCCGAACGAACCGTTATCGTTTGAGCTCAGTCAGTCAATCACTCTCTTTGCGCAGGTGTTGACAATGGGCGAGACAAGCAAGACACGCGCACCTTACGAATACGTCCACTTAGTGTATCTCACCGCCGTTGTACATCCGACGTTGTCTCTCATCGACGTGTTGCCATTCGCTCTGTCACATCGCATCGCAACACTGCGTTATAGCAAGCGGAACCAATCACAACGTTGGAGCCATCCTGCCAGTCCCTTCCGGTCTGGGATTCCAGCCACTGGACAGTCGAGATCGCCAAGCGCGCTTTTCAAGTTGCAATATCCAACACCTCTCTGGTCCATCTTCGTGTGCCCAGGCCAGGCCATGCCAGGTCGATGGTCGATGGCGGATTGACTCTGGGCTGAGGCGAACAAAAAGGGCCTTCGCAATGCCAAAACATCAAATAACTTGACAGACGGATCCATTAATTGCCCGGGGACACTAACATCACACCCCCCCTCACCACGTCACGGCGTAAGCGCAGGCACAGCGTGGCTAGACCGGATGCACTGAACACGGTCCCTACCACCCGAGCTCGTCGGGTCTGAAGCCGGCAAGGACGTGATTGGGGCATCGCGAAGGATTCCTGTATTTGGATTGACGACATCTCCCTCGTCCCATCAAATCAGACATGGCAGCCCACTGTTGTCGACCATGGCGCGAAACAAACGCTCGAAACAAAACAGTTTAGGCTTCCACATGTCAGTCACCGAGCCGACTGCTCTGCTTCCGAGCAACAGCCAAGTAGCCCGGCTGCGACGTGTCCCGGCCAAGATAGTTTACTGTAGTAGCAGCCTCGGCGTCGTCTTTTCACACTTTACCAACCGCCTACTGCGAGTCTGCCCAAGATGCAGACGGCCATCACTGGATGGTCTGATCTGACACCGCCCGTCGGCTCGAGACGTCTCACGCGGACGCTGCGACGGGGGAACACCAAGCTTCCGGCTACGGTGGCGCCCGTCTCTCGTGCCGCACATCGCCTCACCTCCTTCATCACCAATGTACCCGCCACTGTCGGCGGAGACCTGCTGGCGACGCTAGCTACGATTTTGCCATCGCAGAGCTGCGTCTCACCAAACTCCAGTAAGCACCCGGCAAGCCAATGAGGCAGCGTCGCCAGCGGCTTGCCAGGCGCGGCCAAGCCAGCAAATGAACTACAATAACGCAGCACGAAGTTGGGGCGGGCTCCAACCTTTTGTTGCATCACAACAAGCATCGGCCAGCCCTTGGCACCAGCACACTGTGTGGCAGAGACGAGAGTGGCACCAGTGGGTGTTGCTTTGAAGGATCGCACAGCTGTGCGGCTTGCGTGTCTTGGGACGCCCACACCAACTGGAGCATCCTTTTTGGGAAGGGGTGGAGGGGGAGGACGAACCCTCGTGCCCCCCTGTTGAGAAGGCTTGCAAGGGATCATCGAGCTGGCTGGCTATCCAGTCCGAGTACGATACCGCCAAACACGATACAGGGCTGCGTGAGCTACAAGTGCGGTGCCAACAGTGCGTACCTGTCCCGGGGGTGTGTCACTTTCACTAGGTATTAACTTCAGGGCTTGAGAGGCTCCAGTGATCCGGATCGCCGGTCTGAGCATCTGACTGACACCTACAAGTCTTAAAACCAAGTCGACCATGGGTCTTGTTATCTTGTGGCGCGTGTCAGACCTCTCCATGTGTCTGTGATCTGAGGAACTGAACGTAAAGGATGCCGGAAGGGCTTGTTTGGAGAGTGAGACTTTATTGATTGCCACCGTGGGTACCAGCTCTGACATCGAGCCGGTTCATCATGATCGATCTCAACATCGCAAAAGGCATCACCCTGGTAGGATAAGAAGTTGCTAGCCCACATTTCGGTCTGGCTGGGCTCGGGTTAAGCCTCTACCGTGTCGGATGGGTTGGGGGAAAGCCACCGGCTGAGCCTAGCAGCAAGCCCATGGTTATTCCCAGCTCGCAAAAATGGATGGACAGAACGATTCCATTTTCGTTCCTGGCCAATTTCCTCTCGGCAGTCGTGTTTTATCGGGGCAACAGAAATAAGACGATTGCAAGAGGCGGAGAGAAAGTTGAGGCTCAGGCAGGCAGGCAGGCAGGCAGGCCACCACGATGATTGAGCTGTGTGGGCCATCATCAATGGTGTGGCACGCCCGTCTACTCCGTAAGCTAAGTACGATGTCATTATGTATTATGGTATGATGGCACAAACACCCACCCGCACAGCACGCCCGACATTGCGTGCGTCTGTGGCCGGCAAGCGACGCTGCAGTCTCCCCAGTCTGCTGCACAGCGGGACCTTTTCCAGCGCAACACAGCGTAGGGCAGCACGATCTCCCTCTTGGCAGGACAGCGCAGGGCAGGGCTGGGCAGGCCAGACGGGTACGCACAGACGCCCAGACGGTTTTGTCACATGAGGAGACAGCGCGGGCTGGAGCCTTGATCTGATGGTGCTCCCCTCGCGCAAAAAGGGTGACGAAGGCTGTGAAGAAGCTGTGGAACAGAACCCACTTCAAGGTTCAGGACGGTCAGCGCAGGGCTTGGGCGACGAGGGGCCCTCCCGGCCCATCCAATCTAGGATCCTCGCAGTTCGCCGAGGAGCCGACGCAGAGACGAAGTGTGGAGGCTTGCAGTGGTCGGTACCTTGTCGCTTTTGCATTTCCAAAGTCGTGCGCTCCAAGGTTGGGAGTCGGCAGCGTACGGTAATGTGTTGGATCAGGGAAGTTTTGAGTTGTGCAGAGACTCTTACGTAGTACGTACGCACTACTACGTAGGTATCATTGTTCACCCATGTATTGTCCTTGTAAACTAACAAACTTGATTCAAGGCATCATGCAAAGTTCTGGGCCAAACGAACGAACACCCACCTGCACTACAGCAAAGCCGGACTGGTCGCTCGCCCATCCCGTGAGATTAAACGGCCGGGCTGGGCGAAAGACGGCGTGAAGCCATCTACTGCGTGTGAGAAGGCAGCTAACAACTAACAAGACAAAAACGGGTGCATTCAGTTCGGACAGAGGGAGAAAGTGGCCACGGGGGGTTCGCGCTAGGGCGGCGCGAGGCTGGCCACCGCAGTGCTGGTGAGAACTATCTTTTCTTCGTTTCGGTGCATGCTTGTTTGTTGGCGGAGAGAGTGGAGTAGGCGAAAACCGTGAGGGCGGAGGAATGGATGAGACGGGAAGTCAAAAGGAGAAGAGGAGCGAGCTCCAGAGTCGCAAAAGTGGTGCCGTGCCATGGCATGCCATCCATGACTTCATTCTACATACAGTCTTACAGTACAATCAAATCCCACACTATCTACTACTTGCTACCTATCCATCAACGAGGAGTCGACTGACCACTTTCTTTGACCAAGTCGTCACGAGTCAAGACAAGACAAGACGTCTTTCGGTTTCTCCTCGTATCATAGCTACTGTAGGCAGCGAGTGAAGCGTCTGTCTGTCTGTCTGGTGGATGCTCCGGAATCGACAATCGATAGCGACGGGGCCACCGGAGCAGCCAGGGCGGCATTCCTTGTACCTGTATCATCCGTACAATCAGTCGATGGGAATTTATTATTCCTCTTGCATCTACCTTACGGAGTACAGGTATCTATCTCTCGACTTGAATCCTCAGAGGGTACGTATCCCTCCCTCACCTAGTGGGTATAGAGTGAGTGAGCTATGTACGTACTACGTACTGAGTATACGGAGTATATGTATGTAAGTAATTAAAGTCCAAGACGGCCCTTATTTGGGGGTGAGGTCCTTCATTAATAAAGACGAGTATGTGTACCCTGCTCTCTCGCTCGCTCACCCGCTGACGGCAAACACGGCAGAAACACGGCAGCATACCTACCAGCTACCTACCTACTGGAGCAGCAAGCAGTAGCAAGCAGCAGCAAGCAGCAGCACATGCATGACATTTCTACCCGCTGCCACGGATACAGTACAGTACAGACCAGACCGACGAGAATACTCCGTGTTCGTACCTGACATCTTTATTTGTGGGTGCAGGTGCCGCACAGTCCAGTCGGACACATTCCATCACTCACCTCACCTCGCCTCACAAGGGGCTTCTGAAGCGAGTAGTCGCGACCGCACCGCTCTTTCATTTCCTCCTGTTCCTGTTCCTCGTTCCTGCCATCTGGATCGGAGGGAGGGAGGGAGGGGGCACCTTCCTTGAGTGCCTAGGTCCCTAAGAAGGCAGGTAGTGTAGGTACCTACACCATCAAGCTGGGTAAGGTAGGTAGGTACGTACTGGATACCTTGCTCCTCAGTCTGTTCCCCGCCAAATAAGACGTACCCCCCTTCCCGCCCTCACTGTCGTCCTCTCTCCTCCCCTCTCCTCTCTCTCTCTCTCTCTTCGTCGTTTGCCCAACCTCTCTTCCACTGACTGCATCTTTTGCATCCTTTACTTTCTACCCCTTCATCCTTCATTCTCTTCTTGGTTTCCCGGCAGACTGGTTCGCCTTGATTTTCACCATCTCTCCCCCCCCCCCCCCCCCCCCCCTCTCCCTCTCTCGTTCTTTCCGCCGTCTAACTCGACCCTGTCGCACCTGACAGACACCAGACGGTCCAAGGAAGGTACCTTCCCCGAGCGTACCGTGTGTACAGTACAAAAACGTACCCACCCATAAAACAAGACAAGGCGTGCGGGAGTCGGTTTCCTACTACTTAGGTTCCTGCCGTGTTTCTACCTACGAATACGTATCGTATCGCACCTACTGCGTAAGGTAGCTACACACACACTACACAGCTAGCCTAGCTGCAACCACACCACCAACCACCACTGCCACCACCGACTTTAAGACAATCTCCGCTTCGTCTCTCCTCGTCTGTCCGTCCGTCCGTCCGTCCATGAGGTCAGGCTAAGGTACACTACACTACACTACCTACTCTGAGTACTCCGGCACAAACCAACGGTCTACTTGCATCTTGCTGTGACCACCACCACCACCACCACCACCACCACCCCACCCCCCACCGGCTACCCTTCAAACTCCTGGTCTACCCTTCCTTGCCTCGACGTTTAGACCTTTCCATCAACTTACAAACAACTATTTGGACCCTGGTGGCCGCTTCTTCCGTTACTTCTCTTCCGCTCCCCTTCCTTCCAGGCCTCCAAACGTTTCCGACCCTTTGCTTGTTTGGGCCAGACCACGATACGCACGATACTCTCAACAACACCACTCATCTGCATCGTACGATACACAATCACACGGCACCCACGACTCACTGATTACGACGTACGACCTGCCTGCCTGCCTACCTGCAAAACGACTCTGTCAACCCCGCCTGTCACCTCGTCGTTGCAACCGTGTGTGTGTATCCCTTGCCTCCAACACTGAGGCATTCCCGACCTCCCATTTGCGAGACCCGGCACCACCAGCCATCGTCGATTTCCCTTCTGCCAACAAGCAGTTGCAGAGTCCACCACTGACTGCCGCCATTCCACCACTGCTGGTCCACGACTCGGCAACAAGGCTTCTTCTACGAATCCGCACAGCAACAGGTAAGCCATTCCTACATTTCCTTTCCCCCTTGGCTCTCACCACCTACCTCACCTTAGCCCATCTTGCGCCCGTCGACAACACACCGTCTGACTGTGCTTCTGGCTACTGACCGCTTACGAGTCACGCCCCTAAGCCATCTCCCAAGCCATTTTCGTCTTGCACCCCCTTCAATTAAAGCCAAGCTGAGCTGCGTTGCGCTGCGCTGCGCTGCCTTGGCCCTCAACGGACAGGAGTCTCAGGGCTAACGCTAGATGAATTACTTGTAGCCGCTCATCTCCCTGCTGCATCCTGCTTGCTCCCTGGGCTTGTCGTTTCATTTCTCCATCTATTGTGCCCTTCTTTGTTCGCCTCCTCCGCCAGATCCCCCCAAACGCCTCTGCCGCATCCGTTCCAACTGTCGCTGTGTCGACCAAGCTCCTCCTGTTCGTCGCCGTTGCCATCTATTCATCGTCACTGACATCTTCACCGACCTTGACGACCTGCGCTATTAAATCGTGCTGCAGAGAACGGAATTTCCGGCATCCGAGCTGCACCGCAACCTCCACTAGCATCCGCAGCCCCTCTGCCTGACTAGCTCCCTGTGGGACGAGAAGTAGACCTCTCCCGGCTTATACCTTGCAAGTGCGCGTATTCCGCACTCCGCCGCGCTATACATACATCCTGTTGCATACCATACGACGCTGCATACCGGCTCAAAGAACGCGCCCCGCGGAGCCCACCAAAAACCCCCCGCGCTTCCCTCCCTCGACATTGGTGTAGGACAAGGCCACTGCTTGTTTTTTGTCACGCCGCCCATGCCTGCATCACGGCCAACCTCCAACTTCAGATAATCACCATGTTTCTCCATTCGGGCGCCAGCCTGCATGGCCATGAGTACTCCAACAAGCCGGCCAACAATGGCCCCCAGCCTGCACGCAGACGGAGCCTCCTTCGATCTTCACTAGGCGCCTCACCACTCCCGCGCACTTCTTTCTCTGGAGACGATGCCGAAACCACGACCCAGCGCATCAACCGCCGTTTGTCATACCAAGGGCCTACACCCCCTCCTCGCCCGGGTATGCGCAGGAAACGACCCGTTTCTGATCTCTCACCGCGGAAAGACCTGGTCGTGCGCTTCGAGGAAGAGCCGACCGTGGTGCGCGAAGAGACACACGCGCTCGACGGCGTCAGCGAAGACGAGTGCAGCCTGGTGTCGGGACTGAGCGATACGAGCACTGTCATCAGGTCCAAGAGGTCAAGAAGGGCCGCGAGGCAAACCACCAACTACCTTTTGGCGTACCCGCCGCCCAAGCTCCGGACAAAGCAGCGCCGGTTCGTTCAGATCCGCCCGCGCCTGCTGCTTCAGTTGCAACAATTATCCAACGACAAGCGGCCCATGCCAGCTATCGACGTCCTTCCTTCAAGCATGATTGCCGGCACCGTCATCCTGCCCCGCCTGGCGCGGCAATTCCCCAAGATGTTTGGGGTCAAGGGACAGCTGGGCATGAATGGTCTCATCTTGGCCAAGAGTGAGGATTACGACACCCCCGCCGACGTTTCTGACAGCGACGAGAAGGACCTGGACAAGAGGGACCTGGTGGCTGTCATCTCACCAGTGGCGCGCAGAGAAGGCGAAAGGAGAGACTCGTCGGACCAGACAGAAATCGTGCTGGCAGACGGGTCTGTGTGGACGGCCACTCAAACGAGCAACGGATCGTACGACTTCGTACACGTCGACGAGGCGGGCCAGACGACGACGGCGCGATGGGTCAGACGCAACGCCAGGCCGTTATCGACTGCCACGTGCACGTCCGTCCCGGCGCCTGCGCCGGCCTCGGAATACAAGTTCACGTTTAGCATCCTCGACCCCGAGCTTCGACGGCATCCCGTCATGGCGACTCTGACGCCGGCCAACCTCGAGATCCTTGACAATTACACGACGGTGTCGCAGTCATCCGCTCGCTACCCCCCAACAAGACCCTTGAGCACAGACCTCTGTGGCGAAAATGAACCTTGGACCCCTCCATCTCCGGCTCTCTCATCGACGAAGCGCGAATCGCATCCGGTCGACGAAGCGACCAGAATCCTGATCACAGTGAGCTCTGTTTGGGTGTCGCTCCGCCACGGCCAAGGATGGGCCTCGACACCATCGCCGGCGGCCTCGGCCAATCTACGTCCAGTGCACTCACGCACAGCCAGCAGCAACAGCCTGTGCCAGACTCGGGCCTCAACGTTTCCGGTGACGTCAACAGAGATGGGGCACATTACGTCCTCGCCCCTGGCGCAGCAGCAGGTCATGGCCCAGCTGGCGCCAGTCATGCCCAAGAGGACATTTTCGTCAGGGGCGGCTTTCATGCAGCGGCGCCAGAGCAAACTCGGGGCGGAGGCGGTCACGGCCGACCAGGCCACTGAGACAGATGACATGGGTGGGCTCGAGAAAGTAATGGAGCCGGTGCCGATCAAAAGGAGCCTTACGAGGAGAATCCGCGACTGGGGCCATCGTCTCGCATTGCGGAAGACGACAACCGCATGAGGAGTAGGAGAAGAAGAGAGCAAGAAACAAACACGAAAACGTTGCACAAGAAACACGACAGCATTGCATGGGGAACTGGCGCATGAACGGGGGGAAACAGGACCGACCCAGAGCGGGCAAACATGCTGAAGACGACATTTTGTAGCTGTATCATTAGCCATCAGCATAGGTATACCCAAGAGATTCTAGAAGTTTGATACCATTTCAAACCACACACATGTTTTGTACGGTGTATTTCCGTCCGCACATGTGAATCGACTTGGATGCTAGCTTGACGTTGTTGACGATGGATGGCAGCACCATGCGCCTTTGCCTAAAGCCCGAAGCAGCGAATGACGTTCTTGATTCAACAAACCAGGGCGGCATGTTTTGCGGTGTGACAAGACTTGCTGGATGTTAGTAATACGATGCAGCAGACACAACGCAGGATGATGCGTAACATTTGGTACCTTGAGGCTGAGCAGGCGGGGAGGGGGGAGGGAGGCTGCTTTCTGGACTTGGCAAGCGGAAGGCGGGGGGAGCGCTGTCCCGGTTGCAGAATTCCTCCCGGGGAAAATGGAGCCCGTTCGGGGGATGACCAGATCAAAAGCTCAAAGTTCACCCAGCGTGGTGTGGTGTGGTGTGGTGTGGTGTGGTGTGGTTGATCCTGGTGGACGATCCTGACCATGTGCTGCGCACCGTCGCTCGCGATCGGCGGCAGCCCCGCCCCGAAACATGGTCCGTGTGGGTCCCGATCTTTTCCGTTTCTGCCCCCACAGTGTGTGAGTGAGTGTCAATCAAAAACCACCAACTGGGCCCCCCCTTCCTTCTTCTTTCCGGAGGCGGGACTAGATGTATGGCCTGACTGTTGTTGGTCGCCGTGCTTGACGTCGTTCATCTCTGGAACCGAATGCCGGTCTGAAGATCAGCTGGGGCAGCGACTATTCAAAGGTCTGTCTTCTTTGAAAGGTCTCCGGCGGTATCAGATACGCTTGGCATGCTCGCGTTGTGACGACATCATCCAGCCAAGGGCAGACGCGACGTAGGCTGCAGGCGTGAAACAAGGTAATCTTCCTCACCAACCTACGGGCAATCTTTCCCGTCTGGAATGGGCCGGCGATGTTGCTTGGGCAACCCGTTCAGTAGTTAGGCAGAACCCCCCAACAGCATACCTTGGCTGTCTTCCCCTTGTTCTCTCCGTGGCTCGTGCTGTCTTGTGGAGAGCGGGTGTCTGATAAGCGACGCAGACATATGGTGAGAAGAAGCAAATCCAAGCCATCCGTCGCCCCTAACGACGGACGAGCCGATGCATCGGTGACAAAAGTGAATCATCGAGTGTAATCACGAGAGCCGTGGTGAGACACTGCCTGCACTGCAGGTCTTTGGTTCTGAGTCACGGCGTTTGTTTCCCGCCAGAATGAGCCAAGTCTCCGTATACCGATACGCCGGTTCTAGTTTCTGCAGGTTCGGCACGCATCCTCTTACCGCGCGTTTGAAAGGACATTCTTTTACCGGAAATCGACACTGGCATCACACGTCACAGCAGCGAAGGATGCGCGAGTGCAGGCTTGGGCGCATAACACTCATTTTCCCTCGACGCCCAACGGCGGCCACGGGGCCGGGGAGAGGAATTTAGTGCTGTTCGGCGAATCCAGGATCCGGACCCGACTGGCCGCCCCGGAGGACAGCGGCAGCATGTCCCGGGGCGCCACTTCCACTACGCAACTATCGGGCACGATTCACCACCAAACTTGGGACAAGCGACGCACGACGGTGGTCCCGGAAGTCGCCGGCAAGCAACGGCATTCCCCGGTCACGGCCGGCGTGGGGATGTCGTCAGGGATCATCCGCATTTGCCGGCTCTCAACCGGGGTCGGCCTTCAGAGACCATGTTTGTCGATCCCTCAAAGAGTTTCACGATCGGGTACGATAGAAGACAGCACTTTGGGGTTTAGTCGGCGAATGGGATCGGATAACATGAGAGTCTACAGTTCTCAAATGAACAGCCCCATGCGTGATGCAAGTGAGCTTCTTAGCACCCAACCCTCCCGAGTAAACTTTTCTGCCTATGCGATGACGAAACTACCGAGACCGTTCATGTTGTTGCCCGCATCGGTTTGTAATCTGGGGTATCTATTTTTTGCCAAAATAATTCATCAACGTGTTGGCCTGCATCTTCTTGGCCGACGCCCCCTCGGCCTTCTTCCCAACCTCCAGCACGGCCATCAGCTCCTCGAACTCGGCCCTGGGCACGATACCCCCACTCGCCTCCTTGTGACCCCGCGCGAACGAGCCGCCCAGCCGCTCCCTCAGCGTCGGGTCCCCCGCGCGGGCGGCGACGTCCTGCAACACCGCGATGATGTTCACCGGCGGGTCTCGCGCCCTGGCGCACCGGGGCACGCGGCACGAGAAGTTTACCAGGTCTGGCAGGTACCCTTCGTTGGCGACGAGTACGACCTCGAGCTTGGCCGATGCGAGGTGACCGGCCCAGCGCGTCGCGATGACGGGGTGGACCTGGGCCCGGGAGCTGATGCGGAAGACGGCGACGCGGCCGTCGGCGGAGAACTTGGGCGCCGTGTGGGTGCAGCGCTCGACCTCGGCGTTGACCTCGGCCCTGGCCGCGAGGAGGGACGCGTCGGCCAGGAGCTCCGGCGGGCACGTTGACGCGCGGAGGGCTTCCCAGGCCGAGAGGACGTTGTACGAGGCCGTCCGCCGCGGGGCGTTGATCAGCGAGACGGCGTCATTGAGGGCCTTTTTGGTATATCTCTTGAAGGTCGCCTTCATGTCCGGGAAGGGGGGCTCCCACTTCAGGGTGTTGCCCAGGTCGCCGTGCGTCCCCATCACGCAGAGCCAGTCGCAGGCCTCTCGGACTCCGCCGTGGAGGTCTCGGCAGATGAGGTAGGTCAGCAGCGAGCTCGTCGCCACGGGGGGCGAGTCGCATGCCGTGACGTGTAAGGCACCCTCGGGGTGGTCGCCCTCGAGAGCGTGGTGGTGGTCGATGACGACCCCCCGATGCGGCCCGTCAATGAGAGGCGGAGACGACCGGGAGCCCTGGTCCAGAACGAAGATGTAGGCCGGCTTACGTGAGGCCATTTCCAAGCGGCAGGATTCGTCATGGACGTTTTTCCCTTTTGGAGGGAAGTAGGCGGCGATGAGCGACGGGTCCAGGCCGAGCAGGACAAGGGTGCGTTCGAGGATCGCGCCGGAGGTGAGCCCGTCGGCGTCCTTGTCCGGCACGATGAGAGTAGGCCTGCCGTCGGAGACGCTGGAGATGATTAGAACGAGATGGCCACGGGTTATGCACAAGCCCCGAGTCGGGGACGTTGGCATGTCCAAGTCGACGCGGCGGTGCATCCTACGCGGCCGGTGTGACGTACCACTCGCGGATGAAGGCCCTCGCTGCATCCATCTTGTCGTCAGGCGCAGGCCACACAATGCCGCCATCCTTGCCTCTCACTGATGGTGTCAAGTGATACTCCGGAACCGCAGGTTTGAGCTTCTTGACGCCTTGTCTCCCGTTCCTCAGCTTCGCGGATGCCGCGCTCCGTTTCATGGCGATGGGAAGGCCTGGCGTGTATTCGATGGGGGTAGGTGCAGATTTACTATTGGGCACGCGGATGCAGGATCTTGCCTTGGACGCTGATTTCCATGCGGATAGGATCATGACTAGACGGCAGTCGGACGTCTGCAGCCTCTGTGACTAAACTCTAGAAATCAGGTCCTCTGGTTAGCGTAGTCATTGCGTCGCGTTCCGCATGTCGTCATAGACATCTTGGTGTGGCTGTACCGAGTACTGGATCTTCGTCAGTGTACAGTATATACTCCAACACAAATAAATGAAACACATTGGGTTTACCTGTGTTCACTAGAGCTTCAGTACGTCACACAGAAAAGGAAAATAAAAGAATGACATGCTGGACTTATTCAATGCCACTCATTAACCTTGTATACCTTTTTTTCTATATGATATCCTTATGAACAAGACTCTGTTTAAATACACAAACCGGCAAAACCCTTTAAGTGATTGATTCATGTAGCCGCTGATACTTTGGGCTCCCATAACCGAAAAATAGCTAGGTCCCTATCTGTCATTTCGTAGTCTTCAGGGGTTGTCATCGTCGAAAGAAAGACACGCCCAAGGCCCTCTGTCCCGAGAGAGGCATTGTAAATGATCCCGAAAGGCGAAGCAGAGAGCATTACAGCAGATTCATTGGACGCAAAGATCTTTGGAACCACTCGCATCAGCCTTAGCCCTTCCATCAACGGCTGCCAGCGGCACTTGATTTCTTCTGGCATATACAACGGTCGATCCGGCTTCTTTAGCATAGCCCTGTCTATTTCCGATGGCAAGGATGGTGGAAGTCGGTTGCCGGTGCGCAGAATATCTTGAAGATTCATAAGCTGGATGATCGCGGAATTGTAGATCAGAAGCTCAGCTGCCTGTTCGGCAGTATTTGGTAACAGGGGTCGAGAAAGCAGATCTTGAGCCCATATCATGGCAATTTCGTCATCTTTCAAAGGCATGAAGACCTCCGACACACTGTTATGGTTAGGACCTTCCCAGGCTCGTCTCCAGTCGTGTAACTCAGAGATCATCTTGAGTACCAGGGCATCAGCTGCAGCATTCTTTTCGGTGGAAAGAGGCTCGGCCGGATGCGCTATCGAAAATGTCAGTCTGGAAATGTCGACATAAATATCCATCAAAAGATCGTAAGATGTCTTCGGGTGATAAAGCCATGGAACTGTTTTCCAGCGTTTCTGATCGAAGAAAGATCCTTCGTACTGGGTGAAGCATTTACAAGCCTATCCAGCATCAGTAAAATTCAACTCCCCAATCCATCGCAGAGTCCGCGTTGGAGTTTGTGCTAATCTCTTACATGTATGGCCCTCATCTGGCGCAGACTTGTCAGCATAGGCTCTTGCTGGAAACACTCCGGTCCGCACCATTCAATGATCTTTGCCATCCCGTAATAGTGAGGAATGTTAACTTCCTGCTCGACCGCGTACTACATGATGTCAGCATCAACAGGCACCCTTATTGCTCGCTCAATAGAAAGGACAGCCAGCACTGTGGATAGGTAACTCACTTTGTAGATACTTAATATGATGATCGTGAACGCCCATTGCGCCAGATATTTCCTCGATGAAGTGGACAAGGCCGATTGTAAGGCATGTATCACTTGACCGTTGAGTTCATAGCCCTCAGCCAGCATATTTGGCTCTTTGACTCTACTACCCATGAAACCGAGCGCCGTCGCCAAGCTTCCGGTATAATCAGCTTTCACGGCCTCTGGTAGCGCCGGCCCATTCAAGGACATCCGAAGCAGGGGTTTCCAGAAGGGACCCCATCGGTAGTTTGCAATGAGATGCGAGAACGCCATTTGCTCACGGAAAGCTATCAACGGCAATTCCTCACTCATGCTTGGCGGCGGAAGTGTAACTTTGGTCGTATCAGAAATGCGAATCAGCCGTTGGCCCCCGCCGGTCTCTGCAACAGCGGTGAAATGCTGCATTCAAAGAGGCAGGTCGTACCCCAAGCACTTGTGGCCTGAGCTGAGGCATCTTCCGCATTCGGGACGGAGCTTGTCTAATGAGAGGGGAGTGTATGTTGGTATGTCATCAAAATGTCTAAAAGATGACCCGGATCCTGCCGGGTGGGATTCGCGTGGCCCAGTGACTCACCACACTTTACCCTCCTACGTCTGCACGTTTGGCAATAGCCACTGGAGGGGGGCCGACCCATCGTTATGGATTCTGTGGTCAATATTGCAATGATGGTATTTCCGGAACGGGACGGCTGAGTGTGTCGTGAAAGACCCAAAATATAAGCGGATTTGCACCTCAGCGTCCCAAGTAGATATCGGGCGATGTTTCTCTAATTAACGAGAAAGAGGCTGATCATTTTCATCAGGATGCTGCAATCACTGAGCAATTCGTGTACACACGGATGCAACATTTACCGCTAATCCAGTAGTGGACAGAAGTTTCTGCAAGAAAAAGCATTATGAGATAAGATTACAAAGCCCAGATTGCCTTCTGCCTTGATTTAATTCGTAAGCAGTTCGCGCACGTCTAAGCTGCTTGGCTTGGCAAGATGACAATCGTATGGTTTAGTCAGCTTCGCCTCTGCTGCCTGCGGTTATCGCCCTCCCCTGGTCACACATAATGGCCGGATGTCAATTAATTTGGCCACTCCCCCCTAATCTCAGCACGTATACTACGCATGTGCATGTGGTTTGTGCCCATAGACAACGAGGTCATCATCAAGTAAAAAGTCAGTATCGGCACCGTTCAACGGAAAAGAGACCTATTATAGCGTTCGTGCCAGGCATAATCCTGAACTGTGTTAATCCGGCTATATTAGAGTAGTTTTTATACCTTTGCAACCTTGAGATGGACCGCCGTGGGTACGTAGCTGTGCTGGATGAGAGGATTTCAAGTCTTCAGTAGTTTACCCTCAATAAGTAGAACGACAACCGACGCTGGCGTCATCAACTCAAAGTTATTGTTATTGATGAAAGCATATATCAGCAGAACTGATCCGGAGTCATTCGTCACAATCTCCTAAAAGTTTTTCCGCTCTGTTAGTCCAGCTGCGCCGCAACCTGCAGGCGCTTGTCTTGTTTAGGGGCTGGCGTGGCTTTCTCAGACCGCGTAATCAAGCCACCTGACAAACTTCAGCTGTAGGATAGCAACTGCGTCTCTTTTCTCTCTTTCATTCATCGGATAATTGATGTGTGGCTTCATGGACTTCGAATATACTCATCAACTGAATTGATTACTGATATCTCAACTTTGAGTCTCGACCATATCCAGGCTTCGCCAACCCCACCACAGCTCTTGAACACTTCTCTCACAGGTGTTTCTTCGCAATACCGTGATAACGGCTGATATGTCGAGATGGAAGTCTCGATGACGCGGATAGAAGCCATTAAGCAGACACCGATAATTCATTGCTCCGAGATTCATTGCCAGGACGACGATTGGAGCGGCTTGCACAATAGAATTGAAAGGCGCAGGAGACAGACCCGTCTCAACGTCCGGGCGCATAGTATGAGACACTCAACTCTTTCTGGGACCCCTTGAGACACACAAAACTGATGCTGCTGAAAGGAAAACGCAAGGCGCTAGAAGCTCGTCAAAATCTGGAAGATTCAGCATCCACTATAGTTGACTCATCGGGTGAGCCATTAAAGCCTGACCTGCAGATTGTCCAGTGGATTCCCCCGAAAGAACCAGAAAATTGCGCAATAAAGATGCAAAGTAAGCACAGTCATATCAGCGCATCATATCATTCAAGTATGCACTCGACAAAGAAGAAAAGCGCAGTGGGGAGAGGGGCAGTTCCATCGTCACGCTCCCCAAATCACCAAATCCTACGGCACTCCGAAGCGAGCAACTAGAAACTTATGAAGCGCGTTCCTTCTTACCTCCAGAACCCAACCTTATGGTTCCCTCTTTACCGAGATCACCTGACCCCCCTAATATACTACAACGTATTTCGGGCAACCATCACCAACATCCACATTCTCTCTCTGACATCACTTCTCACAAGCTCCTGCACATCCGAGCAACATGAAGCCATTCTTTTCCCATCCCCTTCAACCATCCCCCCAACATTACTGCCCACAAAACTGCAGAGGGTGACACCCCATGAGTCCTGGATCGATATTCTCCCTTCAGGTACCATGCGTGATAATGCTATCAAGTTTCGAGCAGACTACGATCAGCACGACTTGTGTGGTGACCTTATTGGTTGCGAAGGAGACGAGACGTGTCTTGGCGAGCCCGGCATCATTGTGTGGTCGGATCCTTGGCATCCGGATGGGTGGGAGGTTACTGAGAAATTTGCCCAAAAATGGGGCTTTTTGCTGAAGGGTTGCGAGGATATGGTCGGTGCGACAAATCGCTGGCGCGCTCTTAGAAATGAGGAACCTTTGGTTTGGGAACTGGAATGAAGTGGATTAATATCATGGTTCAAGGGGCTGCCGTGGAGATGTACGGATGCGAAACCTTTAGATTGCAATATCTAGTCAGTGTATAAGACCGGACGTCTAGTTGCTCTCGGATGTATATGGTAATGATTGATCGTTTTGTCACGCACACTGGCACATGTTGTAGTATACGCTAATGCTGATATCTTGTAGTTTGTTCTTCCAACATGACAATAAACGAAGATTATCACACTGTTATACATACCGAGTATCAGGCAGAAATAAAACGTCACGATAGCTTCAGTCACTTCCGCAACTTGTAGCAGCCTTTTGATTTGTCATATCACGTGGAGTCTCATCTTTTTGTCTATATATTAGATGTTACTTCCTGCATCTTTACTTTCATAGTTTAAGACTTTTGATCCCAGTTCTCCCCTATCTCGCCGTGTGTTCTAACTCAGGATAGTTATGAGCTCCTAGACAGCGCCCACCACTGATACAGTCAGAATGTGGCTTTTATAATCTTCATTTGAATAGTGATAGAGGGCTATTTTAACTGCTGGCAGGCTGGTAGAAATGCTGTAGTAAGAGGAGTGAACGTAAGGAGCCAGGTAGGGATATTCCAATTCGGCATGTAACCATCATATTTTGAAAGCGTTTGGCTTTTACTAAACCTAGTCATAGTAGTCACTAGTAATGTAAAACTTCTAAAGGACGTTAGTTTAACATAATTCGGCACGCACAGCAGGCGGCTTTAGTGTGGGGTAAACATGTTCCTAATGCCGGTATATGTCGAGGTTTTGAAAGAGCATGCAGGGTCTCTGGTTTGTTCTCTCTAGTGCGCACTCTGTTCCCTTGTACGCTTTGGTGACTTCAACACACCCCGCCGGCTTCAGGAGTTTCCAAGTATCTTAGAATGGAATCAAACCTGCAACATTAGACACGGCTAGTTAGGGGAAAGATGGTACCCCTAACACCCTTAGGTATGTCAGGTGCTAGAAGGGGGGCACCGGCAGCAGGGCCGGAACAGACTAGCAGAAGACCAAGGGTTAGTATATTAAGGCATAAACAACCCCAACTGCGCCCTAGCATAAGTCTAGTCTCTGACAATATAAAAGTATTATTTTACGACTTACTCTAACTACTTTCTGTACACCTGTTTTTAAACTCTTTAACATGAGACTCTCCATCGCATTGTCGTTAACCTTTGCTAATCTAGTACTTGGTACTCAAAACCCGCCTGAGCTTGGTAGTCTCAACTCGCTTGATGAACATCAGTATCAAAATTGTCACTGTTGTTGTAGTGGCACCTCTTGCGTAAATGGTTCCCCTTGTAATTCGTAGGAGCTGTCTAACTGTGATGATGTTAATATATTGTATAGACAGCATGTCGTTGCGAGGACCCCCACAGTTGTTAATGTTGAAGAAATATCCATTCTCCCAGCAGCAAGGGCTTGTATTCCAAGCCAAGTCTGATATTCCGGTATGTTATGAGAAAGATATATTTCCTCTAATATGACTAGCCTCTGACTGGACCTTGTAATAAGGGTACGTTTGGTAGTGAAGGGGTTCTCAGAGGAGACGGTAAGTGATCCAGGCATTCATTCCCATAGATCTTGTCGTTGAACAATGCGCAAACCTTTCCGATCGCTGCTTCGTAGAACCATGTAAAAAATACACCAAGCATGGTCAGAAGAGATCGGAAGACGGGAGAGAAATAAGAACACTCGGCTTGGTTGTAGCAGGAAAACTAGTATAGTTGGCATAATCTAATCGAATCGAATAGACGGTCAGATGACGAAGAGGCTCACTTCACCAGACTTAAAGCGCTGGCGCACATCGACTCGTTTTCCAAGGCGATTCTGAGTCTCGATGGTCTCCTTGAGGAAAACGTGAGCTCGGTCAAGGTTTTTGCTAAATTGACTCATCCCTTGAAACCGGCTGAGCACCCAGTCGCGATGCAGAAGATCGTCTGTCTCAAGGGCGACAGTGAAAAGTGGCCAGGCTATGCGAACCATTGCTTCGTCTCCCTCGTGCTTGAAGGCCTGGAAGGCGAGGTTCATAATTTCCCTCAAAGCACTTCTTTGGCGGTCTGAAAGCATGGGGACATTGTCGAAGCGCGTTAGACGCATGAACTCTAGGACTACGGCATGGTAGTGGGGAACAATGCCGCGAATGTTGGCTACCAGGCGGCGCGAATTGTCTGTACTAATGGAAAGCTCTTCTGCGACCTCGAGAAGCTCAGCGAATTTCCAGCCAACTTGCTGGATAGTCATGTCTACTGCCATGATGCGATGCTGTTGTGATGCATCATCGTCTTCGCAGGAAAGGTTCACAAGCTGGGCGATCATAAAACGCAACTGACCGCAAGCACCAAAGAGTGCATATACGTTGCGATTCTCAACATCGTCAAGCAGCTCTTCTTGGGGATATGCATCAGCCCACATGCTCCGATATAGTGGGTTAGAGAAGCGGTGCAATCTCTCAAAGGCATCCATCGGCTGAAAGGGGCTCAAAATCTCGCTGTTGACGTGGTATTCCAAAGCCCCCATGATCTTGCGCAGCGCGCAGTTCAGCTGGCCACCGAGGCCGTATGATGCAGCTGCTGCGTCGTGGAGGGCAAGCCAGACGAGTATTCTTGCCGAGTAAAGTGAAAGGCGTGAGCTCGTACCGTCATGGCCCTTCCTTGTCAAGGCCAAACTTTTCCGGTTGACCTCGGGCGATGGGGCCGGCAGCTGGAGTAGCATTTCTTTGAAACGGTGTTGCAGTATCAAGCTGGCGCCCACGAGATGGTTAGAAAGACCCTGGCACTTGCCGTCGCCGTACTTCTGCTCATACAGCAGCATAAGATATAGAGCTGTGCACACGGCATCGAGGTCCAACTGCTCGTTGTCCTCGCAACCGATGGTATCAGCCATCATGCGGAGTGCCAAGGAGTAGTGCTGGATGGGTGTTCTTGGACCTCGGGCCTCTTCCGCATCCTTGTTCCGCCGGAATTCCAATTCCCGTCCACCAAGGGCCAAAACCACGCGCATGACCATGGAGTCTGTTTGGGCAACGTCGAACATGATGGAGTATAATGAAAAATCCGGGTTCTTTGTGTGATTCAACTTGGCGAATGAGGTACGGAAGTATCGAATCGCTTCGTGATCAGCCGACGAAAGATCAAGAGAGCAAGCCGCAACAGATGGTGCCGAGGGGCTAAAAAGCGATAAGGCCTTGGACTGATCGAGTCGAGAAACACCTTGCGCCCAGATCGGCAAACCCCTATCTCCAGCCGACGAGGCCGACGAGACGGCGATTTGGGACGACAAAAGGTGATCCTTGCGTGATTTGTCTCTCTTGGTAAACTTGATGCGGGGTGCATAATCGCAAAGGAGCCGTAGCCGTGAGCAACGATGGCAGTTGGGCCTTTGCTCGTCACACTTGACCTTTTTGGTGCGGCAAGTCCAACATCCGTTCCTTGACCGCGGTCCGCTTCGGCCTTCGCCCGTGCGTGATGCGGCAGCGGCAAGGTATGGGCGCTCGTCAGCTTTAAGATTGCCGGCGGCACTAACTCCGGCTGGGGAGGCGCTTGTGCTTCCGGGATGATTTCCGTCGGCTTCGGGTGAGGAAGTATCCATTGGTAATTGTCAACCAGCTAAGCCGGCGTCGGCTTTGTAGGCAGGTTGTGGGCAGTGCCAGGAACGATAAAGTGGATGCTAAGAGCTAGGTATGGAGTTGTCCAACCGAGAAACAGTTGAGAACTGTGGCAAGCAGTTGCCAGGTCCCAGAGCAAGACACGTCCGGAGCGGGTTTCGTGGAAGATGTGACTCAGAGTGCTAGATATCGACTCGGGACTTACCAAATAGCCGACGAGCAGGAGAAGTAGGGAGAACGACGCCAAAGATTGATAATATAGAATTGATGAGTGATTAATCGCGCTATGGGTGGCCGGGCTGGTAGCGATGGCCTGGCGTGAGATATTCAAAGATTTTTGCCGACGGTCGGCTATTTCTCCGCTTCTCCAAGCCAAGCAGCGCCTTCCGCTGGTCGGCAAGATCCAAGCACCGGTTGCCGATGAAATTAATGGATATCTGCTTACAGGTCGCGGACCCCTGCCCATTCGCTAAGAGCTCCCCGCACTGGATGATATTACGCCAACAAAACATCGCGGTTGCGGACGAGGGCAATGAGCTGGAACTTCTCAGACGTCCCCGTCTGAATACAAAGCCGCACTTCCTCCCGCCTTGCAGTGTAAGGTTGCCCACATTGTCGAAAAGTAGTCCTGTGTCTGAAAACTTGTCGCAATATCTCTGTCCCCTGGGGCAGCGCATTACCACAATATTCACAATCTTGCCATGTCCATCGCCTATCTCCCAGGCGCCGCCTTGATAGACGAGCAAGGCAGTAAACAGACGCCGGAATTGTTACAGGGAAGTCTGAACATCGAAAAGGCCCGTGGCATCATCAACTCGGAACTTGATGAGCTGAACTCATCACTGCACAATGAAATCAACAAAGTGCTCCATGCCAACCCGGAAACTGTCTGCAAAGAATTCTTTGCTCATGACACCATTACTAATTACCTTGAAATGCATGGATTCACCGTCAAGAGACACGCATACGGCCTCGAAACTAGCTTCGAAGCCGAGATAGGTTCTGGTCGCCGCCAAGTTGTTGTATGTGCCGAGTATGACGCGCTCCCCGAAATCGGTCACGCCTGTAGCCACAATCTTATTGCAACATCCTCAGTTGCGGCATTCCTGGGGGCTTCTCGTGTTTTATCAACCCTCAAAGCACCCGGAAGACTGCGTATTCTGGGTACCCCGGCCGAAGAAGGTGGTGGGGGCAAAGCAAAGCTCATTGATGCTGGCACGTTTAGCCCCCCTGAGGATATTGCAGCCGCCATCATGGCCCATCCCATCAGGGCGGCAGTGGAGATGGATCCTCAGGTCTAGCCGGATTCAAGCTGATTGCAAGCCACAAATTCAGGGTCGAGTTCCGCGGGAAGCCAGCCCATGCAGCTAGTGAGCCTTGGAAAGGCCTGAATGCACTGGATGAGCTGTGGCAGCTTACAATAACGTTGCCCTACTAAGGCAGCAGATCCAATCCGACGAGAGGATCCACGGTGTTATTGAGGTTGGAGGCACCGTCACGAACGTCATCACGGATTATACCCGTATGACCTGGAACGTCCGCAGTCCAACCATTGATCGTGCAGACGACCTTCTGGAAAGAGTCAAGGCTTGTCTAGAAGCAGGTGCAGCAGCGACTGGCTGCAACATTAACTATGTTGTGTGAGTATCCGGAGATCCAGTGTATTAATCTCGCCTAAACTGACGACCTCAACAAGATCACCGACGTACATGAATTTGCGCGCCAACGACACGCTTTGCAAAATGTACGTCGAGGAGATGGAAGCTATTGGGGAGACAATTCAGCTTCACCAGGCCAAACCTTTCAATGTCTCGACCGACATGGGCAACGTTTCTCATCTTGTGCCTAGTTTCCACGGCGCGTTTGTCATTCCAGCACCACCAGGCGTAGCAGGCCATCATCCCAAATTTGCAGCGGCTGCAGCAACTGACGAGGCACACGACGCGGCCTTAAAATGTGCTAAGGGAATGGCAATGCTCGCTTTCAGAGTGCTTGCTGATGGTGCAGTTGCTAAAGAAGAGAGAAAAGACTTAGTAACCCCTGATAAGGAATGAACGTCGGAATTAGTTTGTTTGCAACATGGTGTTCAACACAAGGAAAAGTGCATCTGCAAAGTTTGATAGTCGGTCTCCATTAAACACACAGAGAACTCAGGTCGAATTGGCAAAGCTGTAGCCCGTGGCCCGAAGACCTTCAGTCATCTATCAAGGGAGATGGCCGTCAAATCCTGCTGCAATGAGACGCTGGTTGGCCTCCCACACTTCTTCGGGGATCTCCTGTTCGACTTGGAAGCCCTTCTTTGGATATTCTTGGATTCTTATCAAGTCTCCGACCATGATATTGATCACCAGCTCTTTTGGATTCTCTATGTCCGGGTACTGTTCAAATTCCAGCTTTGGGCTCGTTACTATGAACTCCGTAGCCGTATCAGGCCATTGCTTGAGAAACGTAGCATAAGTCCGTCTCTCCATATACGGTTTCTGTACAAGCACGAAGCTCTTCATATTAAATCTTCGACTTTTCAGAAGGGCATGTGTGAAGCGGACGTTTTCGCCCGTGTTGCCAGATCGCGGTTCCACAATGATCTTGTCGTCTGGCACACCCAATTGCCTGGCAATGCTCGCGAAGACCTCAGCTTCAGGCTCGGTGAATCGACCTGCTGTTAACTTGCCGACTCCACCTGAGTAGATGAGATACTCCCCGTACCCATCAAGGAACAGCTGTGCGGCACGGATCGCGACACGTTTGTCGAGGCTACACAGACAAAATATGGCTGCGGCGGGACTGAGAGACATCCCCATACGATGGTAGTTATAGATTGTTTTGGCGTCAATATCAATCTGTGAAGTAGATGGGACCATGATGTGTTTGCGATCAGGAGCGCTGTAGATGGATAAAGTTGAGAGTGATCAGAATGGATGGATTGCTGGCGGGAGGAGAACTGAACATGAAAACACTTCGTTGGGGGGCTACGTCCTTTACCCGTTTAGTCAGCAATATCCCAAGGCCGGAAACGCTAAACGACCAAACATGCTAAGATGTACAAGTGGCTGGCTAGTGTGTCAAGCCCGCTGACAGAGAAATGGTGGCTTAACTGAGGTGAATAGATAACATGCAACATGCAGATTGAAACCCAGACCTACGTATCAAGCTTATTAATTCCTCACGTTCGAAACGTTATATGATATTGTGATAACAAAAGTGGTCCACAGTTATCACTGCTATAACTACACTTAAGTACTATCACGACACACCCCCTTAGTTTTCTAACGTGTTAGGAGACTAACTCTTTAACCTCTTAATTAGGTATATCTCGCTAAAGTTTAGGTAGCTATCCTTACTTTTATTATAACTAGGTCTTATATAGTCTTAGCTAGACAATAGCTAAGTAACTAGTTATAACTATCCTAATCTAGGAATTAAACCTATAAAGTTTAGCTAACTAGTTATATAAGGTAGAAAGTATACTATTTAGGCCTATAGATACCTTTTAAAGCAGACTAGGATTATAACTGTGATAAACTATAATGTCTAATATAATTAATTATTTTTTCTTAAGTCTATATGTAAGAAGACTATCAGGTATAAATACCCTTTTTAATATAGGTGTATCTATTAGTAATCCACATCTGTAGCTCTTACCACTGGCACTAGCCACACGAAGCTGTGCCAGCTTCACGACAGATATCTACAAGTTCGTAACAAAGGGTACTGTCAAGGAGTAAAGTATGTTTCTCCCGTTTCTTCAACGCCCCACTGTCAATACATGTTCATAAGATAGAAAGTAAACTGACAGAAGTGTAGGCCATCTGTCAAGCCAGGGTTTCCTAATGTCTTTCAATACTATACACTCGATCTTTAAGTATCACCTTGTGATTAATATTACCTATAACCCATTTGCATTAGTGAGCAAACCTTTATGAGTAGGCATCTGTACTCTTAACGTACTGTTACACCTCACAAAGACAGACAAGGTCCAGAAACCATCCATGTTTATGTAGGGATTCATGCAAACATCTTTCCACTCACCTAATCGACGCATCAGTTAGCATTTTAAACCGAACTTCCCGTTTCACAGACGGATGTTTTAAAACCTTATATAAATTAATAATTACTTGAACGATGTATTTCCCTCTCTCTTTCTATGTTTCTGTGTTCTTTTTCTGCAACAAGATCAGTCAATTGTCACACTCCCTTGAAGCAACAAATTTCGGCTCGAGACTCCAGCCCAGAAGGTATAAGTGCCTCTTCGCAACCGCCACTGTTGTGCTTCAACATCCCAAATACTAAGGTCTCGTCGAGTCAATTCAAAGCCAACACGACTTGACTGTCCCGGCCTCAGAAACACACGCTGGAAGCCACGAAGCTGTCTGACAGGACTGTCGTCGCCTGGCACTCCAACATAGAGCTGGGCAACTTCCGCCCCGTCCACGCTCCCTGTATTAGTGACAGAGACTTCGGCAACGGCGATTGTCTCCCACAACGATGGATGGCCACCCTGCACGATGGCGATATTTGGGTCAGGATATTCCGCAGTGTCGGCATATAATGTCAAGTCCACTGATAAATCAGCAAAAGTGAAGGTGGTGTAGGAAAGACCATATCCGAATTCATAACGAGGAGTAATGTTCTGCGCATCGAAGTAACGGTAGTCGATGTAAAGTCCTTCAGTGAAGTCACTGTCGGGGAAGAAATCATCCGAAGTACTCGAGTTCAAGTGATTGCCGTAGTCCGATTCCTGCTTTGCCACAGTGTATGGCAACTTTCCAGAAGGGTTCACATCTCCCCAAAGGACATCAACGAGACTGTGGCCACTCTCTTGACCAGGAAGCCCAGCGAAAAGAACTGCGGTGACGTTGGGATGCTCAATCCACGCATCAACGGTGCGTATTCCTAACTTCTGTTAGTGTCGAATACACAATGCGGATGTGGTCTTAATCGAAACACCTACCTGCAGAGTGAATAACAACCACGGTGTTTGGGCACATCGCGGCTACGTTTTTGACGAGGTTGTCGCTAAACTCATCTGTCAAGCTCAGCCGGTCGAAGCTTTCGGAAGCGTAGGCGTTGATGAAAACAAGACAAGCTTCACTGTTGACATAAGGCGGAGAGGGGTTCTCGGAATAGAAGTCCCATCGAAGAATGCCTCGGTCCTTGGTGATTCTCTCCTGAATCGCCTGGAAGGGGGAAACCACATAGGGAGGGGTGCTTCCACCAGACCCACCTCCGGTGACGAGTGTTCCGTTAAATGTTTCCCAGCCAAAGTTAACTTCGTAGCCTCCGCCATACCGACTAGGGTTCTCCCAAGGCGATGCCTTTACAGTTGCATCGTATCCGTAGATCGAGAGGAACTTGGGGCGTTTGAAAGGAAGCGTACCGTTGACGTTCTTAACCAGAACGGTACCGGCCGCTCCAATTTGGCGAATCAAAGACGCGTGGTCATCTTGAACGTCGACAGGCAGCACTTTCTGTAGGTTCGAATGAATAGAAGACTGAGGATACACGTGCTGCTGATGAAGGAAATGGTAACTCGCCAGGATTCTTGTTGCCATATCGGATAGTCGAGTTTCGCTGACCGAACCGTTGTTGACTGCCTCGATGAGCTTGTCTCCCCAGAACCCAGCGTTAGGCATAACCAGATCAAGACCAGCATTGGCTGATGCAACGCCGCTCATTTGACCATCCCAGTCGCTGACCACGAATCCCTCGAATCCCAGTTCCGTTTTTAGGATGCCGTTGAGAAGCTTGGAGTTTTGGCATGCGTATGAGTGATTGGCTCTCTGATACGAACACAGGACGGCAGCAGCGCCCTCCTTGAGTGAATTCATAAACGGCCAAGCGTATAGTTCATGAATTGCGCGGTCTCCAGCATTTGAGCTTATGGATTCTCCCTGATCCGAAGCAAGACGACGGTATTCCTGTTCATTTAGGAGCCAATGCTTGGGAGTTGCTATAACTCCAGCGTCCTGGATACCGCGTGTGATCGCACCCATACCGACGCCAGCCAGGTATGGATCGGAAGAAAGCCCTTCCCAGTTTCGACCGCCGCGAGCAACCCTGCCAAGGGGGCCGGCAGCAGGACCCAGGGCCACGTTGATGCCTTTGCCGTAGTACTCGTCGCCAAGTGCCTTGCCGTACTTGTAAAGAAGAGCCCGGTCAAACGTAGCAGCGACATGGATCCCTGCCGGGAAGGCAGAGACAAATTCTTGGCCACGGATTCCATCGGGTGCGTCGGCAAAACAGAGGGCCGGAATTCCCAGTCGGGTCACATCACCCGCATTACCGACACAGGTTCCGTTCCATCCCCGAGTGATGTTGGCTTTCTCCTCGACAGTCATTTGAGACACAAGTGCTCTCGAAATGCGATATGCGGCGGTCCATCCTGCATTACTTGAGCCATTGCCAATTGCTGCTTGGAAATCAGTCCCCAGCGTTCATATCCAACATCAAGGAACAAGCAACATACGAGATGGGTAAACTGGCGGACTCCGCCCGTAGTAAGGCAGCTCGGATGGAGCGGAGCCATTCGTTTGCGCCGACACCACAGCGCCAGCAAGCGCGATATTGAGGATTGAGTTCGTCTTCATTACGATACAGATCTTGTACCGTGCAAATATACATAAGATTAGTCAAGGCGACACTAAAACGGCCACGTGAAGCTCCTGCCGAGCAACGGCCTACATGAGGGATGAGCAGGTACTGCCCTTATAAAGTCATCGTACTGCACGATTCAGTAGGCTTGCCTGATTCTTCCGGGAAGAGCAACCCTAAGCGGTTACTGTCAGTAAAGCAGAGTCCGTGATGGGTCCTGATTAATCGGTCCTATGCCCGACCCTCTGCAGAGATAAAAGCATGCAATTTGGTGGGGTTATGACTCAACGTCGGCTCGGAAATAAGACTTATTTATTGGCAACATCGTGGATGGTACGGATCATCACGATTGTATGCTTTGCGATTAACCATAATGAGCCAATCGGTGGCAGACGTCTTATCGGGGTGGCTGGGGTAGCGCCCCGCGTTCTCCGCACCGGACACTATCCGATGCTACACAAAACAAGGTTGGGGTATGGTAAATGTCAGGTCCGCGTGAGTTTCCGGGCTTGTTTCCCCGGGGAATTCCCGTTTCTTTGAGTTTGCCGTATGACATAGGGATTTCCGCCAGAATGGCGCAACCGCTGCTTCAGATGTTGTCTAGGGGAATTTTCCAGCAGGTGCGATATCGGAACCATACCATTTTACCTTAGCTTTTGCAGCCAAGAACGCTGCTACCTTGACGGCCCTCAACACGCCAGGGCTTCGCCCACATATTAGTCACAACAGATGTTGGTTATTTGATAACCACCTCCTCTGGGTTTGTTTAGCGGTAATTGAACAGCTTCCATGATCTTCTATGAAGCCATAATGGGTGTATCTAAGTACAGCATCAAAAGCCTCAGTCAAAACAGATGATGTGACCTTGTCAGCAAACCCCGTGCACCATTTGACGAAGAGCGACTCGTTGTAGGTCAACCAAATAAGCTGCAGCTTCAATTGACCACCCAGCAAATTTGGAAAACCGATGTTGGTTCCAGCGCTCAATCCTTTACACGGAACATGAAAACAAGGCTTCTCCTGCTATGTCGTGCGTTACTCATCTCGGTCTTCCGCCATATGTTTTGAGATACAGGATCTCTAAGTTGACTTTGTTCCCTCGATTGTAAATGAAAACTGGCGAGTACAAATAGCCGTAGCCTGTCCTTATAGGTATTGTAAACTTGTGTCCCCCCTAGGAGAGGAGCGCACACTACGATGCAAAGAGAACAAAGCTGTCTAGGAGGCGAAGGAAGTTCTACAGATACTGAGATTGATGATTTCGTTCAATCACGGAAATGGAATCTTACATTTTAGGCAACTTTCGGACCCCCAGAGCGTCATTAGAGATTCGCTCCATGCATGCCTGGAAGAAACATCATTAGTTTACGTGAAAACGCATCATACCAGTATGACAAGAGCTGCCAAGCAAATTTATATATAAGATAAGCATCGATTTCGGATTGTCGCTAGCCAGTGTCCACAATGAATATTAGCATGCATGCTTGTTACTAAAATTTGTACACTGTATTCGATCTCTCCCGCGATCAATGCTTCAAGTTGCAAATGATGATGCTAAATCAACGTTCTTGAACTGACAATTTCCCCGCGACATTGTTAATTAGGAGGTGTGATAAAGCCCTTGGAAACCACTTCCTGAATCCCTGTGGCCCACACATTTGCCATCTTAACGTAGCCTCCATCGTTTGGGTGCCTGGTATCATTGAGGTCGTTCAGACCCGGCGCATCAGGGCTTCGCATGTCTACAATCGCGAACTTGGCGCCAGACTGTTGAAATTGTGTTGCTACGGCGGCGTATTGTGCATTGATGTCAACTCGGCATGCATCTTGCGCTGGAATCTTGTTGGCAAGTATTGATGTGAGTATTACGGTCGATCCCGGGCTTTGCGTATAGATATTGTTAATCATGGCAGTGACGTTCGCTCCCGCGTCAGGTACTGTGCCGCCTTTGTTGCAATTATTGGTGCCTGCGTCGACCAGTACAAGGTTTGGTTGTAGCAGAGGGACGGCTTTGTCTGCCGCTGCAGCAATTTGGTTGATTTTGAATCCCGGAGTCGCCTCGACTGCGTTATTTGTGAAGTCTCCGTTTGCTTTTGTTCCGACATATGTGACATTCATGCCTTGGGAGACGAGGAGATCCTGGAGATCCTTGCGGTAGCTGTCGCCGGTTGTTGAACCTACCCCGAACGTGACTGAGGCGCCCAGGGACATAATGCGCAATGGTACTGGTGCTGGTGCCTGCCTAGGTACAATTGAGAGAGCCAGTACGCTGGCTGAGCCCATGCTAATGACTAATGGAAGCTGCATGATGAGTATGTGGAGTCGCGCAGGCCGAGATGTACGTAGGTATGGATGATTGAAGTGCAAATGAGACGAACTGATTTGAAGAAAGATGAGTAATTTTGGCGTCAGCCAAGGCCTAATTTATGAGCGTGCAACTTAGCAGTTATAAAGAGTGTGAGCTCGCAATTCGGATGCAGTTGCCGGGCGAGCTGGTTCCTGATACCTGCACGGAACCTAAATCAGTTTCATTCCCTTGCTGACCTGTAACAAGACAGCGGTCTCCTTGCGGTATTCTCGCAATCCTTTGGACATAGGTACACGACCACCTCAAGCGGAAGCCTGCTATATGTGATTGTCAGATATAGATGATTGGTTTCAGTGCTACCGAATCAATGTGTAGTGCAGATGACTCTTAAAAGTCGGCGTCTGCGTTGTTATTACCTCATTAGCCGTAACATTCCAGTGAATATCATACTATGACATCTAGAGCATTTTCTTGCAAACTCAGATGACGATACAACACCGTAGCTGGTGCTATGCGTGAACAAGGTATTTGAAGTAACACTTTCGCAAAGACTAATATCTCGCTATGAATTATCGAGGTACCCCTTGAAGCCTCGCCTCCTGTAACAAAGGGTCTGGTAACTTCAGACGACTGTCAGTCTGGAGATGGTGGGTCCGCGCCCCCATCGGTAGGCCTGTTGGGGGGTTGCCACAGATGAGTTGAAACGCGTCATCCCTGCATGAGATCACTGCTGCTTGCTGAAGTATGTACCGGTAAATCCAAGACGATCCTTCATAAGGTCGCACGGGTATGAATGATACCCTTACCACAATTCGGGACAACCGCCTGCGTCTTAACCAAATCCTATCTCCTTGCCGCGCAATTGACGAGACCATTGATCTTTACGCGGTAGATCTCATAAACATCTTGCTGCTGTGCATAAACTCCGGTACCTACGGCGAGCAGAAAAACAGTTTTGTAGGTCTGGAGTAAATAAAAGTGCTGATGTCTGGACAGGCCTATTCTACGATAAAAACCTATTTTAGGTACTAGCAATTGCTCATCGTTTACCTATCTCTTGCTGGGAGCCCAGGCTAACATTCCTAAAAAAGAAAATGGTAGAGGTTGTCCTGATCCGTTGCGCTGTGCCACAGGTCAACACAAGCGACAGTCAGCCAGCCTGGTTCTAAGAGGCGCTTCCTTATCGGTTCTGCCGAAAAACATCGTATCAAGGTCTACAGCATGTACCCCCTGCAGCACTAGATTGGCCCCTAGTACTGCGCAACCTACATAAACATATAATAAGTGGAATACTGGTCTATTGAGTTTAAGTTGAATGTTCCAACAACTGGTGCAAATCCACTGCAACATGAAATCGCCTTGGGATTGTTCTTTTATTTGTAACAACAGAGAATGACAATATCTTACCCCCTCACCATGCGTGTCCAGCTTCAGACTTTCCGCTGTCGCTTGCATTCAGCGAGGCAAA
Organism: Colletotrichum somersetense; assembly: GCA_030867255.1. Lineage (NCBI taxonomy): Eukaryota > Fungi > Ascomycota > Sordariomycetes > Glomerellales > Glomerellaceae > Colletotrichum > Colletotrichum somersetense. Next base: position 72,186 of record MU843528.1, on the reverse strand, counting down.
CTCCCAGCCTGCCAAAGCCATACTCACTTTCAGTTAGTCTTTGAATTTATATGCCCTGGGAATTCTGCATCACCAGTTTTGATCGTAGATCGGTATCAGCCCCAAGACCTCCGTGAAGCATATTTAATGGTGTTTTTGGATGTATATCGGTGGACTGAGGTGTGGTTTTGAAACAAGCTGGAACACAAGCACTTCTAAGATAGGGACGCCAATAAAAATCTTTTCCCCCATAAAGGAGACAGTCTCTATTTGTAAGCTAGCCGTCACCCGGTCATGCCAGCACTTCGTTGCGGTTAGCACGATGGAACATCTCAACCCTCTGCCTTCCTCTGCCTTCCAAAGCGCACATCAGTCAGTTTCTCGCCTCGCATCTGACTTGGATATCCTCATCTACGGTTGTGAATTGAGCAACTTCCGCGTACCTCTCAGACACTTGCATTGTATTGTAGACACGACTGAGCCAGAGGTGATTCTCCAAACCAGCCTTTTCTTTTTTTTTCTTTTTTTTTAAGTTAGGATCTGGACTAATAATGCACCGAAGTTGCATGGCATTAAAGACCTGGAGCCCTCTGGACAGTGCAGCAAAAATGTATCTCTGTCAACTTGTTAAGATCCCAAGAGGCAGACAGAAGTCCACGCCCTTAGTGAGGTACAGTACATATTTAGGAGGTCGTTATTATCACAAATCAGATCACAAAGCAGGGCATAGCGGAATTAGAATAGGAATTGATTATACTATATGACTATGAGATACAGAGGGTAAATATTTACATATGGGTAAAAGATCATAAAACGTCACGTATAAAAATATAAAATAAGGCTACCATAGAATTTAGGAAGAAAGTAAGTCATTCTGATATTGGCTTTGCGGCGGCAGGTGATTACGTAGTCTAATCTAGATATTATACAGTTCAAGTCCATCGACATACGTACAATGTCTATCCGTCGCCATTGACTCCTATATTCGAGCTTGTGTCAGGTACATGACTCTTATATGTTTTCCTAGTGATTTGGGAGCAGGATTTCGTCTGAGAAGATATCCCGGAAGCAGCTTGGGGGTTAGAAGCCTCTGATAGCCTGCATATTATGAGGATGGGATAACACTATCAATGGAACGGAGGAGAAAGGAAGGGCATGGGTGAAAAGGGGCCTTAAACTTGTTCAGCACATGAAGGCAAATTGTTTCGTAGTAGCAAATAAAGGTAAAAAAAGACGCGAGTTCATCTGGACTTGTGATCAATCGTAGTCAGTTATATTCCAAGGAGGCAGGTGCGGGCTGGAACGTTAGCCATTGGTAACGTAGTCTGGGAGTTTTCTTGCAATGTATGCCCCACATGTTCTGAGCTTCTGATCGTACTACAAGAACAGACCGTTGGGTCGTTGTGCACAAATTTGTGGTGGTACCATACCATTCGAAGTCGCCATGCCATGACCTTGCCGCAAAGAAGGCGTGGAGAGTCCGCCTGGGGAGGTAAAGCTCTTCTAAGCAACTAAGGAAGCAGGCGCACATCAAATTCTCCGGTATCTCTCACAATTTTTGATTGCGTGTTTCCACAACTCTGTGAACTTTTTTCGGATCTTCGAGCGTATCAAGTAGCATGCACCTGAGAGCGTGGGTTGTATGTTGGGATCAGGTGGGCCGTGGCAGAAAGGCACCCTCTTTGGCAAGGCGGTCAGCCTCCTAGTTCCCTCAATCCCTGTATGTCCTGGGACCTATCGGACCTTGAAGCATGCTGCAGAAGCGTAGGCCAGAAATTCTAGGAACATTTCTTGTGAGCTGTCTGGAGTATCGCCTTGGAAACTTGTTGAGACAAACTTAGATCGGGAAGTCGAGGTGGGTTCGCAGGACATGTCTGAGGCCATGACGCGCTCCTTCGACCTTGCCATCAAACACTTCTACCACGCTCAAGCGCCCTTTGCCTTGGGCTATCTTCCGACTGCCCTGGTAGATTGCGTAACACCACCTAAATGGCACCGTCCGTTGACTTGAAGCCATCAGAGAGCAAAATGCGGTGTGTGCAAGGGAGACGATCCTACCTTGCTCGGAAGGCTCTTGCTGTTCCGACCTTCGATCCGTATGCCGTCCGGATAATGTTTCCATCGCTGAAACCTCTTTGTAGGAGCCTTAGCCGTGAGATAACCCTAGGCTTTATATTAGTTGTGGACCACGTTAAATTTTACGGCGGAGAATCATGGATGTTTACTGAACCCGCTTACGTTGGCTCTATACAAATAGACTGTATATTGTTATATATCTGTATACAGTATCTGTACATAGGAGGCCTGGGCCAGTGAAATAATCAGTCAGTTCATGTCTTAAAGAACTAGCTTGATAATTGCAGTACTGTGGCTATAAGATTGTTATAGAGAATCACATGGCGTTTACAGCCGACAAAGCATGGCCCTTTGCAAATATGTTGCTAGCTGAAAATGCTGACTTGGGCTTTAAAAGACATTAGGGTCCATATTGGTCAAGCTACTTCTTTGTGTGTTAGACTTCAGCCAACCGTACAAGGAAAATAGCTCGGAATTTTGTACAAGCATAATAGCGAAGATCACTAGGTGGTCTGGCAGTATCCATCTGATTTTGACGTGAAGGTTATGTCAAACGTGAATACGGATGCAAAGTATGCTGTTAAAAACATATCAAGACCGCAAATCTCTCCATATCTTACTTCACCTCTCTTTCACAGTGACAGTAGGGACCTGTTGGATTAACAGTTATGGAAAGTTCATTCGGTTTCCTTGCCTGCATGGAACAGGCGTTTCTGCAGCAGCGTTTCTAGTAGGAACAAATGGAATGCATCAGTCTATAAGGCTATGATGCATAATATTGTTATCCGCTTCACTGCATTACGCATTGTGCTATTCATCTACGCCAACCGCACAAGGTTCAATGTAACTATTATGTTTAGTATTTTGCTGAGGACGTGCTCCAAAAGCTACGGCTGGGTGATTTATTTGAGACTTAGGTAAGTGAAAGCTGTCATCATAAAAACGATTGATTATAGTTGGCTGATTAGGATAATTGATTCATTGCGCTTGCTGTAGTACAGCTAGATGTATGTATTTGTTATTTGCTGGCATTAGAACCACCAGCCATGACAACAGGTGTCTTCTCTGACATTTATAGATTCTCTAGACGAGACGTTAATATTCAACTACGCAAATAAAAAGAGAAGTATAGATTTTTAGTCGAGAGTCTGTTGATGAAACTCAATAAAGCTATATAGAGAACAGTATATATCTTGGTAAAATGCTACTTGAGGCGTTAGGATGAAAGAAGGCCACTAATCGGCCCTAACAAGGCACCTTGTTGTGTTTAGGTGGTATCAACAATATACGCAAACGTGGATTAAATCTTATAATAGCTAGTCATATATCGGTGTTGTACTGATGTTGGATATGATGGGGAAAAGACATTTTTGTGGCCGATTAACAAGCCTAGCTGATCCCTGTTTTATTGATGTCGCCTAGATGACGTCTTGGTGACTAATAGACGATAGAAGAAGCTCCCCAGTTTATCTTGAGGCGCTCGGCGTCGTTTAAGTGGGGTTGTTCCACGCGCTGATGGCGTGGTAAGCGTTTGAGCTTTATCCCTGTTGACTGGATCTGTGTTTCACTACACCATCTGTCAGATATAAGACGAAGTCTTCTCTTCATGATGAGCATATGGATTTAAGATCATCTACTGCTAGCTTCTTCCCTTCCCATTTTTTATCACTTCTATCTTAGAATTTTGCGGTATACTCAGTAAAATTTTACCTGACATTGTTCTTATGCATCACTTCACTGTTGCCTTCTGCTTGGGCAGCGCCCTAACCGCTTGGGCTGCGACTCCCGCTGGATTCAAACCCGCCTCAAAAGTCAACCTGATCGTTGCTTATGGGGACCAGTCGGGTCTCAATGGCGTTGATCTGCAAAAAAGCAGTAAGTCATCTGATGCAGCCAAGACATCTCTCATCCTAATTTCCCCAGTAACACAATCGGAACCTACATTTGGCACGACGGAGGCCTTGACCGGGAAAAGTTACGCCATCATCATGGTCGATATTGATATCCCCACCAACAACCCTCCAGCTACTGGCACCTTCCTGCACTGGGCTCAGGCAGACCTTAGCCCTGTTGCTAAGACCATCACACTTCAGTTGAACGATGGCAAACAAACTATTCATACACTGAAAGCCAACGGAGATGCTATTGCGCCATACGCGGGACCTGCACCACCGGCAAAAGTTCCCCTTTCACATCGCTACATCCAGCTTCTCGTCGATACTAGTAACATCACGGCGGTCGGGACCGCGGCGCTACAAACGCTCTCAAATCGTCAGGGAGTGCAGGTCAATGACGTACTCACTAAGGCAGGACTAGCAAACATGGTGGTTGCTGGTAATTTCTTCACAGTGACCAATCCTGGACCTGCGGCGAATGCCAAGAAAGGCAACACCACCACTGCCCCTACTGGTGGTGTGACACCATCTTCCGTTCCGCCCAGTCTCTCCCAAGGAGAAAAGTCGACCTGGTTCTCCCCGGCGATGCTGCTGGTCAGCGTTTTGGGCCTTTTCGGTGGGTTGCTTTGACCATAGGTCGGGCTCGGCCTGTCTGAAACAACTATTAAGCAAGGACGCTGGAATTGCTGGGGAAAAGAAGACCCTGTGGTGCGCGTACGGCTTTCTGGGTCTAAACATTGGTTACCAAATTTGCGTAGTAATCCTCAAATCCTCTTATCTGCGGCTATAAATCGGAGAAAGGGGGCAGCTAAAGACGATTGACGTGCCAGCAGGCTCAGGGGCTAGCAAGAGGGTGGTTCGACTATGTTTAGTAGCGATGAGCGGGGCATACACACAAATAATACATAAATACGGCTTGCTTCATTATCTAGCCGTCTGAATAGGTCGCTGGGCTGCTGATTTCTTCGGGCGAGTTTTAGTGGAGAATGATATGTGGATTGGGATGGTTTGGCTTACTCTCCACGGACTCCTTTGTTTTATTCTTTGAGATTTCTGCTGGCAGAATACGCCTTATCTAACGAGATGTTAACTAGTTATAGGTACGTGAGATTATATTATTTCAGGCAATGATAACACAAGCCCAGTTTCATCTGATTGTCGAGTACGTATGCCCCTGTTTCACAAAGAAAATAGCTCCGAGAGGCAAGGATAGCCGGAGTGGGGCCACAAGCGCAGAACGTCAAACAGAAGCCACATGGATATTCTCCGCCAAAACTGAATTATGTAGAGCATCCCTTATTCTGTCTTAGCCTAGAGGAAGCGTCCCTGGGCCTTAGAGCAAAAAAGATATTTGCAATGATCCTAACCATAAGGATACATAATGCTGTAAAAGTACTGGGACTTTTAATTTAGCCTCCACTGCAGCTGTAAACTAGACACACTGGCGGGCGTCATCACCAGCGTTGAAATATAAACAGTGCCAGCATAGGTTTAAGCCGCGGTTACCAAGGCACCACCTCTCTAGCCCTCCACTACAGGTTTTTGTTTAAGAAACGCTTAGTTAAGTCACAAGCAGTAAGTTAGGTATTGTCGTTTGTGGAATAATGTCGTACAAACTTTGTCTGAGCATATCTTGTTATGAAACTAAACCGTAAAAAATAGCGAAGCAGAAAGAAAGTGTGGACAAAAAGGCCCTTGGCACACAAGGCTATAAATATAGCCGTAAAGCGGTCTTTACTAGTTGGTAGGATGTCTGGCTAATATCTCAATATAAATGCAAAGGTACACACAGTGGAGTTATCAAATGATTCAACAACAGGGAAGTTAATAACATGCTTTCTACTAAGACATAGCAAGCATGGATCAAGAATTGAAAACAACTACTAGCACAGATATCCTAGCCGAGGCGTAAACCATTAGATGTGTTAGTATTAAAAGTGGAAAAGAATAAAGCTACTTAACAGATAGATAGGAATTATCTCATAATAATCTTCAGTTCGAACCCATGCTTAGTTAGAAGTAATCTGTGTGCAGCTAGTAAGGTTCTGTTAGTATCCCACTGGCACAGCCTTCAAATTTCCCTGATATTCTTCCCGCTGGCCCATGGTTGTTACGCCAAAACAATCAGCCTCAGTGATATCATGAGGCGCTATTTTTCGAGCCGTAGATGGTTTCTGCTCCGGTGCGTCGACTAAGGTCATTGCTCTGTCACTTCAGCTTCGGCGGTAATATATCCAAAGTGCATTACATTTAATCTAGCTTAAATATACCACGAAAAGTGTCTGAAGTAGAGCATGTAGTACGCGATAAAGGAAGTAGGTCTCAAGTTGTCTCGAGAGGGTTAGACTAGTACGGAGCAAACTGTTGCTTTTCTCAATGTAACATCGGGCTTTTCAAAAGAGCGTAGAGCTAATAAAGAGGAAAATGATGCTCATTCATATACTAATATTTAATAGACTGGCACGTGAGAATGCTTAACCAATATTTCATTTTTTACAAAACTTTGTTTGTGACAGGGCTCCTGCATTCAGGTCATCTCAACCAAACAAAGCAAGAGTCTGTCTATGTCCCCCATTGGCGCTGACAGAAGCACCATTCATCCATCTTACCTCTTCCCTAGCCAGGAATCCGACGATATACGCAATGTCATCCACGTTTCCAACACGGTTCGCCGCCGTGCTCATAGCAATTTGCGTGTCGTGAAATCCTGGGATAAGGCTGCTGACCATATCGAATGCGTCCGTCTCTGTAGGCCCAACGCACACGCTGTTAAAGGGAATTCCCGTGGCAGCGGAGAAGGTATTGGCGAAAGATCTCGTGAAGCTGTCAAGTGCAGCTTTCGTAGCACCATAGGTTATCATTGGATCAGTGTTGCCTAACTTACTGGCGAGGCTGGAGATATTGATAACACGTCCTCCGTCCTTCGGTGCATACTCTATGAAGGCGACCATGAGACTGACGGGCGTGTATACATTGGCGATCATGATTTCGTTAAAGTTCTCAGCCTCGATTGTTTTGACATTTGCAGCTCTGCTGATGTCTGAGAGAGCAGCGTTGTTGACGAGGATATCGACCGTGGTTACATTGAGGCCGTTCAGGGCGTCCTCGATAATATTTCGCCCAACTGTGGCATCCGTAACATCTGCCTGGATAGCGATTGCGTTCACTCCTAGCTCGCGGCATTTCTCAATTGTAGTCTCCGCCTCGGCTTTGTTTGCAAGATATGTGATGGCAAGATTACTCAGGCCCTTGCGTGCAAAGTGTACAGCGATTCTGCTCCCAATACCACGCGAACCGGCGGTAATGATTGCGGCCTTCACCTTCAGTGACCACGTCTCTGATGATGAGTTTGAGTTCGACATTCTTTGACTGTATTATTGCTTAATTAGGCTGTTCCTCGAGTAAAAGTCGTGGCCTGATCTTTGACTGTAGGGAAATATGATATGGAATTGGTATGTAGATGTAGAATCATTTGGTGACTAGGAATCTCATATTATATACTTATCGTTCTAGAAATCATGATAGGGGTGATATCGTGCATTCTTGGGTTTGTAAGCCTTCGTCCGAAAATTACAAGTTTGGTCCGAGCATTTTAAGCTTGCCTGGCTTCGACTGGTATCTCCGCAGCAATACTACGACAGAGAAAAATATACACAGTCTTGTCAGCTACCCGATAGGAGATAGGGTCAAGTTGACATCCCTACCTCTATGAATAATTAGGACAGCACTTGTTTGGTTTGCTACTTCTAAATTCTAGGGAAGTCAGTATAGCATCTGGAGTCTTTTGTAAGGCTCCTTGAATTCCGTTCCAATTGGCAGAATTTATATAGTGAGTGATTAGTACTGTTAATAAACATCTTTAAGTAGGTGAATAGGTGTTCTATCTAAGGTACTAATACTAATAATTGTTGGCTTAAATTCGGCCATACATTGGTCATTACACGTCAGTCTAGATGGCCTAAAAAAGGCCGTGGGCTGCGTCGGTTGTAACAATAGTTGATACACGACATGCTTGGTGACTGGCCCTGTGGAAGCTGCCAGTGTCTGATTTTTAGTTTTCCTCGTCCCCCAGCAGAGGGCCCAATTCCTAAGTGCACAGTTTTAAAGAAATTCGCTGTATTCAGTTCACTGAGATATCACATCCATCAACTGGCTCCGCAGAGTACTCCAGCTGCCAAGGTACCTAAAGCAGAGCTAATGTGTCTTACCACACTGGCTTACTAAAAGCGCGGACGTGTCGGCCGAACCAGCGGAGGAGATAACCTCTCAGGCAGTATCCTCTGTTACTATCTTTTTACAGAAACAGAAATAGATCTAATCGAACTAGATATAAAAACACTAGATTTCTCCATTTCTTATATTTTGCCAAGAGTACACAAAGTTATATATATATGTATGGGTTTCCTTACATTGTTAGAAAAGCTTACTTACATGTAGAACGAGGGTTTAACAACGAGGATTGTTATCTTTCCTCCATCACAACAACAGAATTTCTCCACAGCCTCAAAATTACTGGTACTGGCGGGAAGAATCATAATAATTACTATTTCTCCTTCAACCCTCCCAACTGCCAAAGACTAGCCCGACAACGGCGTCCTCGAAGGCCATGATTTAGCACTGCGGTGGTTTGTAACTAGTGTAGCTAATGGCACAGTCTTTCTAGGAGCTGTTCTGGATCTGGCTAGGTAGCTAGGCTATAGGCATGAAATGAGACAGCAGCAACGTAGAGAGACGCGGTGAAGGCATTGTATTAAGCTAAAAATGCGTAAAGAAGTAGTAAAACAAACAATAAGTATCGCATTGACAGAAGGTAAGGACGGTGTAATTAGGTAAGTTTCTTGACAGTTACTGTTTACCAGGGTAAAGTGCTTGAGGGGGTTAACAATAATGCATGACGTGCACGTGAGAAAGCACGTGCGCGCAGGATCCTGACCACCTTCTCCTGTGAGGTCTGTGACAGGTATGTGACATGGGTAGGATTAACATTCATCCGCTACTTTGCGCTATTTTTCCTAGCAGCTGGCTAACCTATTAGGTCATTTGAGCCGAACTTTGGCATGAGTTCCCAGCCATTGTTTCTACATCATGAGTGCATCTTCAACAGCCACAGATCCCACAGTAGCAGGGACCAGACGCTATCGGTCTAAGGCACAGCGACCATGTGATTTATGTCGCGCACGCAAGGCACTATGCAACATTCCTGACCCGTTGCAGCCATGCCAGCTATGCAAGAGGATAGGCCGGGAATGCACTTTTGTTGGTAACACTGGTAGGAGGTCGAAGGGTCGACAAACTGCGTCTCCATCGGCAGCGGCCAGGCCACAGAGCCAGTCACCCACCCGGAATGTAATGACTTTGTCCCCGGGTCTAATGTTGCAAGCACAACGAGACATCCTAAACATGACAAGTACCTCCACCAACCAAACAATCTCCCAGTCACATAAGCTGATCATCCTGCAGATAGTCCTGCCGAGGACCAACATGCAGTCTCGGGGTTTATCTGGCCCAGTAACAGCCCCTTGAACTGGGATATTGGTAACGCACAACTTGCTCAGAACCTAGAGTTTCAAGACTCACTGGCTGCCCCCTTGCAACCACCCCAAGGACGTGATGTGACATCGGCCGACTCTGCAAGAGATTCGGCCGTGGATGAACCAAACATGGAGTATTTCCATGGAAGAGTTTCATTAGACGAACGTCCAAGCCACTCTACAACATTTATAGGGTTCTCGAACGAGTCGGATCCATTCCTGGTTAACCATTTCCCTCACAATGACCAAAATGAGATTGACTTCTTCAGAGTCACATACCGAAATGTCCCTAGTGACAAGAGCCAACCACTCCATTTCTTGCAAAGTCAGACTGGGACAGCCTCGGAATCGCAAAGAGTCCTTAATGAATGTCTTCCCGAGGTCGATGAGCGGGAGAGATTGGAAACCATCGTCGATAAGGCCACCGGAGCTTCGCTTGTCAGGCTGTAGGTTCCGCTTCTGGCTTCCACAGCAACATAGACAGACTGACTCTGTATAGATACTTCGGATTCGTTTTCCAAGCATTGCCTATCCTCTCCCGGTCGCGTATCCTTCCAGACATAGAGAGCTTTGTCGCAAAGGCATCGACCGGGCTATTGGCAGGTATCTACATGCTCGCTTTGTCCTTCACGCCATGGGATGAAACGCTATGTATGAACAATGCGTATACGAAGCCAAGTATCGATGCCCTATGGCAAATCTCATACATTTGCCTCCAGAGAGAATTGCATTTTCCACGTCTTTCGACTATTCAGATCTTTCTCTTATTGCTGAATCAGGTCTCCTTTGATTCCGTCTCAGTTGAGAACCCCTCTGCTTGGTCGATGGCTGCTTCCTTGCTCGGGATGGCACAGTCATTAGGTCTCAATGCGGATCCAAGGGGATGGAACATACCGCCTTGGGAGATTCGACTGCGGAGAAGGCTGTGGTGGTCTGTCTATGTCGAACATACTTGGCGTGCTGTCACACATGGTCGGTCGTCTATGATAAGACCTGACGACTGGGACGTATCACCTCTTACCACAGATGATTTTATCACTGACACTGCAACACCGGCACTTCCTAATGGATCTCAATCACCAGACTACATGATTCACCTTTGCTCATTGACCAAAATTGCCGATGAGACCTGCCGATTGTTCTTGTGAGTTGCTTCGTGTCAGGACCTCAGCGGTCATGGTGACGCTGCTAACGCTCACAGCACTCTTCGCGCGATATCACAACGCCCGGTACTAGAGACGCTGATATCACAAGCACGTGGCCCTAGGCAACAACTCCTTGACTGGTTGGACAATCTACCAGAATCTCTCCAGTTGCATCCCGAAACAGATCCGTCTGCAGAGCACTCTTTAGATGGGCATGCTCCGTTATATGTTACGTATTATACCGCTCACATCCTTATCTTCCGCGCGCTTCTGCGCCCCATCATTAGTACCAACATCAACCCCAGTATGCTACCGGCATCCTCGTCTTCCATCCTCCAAGCTTCGCGCAGCTTGGTGCAGACCATTACGAAATTTATCTGTGGGCTCGAGGTAAGACATCAGTCCGCTTTCTGGCCAGCTTATACCAGACACTGTTTGTCATACCCAGGACTGTTTTGCTATATGCTGTCGCTTCAGCAAAGTGAGCCTCATATGTTATCGTTCGATCGAGCTTTGCTGGACACTTGGAGAAAGGCTCTACGTACACGAGTACAGTCATGGACATTTCTACGATTTGCCATGGTGAAGGTAGATGCGATCTACTGGAAAGGCCTTCGGGAGCCCGTAACAGGATCTTGAAGAAAGCGCAATCGTTTAAGTAAATATGAATGTCTTCAGAACAGCTATGTGGGGAGCTTTAATTAATCTACTTGTGTCTGAATATATGTTCACAAAAGTGGTTGAATAGTCTTCAAAACACGTATCGGAAGTTCAATGCTTGATCGCCATTCTTGCCGTTGCTTTCCTTGCCTTCGGCTAGCAGACGCTCCTTCTGGCGCATGCGCCATTTGAGAAGGATGTAGATCAACCCTATGCAAATCAACGCAATAACCTCTCCTCCCAGGGAAACAGCATTGCCCATGATGTACCTTGGGGCATCGTATGACGGGTAAATCTGAGATGAGGCCATTCCAGAGGCGTTTGCAAGAGAGATGAGCATGGCAATTGCAACAGAGCGCTTGTAATCAGGTTGAATGTTATTTGAAACCCAGCTATTGAGGATTAGCATATATACCTCACTTTTCTCAAGATAGGAGACTTACGTGACGAGGACAGTGTTGAAAGAGTAAACACCACCACCCACAAGAAACATGGCAAAAAATCCAGCGCCTTTATTGCCGGTGCCAACCGCGATGGCGTACCCGCATATAACGAACACGGGCGAGTGTATGAGACAGATTGCGCGGCGGTTGATTCTGTCAGAGACGAATGTTGTGATTCCGGTTGAGATGGATGCCAGGATATAAACGGGGATACTCAAGTAGTTCGCCTGAAGAGAAGAATACCTGGAAATTGTTAGCGGGCGACCTATACTGAACGAGATGTCCTGAAACCTACCCGAGACCCTTGAGCAAAGTAGGAAGAAATGTGCCGAAACCGAAGAGGGCGATCGAGGAGCAGAAAAGTGCCACGGAAGCGAGGTAGACGAAGGGATCGGTAATGGCCATGACAAGCTGCGACCTAGAAAAGGAGCTCTTTTCCTTGAGTGGTTGGCCTCGCTCTTTGATGCGTATCATCAGAGTTTTCTCCTCTTCCTTAAGAAACCAAGCTGTCTCTGGTGATTTCGGCAAACTGATCCAGCACATGACTCCGATGACCAGCGAAATCGAACCCTCTACGATGAACAACCACCTCCATGCAGATAGTCCGTGACGTGTACCCATACTCTGCACACCGTAGGCGAACAACCCGCCTAGTGCACCAGACAGAGCGATGGTGATGTAGAGTACGGCCACGCGCTTGCCCTGCGACGCGGGGGGATAAATCTCCGAGATGATAAAGACCAAGGCCGGGAACAGGCCGGCTTCGAAGAATCCGAGAAGGACCCGCAAGGCAATAGCTTCGTGGTAGTTGTTGATGAAACCGGTACCGATGGTGATGGCGCTCCAGCTGGTAATCGCAATAGCGAGAACGCGACCCGGACCCAGCCGCTTGACGGCCATGACCCAAGGCGTCTCAAAAATCACATAGGAGATGTAGAAGTACATTGAGATGTCGTTGAAGTCGGTGCCTTTCATACCCGTGTCTTCTTCAAGACCAAATACGCGCGCGTTTCCTGGGATTCATGGGTTAGTACATGGTATGCCATTGAGAAGACGTAGGTGGAGCTGCAAACCAATGTTTGTTCGGTCAAGATAGGCGAAAAGGATCAATAACGCCATCTGCGGCATTACGAACTTGTCGAACTTGGATAACACCGCCCGTTCCTGTGTATCAACCGCGATCTCCGCGGCATTAATGCTAGTAGTGTCATTTTGTTGTCGGATCCCGAGATCTTTGCTCGACAAGTCCTTTTCCAGGTTCGCCATCGTGACTGGTGCGGTACGAGACTCTGCAGTTTAGAGGAATGCCGAAGTTTGCTAAAGCATGTAGCAAGAATCTAGGCCAATGGCAACATTCCCATGAGGTTTGGGTCGCGGTATATACTCAATTGATAACTGCAGGTTCTCATTTCCCGACGTGGAGGAATATGGCCCAATAAAGCGGGATGATTATCGAGATACTAACCCAGATCTGGTAACTGGTTGATAAGATAATGCTATCAGCTCTGCTTGGTTCTGGGAATAAGAAACCCGATATGTCGACTTGCCCCACATTGAGGGCGGTCAGCCGGGGTAAATACCGACGGCCGATTATGGCCGACGGCGGTGGTCCGCCGTCGGTGGATAATCATGTTCTGCCTGGGTTGTCCCATCGCCCGGTGGGGGCATCTTGAGTAACCTTTGGCCGTTGACTGAGATTCAGAGCACTAGCCGACTTGGTATATGATTGACTACATGTCATGAAGCCAAAATTATTTCGACCATACCATCTTTCCTACATCATTCCGCTCGACTTGCCTTTTACATTATCCAAATTCGGACTGATAATACTTTCACGGAAGAATGGGTTCTCTGGCCACGGTGAGTCAACTGAAGGTCAGCCAAGAGAAATTGGCTGGACTGCTCCATGAGAGTTGCCAATTTGGTGCCGCACATCGATATGGAGAGTGAGTTTCTGGGATAGTTCAAAAACACAAGTCCATAATCTCACAATGGCAGGGCATCTATCGATACCGGTATGGCTCGACTTAGCTTGAGTGACGCAGACAAAGAAGTAAGAAATTGGTTTATGCAGCACGCCAAGTCGCTCGGCTGTGAGACCTTCTATGATAAGATGGGTAACTTGTTCGCAATCCGTGCGGGGAAGAACAAGGATGCACCACCAATCATGATGGGATCCCATCTTGACACGCAGCCTACTGGCGGTCGCTACGACGGCATATTGGGTGTCATCGCGGGTCTTGAGGTGATACGAGTTTTGAGTGAGAATGGCTACGAGACCGAAGGGCCAGTTGGCGTCGTCAATTGGACAAAGTATGTTTAATACGTTCAGGTTGTAAAACCCTGTTCTTAACTGAGTACTGACTAAACCTAGCGAAGAGGGTGCGCGGTTCCCAAAAATGGCTGTAGCTTCAGGTGTGTGGGCCGAAGCAATCCCACTACAAACAGCCTGGGACCTAAGGGAAGTATTGTCACGCAATGGTCAGCCCAAGTCCATGAAGGAGGAGCTTGACAGAATCGGATACACTGGTGAACGCGCGGCTTCGTATCGCACAACTCCGTTTGCCGCACACTTCGAGCTACACATTGAACAAGGGCCTATTCTTGAAGATGAAAAGCAAAAGATTGGTGTCGTTCAGGGTGAGATCTCTGGGTCTGGGGATGGCGATCAAAAAAAATCTAGAACTAACCATCAATTTAGGCGTTCAAGCTTTTAAGTGGTTTAACATTAAAGTTAGCGGTCGCGATAGTCACGCCGGAACAACGCCATTGTACGCGCGCAAGGACCCGGTACTCTGTGCAAGCAAGCTTGTCGTTGCGGCTAACGCCGTTGCTCATGAGTTAAATGGCCTTGCTACGACCGGCATCTTCACCACAGATCCAGGAACCATTAACACAATGGCGCACACAGTCAAGTTTACCCTTGATGTGCGGCATGTAGAGGACGCAGTATTGGACGAAATGGTCCGCCACTGCGAGAGGGAGTTTAAGCGCATCAGTGAGGATGACAGCGGTAAAGGATGCATTGTCGAGTGGGAACTGCTGGTTGACAGTCCTGCCGTCCAATTCCATCCGGATTGCATCGCTGTTGTTGAAGCAAGTGCAGCTGATGTGTGCTCTAGGCTTCCTGAGGCCGGAGAGCGTAAGCTTTTCAGACCAATGATTAGCGGCGCCGGACACGACAGTTGCTACACTAGCCTGCGGGTGCCAACAAGCATGATCTTCACGCCGACAAGGGAGGGCATCAGCCACAACCCTACAGAATTCTGCTCAATGGAAGACTGGTATTAGTGTTTCCATAGCCTGATTGATGGAAGACAGCTAACTTGTGTATAGCGCGATTGGTGCCGAGGTCCTGCTTGGGGCGGTGCTTCGATATGATAAACTGCGTGCTGAAAACTGACTGCCACCCTGTGTCACAAAGTTTATTACTAGAGATTACGTAATCGCCGCGCCGAGGTAGTTATTGCTTGCACAAAGAAAAGGAATAGACAAACCAAGAATAGTGCTACATTGCCTACGCTTCGATACATACTTCTAGACAAGTGCTAATGTGTCGATTGAAAGGATCACGTCCTAGCTCAATTCCGCCCAAATGAAAACATTGGCATTCTCTAATGTTTACCTTGCTCAGTTGATGTTAATGTTAATCCCTTAATTTATTTACGTCTTTTTACTCTGACGAACATCTAACGCACATGAGAACCGTTCGGCACTCTCGCCAATGCCTCCATCACCACTTTTCTTCTTTCAAAGTACGTACCTCACTTCGGAATGCAAATTAACCTTGGAGGGGTCTTCTCGTCTGAGAAATAAGCAGCTATACGATAATGCTTCGGTGTGTCCAGTGCCATGTCCCAGCCAGCTTGCCCCAAAACGTGGACTGATTTGCTATTGTGAGGAACCATTGAGTTCTACGGGGTCAAATTCTGCTTGAAACTTAGTTTCCATAATAAGGATGTGTTTGATGCGAGTGTCGTCCTCAGTGGGTAGTACCAGTGTGACAGATGCAATCTCGCAAGGTTCAATAGTGACGTCTCTAAATAATGCAAGTAATGATTTTGATGGTGCGTAGCAAGCGTACTTGCCCAGCACAATACATGGCATTAACTTCCCGCCTCTTTCTCTAGCTTACAGCATCTTCCTATCATGCCTAACTCCCAAATAGGAACCCTATTGATAGAAGGTTGTGAAAGCATAATCGTCGGCTTTGTTGACCACAGCAGGCCACCTAGCAGATCTTATTTTTAGAAACAAGCCGCTTAATATTTAGTAAGGTTATCTAGGTCTGCATAGTCAGCGTAGAAATTGCAGGCAATTTGTCACCTCTGTTCATGAGTTGATGATGGGAGTGCTCCTCCACATACTTGTACTAATATAACCTTTCCGATACACTCACGGTTTCGTCGCTATATTAACTCCGTAGCTCGGCAACGAGGGACATCTACCTCAAAACCCCGCAGAGGTCAACCTTGAACCAGCGATTCCAAGCCATACGTTAGTCTGAAGATCAGTCTTTAAAGCCACAAGCACGCGCTTGTTTCGAGTTGCGCATCTATATATTGACCTAGAGACAGCACGCTCTCCTGAAATGGTTAAGAACCGCGTGCGATCGGTATGATGAACAAGTTTTGAGTGCATTACTGCTAAAATAGAAGCTTCCTGTCTCAAAACCTTGTTAGGTGTCCTCTTACCCACTCTTGCATAATTTAGACCGACTTATTAAGTTGGTACTTAGAGACACTAAACTATATAGGAAGCCCAGGATTACATGAAGGTCACCCCTGCTACATTAATCATGTACACATCTTCATGACAGGCTGTCACCAGTGAGACTTCCTTCCTTGTTATTAGCATCGATCTGAATAATATAGAGGATATCAACCTAGATATACTTCAACCCCAGAGCAAGGGTTCCCGTAATTTCCTTTTGAATCGAGTGCTGTAGCTGTGGGATGAATGTATTCTACAGACATTGGTGCGTACTTAATTCAAGTTTCTAGCGATCTGTCTTTGCGAAGAACAAATCCACAAAGTAGGTGAGGAATGAAATGACCTTCTTTGTGGAACCTGCTAAATTGTTCGGGACACAGAGAAATCCTCTACTTGGTGTGACACTCGCGGTTCGATTGTGGGGTAAATATAAGCAGGCCCTCAAAAGACTCAATACAGACACTATGAGTAAGTTCTAGCTGTCCCAAGCCTGCATATCGTTGTTTGTAGACTGAAGTATAACGTTTAAGAGCTTTAAACTGACACTTGACCCAGGCTCGGGATATTCTAAGCTTGGAGAACGGGAGTCGATGATGGAAAATAGCTGTTGAGCTGAGCTTTAAATTTTGGCTGAAAACCTCAGGCTACGAGTTTTTCATCCCTGCTTTAAAATAAATCGAAGACATTATAGTGTGCTTAGAGGTGGTATATCTTTGTTGCATGCAATAGATGTCTGTATTAAAGAAATACTTTTCATAACAAGTGTAAACATTGCACGACACTCAAGACATGGTTAAAATACACTGCTATACTGACATTCAAGTCGGCTTATGCTAGCTAAGTAGCTCACTAAAACCCAGAGATAATTAGAATCAATCCCTAGTTGCCTAAAGACTGCCTGCCTAGCAAGCCCGTGGTTTCATAATCGCATTCTAGTGCTCTATCCTTATGCCCAAGTCATTCCTTGTAATTCACACCACCAATCTGACTTGTTCTCCACTTCTGTGTATGCAGTAGGCCCATACAAGTCATTGTCTGCTGCATCCATATTGCAAACATTGATATTGAAATTGCATGGTGCTAGTGGATCAAGGAGGACGCCACTCGGTGACATGGTCTCCCAAGGGTTGTATAGATTCTCGTAGTTGTGCGTATCGAAGCAACTGGTGGGTCCAAGGAAAATATCCTCCTTAGTCAGATTGTAAGTTTCCTGAAGCTGGGACGCAATATAGTGTTCAGGTACAGGATCGGGAGAGCCCATCTTTGTCAGCCGGTACCTGGTCCACAAGTTGTTGGGCTGCTGCTGACAGAAGAAGGCGCTCGAGTAGTACTTTCCTATCTCGCAACTTGACAGGTTGAAGGTACGAATGATGTAGACGTTTTGTGCCTGCAGAATCAGGCCCATTGCGTTGATACTGACAGTCTTCCACATCCATTTCTCGATGTCGTCTTGCGTAAAGTTCTTGCTACGTGTGAGGTAATTGCCGCCTTGGAGAACCGAGTTAATGCCCCACTTTGTCTCGTTGATAGGAGCATTAATGATGTTTTGCGCGTACTGGCCGATGGCTCCCTTGTAGTCGTCTAGCTTGGTACTCAGCTGATCGGATATACCGCTCCATTTAACGTATTGTCCGTCTGCAGCTGGCGGAAACATCATGCCGCCCATAATGATGTTGTTTCCTTGTACTATGGAACCAGCACTACCGGCGACAGCTCCAAACATTGCAGTGACAGGAAAGGCGTTAACAACACCGTTTATCCACGCCATAGCCATCTTGACTGAGGTGACGGTATCTTTTGGTTTCGGCCATAGTACTTCAACCATGTTGGGAAGCTTCATGCTCAGGATGGCTACTGTGTATGTCAAAGCGAGGTTTAGGTTGTTGACGTAGGTGTTCCACTGTTGGATGCCCATAAGCGCATACCTGGGTATTGTCAGCTGAAGCTACGAAGATGCTCAGGCAAAGGGTTTAATGTACCAGCCAGGAAGCTGAGCAGGCAAACATGGCTGTCCAGCATTGCAATGTTCGTTTACACCGCAAAAGAAGTTAGGGGCGCCGAGGTAGGCGCCCAAAGCTTGAATGTTGTTGTCAGGATACTGGATGTAATTTTGTGAGGCTACTGCTAGGAAGCCGTCAACATTTTCCTCTATCCATGTCTTTTTAGAAAGTTCCTTTGTTGGGCAGGATAACGTAGGTTGAGGTGTAGTGAAGTTGTTGTTGTTGCGTATTGAGAGCGGCGTGGCAACAGCGTGTGAAATAAACAATGCCTGACAAGTGACGGCTATAGATTGGTAACGCATTGCGGACGTGCAGGAAAACAAAAGCGTAACGGGACATCAAAGACGCGACCAAAGAAATTCCAGGCTGGGTATACGGAACGCCAAAGATTCAATTGCAGATGAACGTGTATCTGGGGGAATCAGCCAATCTTCCCCCAACAGTGATATATTAATCGCTCTGTCTCAGCTCGCCCACCTTCTGCTTCCGACGCCGGGAAACAGGCGATCTTACCAAGCAGAAATGCAGTCCAGTTAAACAAGGGCGATAACGCCATTGACTAGCTTAGTCTAGCCATATCTTAAATTAGTGCATACATATATTAAGCATATATTAAATAGATCGGATGGGTGCTCATACACGCTATATGCCGCGCTGCCGCCTGTTTAGTTTGGTTACAGTGACGATTAGACTCCCGTGTTTGACTAGGGAGAAAGCCATTCAAAGAGCCGGATGCTATCAAGATCCCAGAGAGATGGGATTCGAGGCTTGAGCACGCGATTGTGGCGTTACATCAGGAAGGTTTATGCTGCTTATAATCCTAGTACTTGACTCGGGGTATTAAAGTCAAATATAAATATTATGGGGGCCTGCCCGCGGAAGTGTCCCCAATTTTGAACGGATCTACCGTTTGGGATCTCCACGTCCTTCGGCAACACCGGGCTTGCGCCATATCTGTGGATAATGTTTTCTATCACAGAGAAACTGCGTTGTAATTCATTTTTGTAAGTGAGATTATATCGTGGACCTTAAAAACGTGATAAAAACAGGTAAAAACCCTTAACGACGGCCATGGAGAGACGGGCTTCTCATTTCTAGATTCAACCGTACTTATTAGGCATTCGAGGAGCCAGCCATGTTTTTCAGCCACTTACTCGTTGTTCTCTGCACATTTGCACTAGGGGCCGTGGCCAATCGACATCACTTCTGCTGGTGTGAAAGTGACCAAGTGGAAGGCCATGACCTCTGCCTAACAGAAGCCGCCTGCGCGAAATATCCACAAGACAAGTTTTTTCGCGTCCACTATGAATATGGCGACCCTAATGCGAAAGCAATTTCGAAGATGCACTACAAGAGACAAGAGTGCTACGGCACTCGCGAATGGCCCATTATTGCCAAACCTTACCTCGGAGGAAACGAGTTCGAAGACTCGTGCTACGCGGCAGCGAACGATCCCGCCGTAATCAATGCTTGTAGCACCTCAGCAGGAGTTCGAACGGGAGTAAAGTCTAAATGTACACTGGGATTCCAATAAAAGTAAGCCACTTTCTTAGTAGTAGTTTATTGCCTACAATAGCAGCGACTTTTAGCTAAGACCTCTACCTAAGTATCGTAGACTTATAATCTGAATAGGTCGTAAGAAAGTAACCTTATAAAGCAGGATATAAGCAGTAGGGCTATATATGTGTTTCTAGAACTAATAGATAAAAACAACTTAACGGTGACTAGAAGGACAGCCTGCTGACGTTTGGCATGTCAAATGTTGGCGGTGGCTTCATTACTTTACTCTACCACACACCCAATGCTCTATCTAAGCTAAGCAGAATCTTAACTGGTGCGGGTACCTTTCCGTTATTTAAATTTGGCCTCGGCTTGCGACCGACTTCGGCTAGAACGAGTACGTGTGTGAGATGGTGAAGATTGGTATGACGAACCGCGCCAGCTACAGCCTCCGTGCTCCTTGCTAGAGTTAAGCCGCACCAGGTATTGCCTTTCTCTTTTTTAGGAGCACGGCAAGGAGGCCAGCAAGGGTTCGTCGCCAGCACCAGCATCCTACGTAGGGCCTGACAGGCGGCCGGCGACGCCGTGTTATCCTTTGTCGAAAAGCACCCGTGCCCGCGGACGGGGTTCGGCAACCGACGGGCTTCGCTGGATCCAAAACCGGCTTGTCGTTCCCCGAATGGTTGACGTAGCCAGGGGATCTTAATCACGGCACTGCCTATCCCTTAGCAACAGTTCAACCGTCCTGCGTTAGGCGGCTCGATCCCTCCCCGCAACCCAGGTAGAAAGCCCCATCGGCAAATGCCGAGGGACCGACTTGTAGTCAAGTACGCTTCTCAGCCGCATTTAGGACTCGTGACCAACAATATCTCGAACTGGGCCAATCCGTAATACCAGATGTTAGCCAAGACAATCAGGGGTGTAGCAGAAGCAAAATTCCCGGTGAGATATTTGACCCTCTCACTTGCCTTACCTTTTTCTCCTCGTCACTCACTCCCCTTGCCAAAGCAGCCGATGACGCGTCTATTGTGAATCTGCCAACAACCAAATCGACAAATTTCGCAACCTCAGCTCTCGTTTTGGATTATGGCAACGACAGCGATTTTGAAGGACAAGGTTTTTTAGTTCCTCTGCCCTGATCTTTAAGCAAGCTGGGGTGTAGGCCAAACACCCAGGCGCGATATCCTGGTCAGTCATCCAGAGAGTCATGTGTCCTTACTCTACGTTTAGCAATAGATGCCAATCGTATTGTAGCGTGCTGTGCTCAAGGTTGTCGAAGAAAAGAGAGCCATGACTTTACGCAAAAATTATAAATCCACAAAACCAGCGGCGAGGTTATTCTCGTTCGTGACTTTCCCACAAAGATGGTTAAATAACAGATTAAAGGCCACCGGTGAGGTGTAGCTTTTTTGAACTTTTTTCTAAGGTGTGTAAGTAAGATTCTCTGAAAACAAGGCGTGTTCAGCTTTCTGACAGCGTCGATAGAAGAATATATTGCGAGGATGGTAATGCGTTACTGTGCCTTTGACGCAGTGTATTTTCGAGGATTATAAGTGGGGATGGAAAAGACATTTAGCGACTGCCACGTTCAACTGTTTTCCAAGGTTTAGACGTACCTCAGTTACGCAGTAATTTTCTTTAAAAAGAATACCTTTCTTTAGTAACTTCTCATTTAGATACAGCAATTAAATCCATCTGTGTCTAGGTCGCTATGAATTACCTCTTCATACTTTAACCTTATCCAACTGGTACCGGATACTGATATCTTTTATTCTTTTCAAAGAACAACTTCCCGAGAGCCGCTTTCGCTGTGTCAACTAAGAACGGGAGATTATGCAAGCACAAGGGAAGAGGAGGTCAATGCCTGCGACAAATCAGTAGATACTAGGGCACTTAAAGTATGTGATGCAGCTTTCATAAGCCTGGCAATCTGAGCCAGACAAGAGTTCACCGAGAAAAAGTAAAACAATATTGTGAAGTGGCTGTCGGTAACACAGTACTGATATCATCACAAACTGCTTACTCAGTCTCGGTCTGGTCTCCCTAACGCGGGCGAATGGTTGCTTAGCCACTCGGAGTATCAGAGCTGGCAGAGTTCAAGCTCCTGCTCGCTTTATTGTTCACAGCATTCTCGGGGCCTGCAAATTGACACTGAGCTCTTTAGTTGTCGACGCGTTGCTTGAGTTGGCGGTAACCACTCCTGACTTGGCCCCCTTTGCCTACTCTTACTGCACCAATCCTGAGTCAGGAAGCTCGTCGTTCTATCAAAGACGTGATGAAAACTATTCTCTTCTAAGTGGCTATCGATACAATCTGGATAAGCAAAATAAGGGAGTTTATCTGTAATGAATACAATTAGCAGGTTCTTGTAGCAAGAGCAGTACTTGACGCTGAGTTCAAGGTACAAACAAAACGTGAAAACAATCAGTCATTTATGGAAATTTTCGTTGACCACTTGATCGATGACATTTTGGCAAGTAAACGACTAGTGGAAGTAAGCCTGATCCCTGGAGCTAGGGCCCTGATAAGACATGAGCCTATTTCAGGAGTCAGAGAAGTGTAAGTTTGCATTTTTTGAAAAATATATATATATATATAAACACAGATTATATGGACCAATATTACCTTATCGCAGGTTCCTCTCTAAGCAAGGCAATAGCTTAAGTGCCTTATTCACCATACAGTTAACAAAGACGTCATTGAGGCGAGGTCCAGCTCGCACGTAATCGAGACGACAATGTCCGGAGGCGGACACTGCCTGGCAGCTTGCGTGAACGCATACAGTGATTGGACTTTGCCATAGTGTGAGGCCAGCTCAAAGCCGTCCAGGATCCTGCTGATTCCGAAACGCTGTCTGCTGGAGAAGTAAGACAGGTCGACGTGACTCTGGCTGCCGAAAGGGTAAACCACGGCAGCAGCAACCTCATCATGCGTGCCGCTCGTTTCGGCCAGCGCTATCCTTGGGCGGCGAGACCCCGGGTCGAGATTGACGGGCTCAGGGACGACACATGATTGGCTCCGGGCGGTGTCGATCCATGATGGCCAGTATGAGTAACCAAAAAGATGTAAAGTTAGAGTTGTGAGGGCCGGGAATACGACTAGAACCGTCCGAGCCGAGCGATATCGATGCGGGATAGATATGCGGGGCATGACTGTTTGAGAGGCCGTCCCAACTCGCTAGTATGGAGAGGCCAGTAGAGGTTTTTCAAGGGCATGCTAGGGGCACCACTCGCAGCCTCATGTTAAGCTTCCACGCGATCGTAACTTGAAATAGGGGAACTTCAAGGAAACGCCAATCCGAGGTGCAAAGGTTTCTTCGCTAGAGGTCAAATGTCGCGAAGAGTTAGGTCTTGGTCCTTTTTTAGCGTCGCGTGAACTCAGAACCTTTTGAATAATAATAGATATTTGTCGGCGGTTTCAGCCAAGGAAAAAAAAAGGGGGGCAAGCTTTTGTGGTTCATGATTGTTACTGGACTTCGCTTAGATATACCATTCTGCGCGGTTGCCTGATTGCACTGAACAGGGGGGTTGCTATACGTATGTCATCGTGCAGCTTCCTTTCAACTACTGAATTGTGACTGGTTAGGGTAGAGATAAATGGGGCAGGATTGATGATGGATGCTGGCTCGGCGTCTACGCCCTGCTCCAGCGTCATCACAGCCCATTCTACTAACAGGTGGCACGCAATAGACAGTTCGCCATCATTGAGCTTTGCCCCCGAAGAAAGCAGAAGCTTCACTGCCTCAGTCTTCCAAGCACGTATGGCGGCTGCATTCAAGGCCTTATTCTCGACGCTCTGGCGCCGGACGACTAGAGCTTCTGCATGACTTCAATGCGTCCTGCTGATGCTGCCAAGCTAGAGGCGTGCCTAGATTGTCGATCTCAAGCTCGATGTCCGCACCAACTTCCATGGTTTGCTCGCGGCTTACGAACATACGCTTTAGGAAATTGACACCGATATATTTAATACTCTCCAGCACAACATTAACACGTGGCTCGCTAGACAATCCCGGGACTCAGAGAAGTACAATAATCTACTCCACGCTATAAGTTAAAGCACCCACTGTTGGACCACCCCCCCACTTGGACCACCCCAAAAATGCCTCCCAGCCACCCTATTTCTAGAATATCACCAACTTTAAACTATCACCACTTTTTCTTACCTTTATCAAATCACTTTATTTTTTCAGGATCTATTTTTTATAGCCTAATAGGCCAGTATACTGAATATAAAGTTAATTAAGCAATTAAGGCTATTACACGTGGCCTATTAACTCGTAAAGCCTCTAAGTAATAGGGTGTTACGACCTAACAAGTTACAGGTGATGTTGCCCCACTAGACAACCAGCGGACGGCATAATATTTATACAGGACTAACAACAGGTCAGGACAGGATAACTCCTTAGGTTAAGAAGAACTATAGTATAAGTTATATAATAATAAGAAGGACCGATAAGTAATAAGCGGTCCTAGGTAAAAGACTAATAACGCTAAAGGCAGTCTATAGTAAAGGACTAATATTTAGATATCAGTCTTAGGTATACTAATAGGATTAGGACTTATATATAGGATAGATTTAGATATACTTAAGGATAAACTTTTATAGCTTTTTAATAATTAACTTATAATATATTTTCTAAATACTTTTTAGTATTTAACCTTAGTAATTTAATTAATAAAAAGCTATATAAGCTATACTTATAACTATTAACTACTTAACTAATTACTAAGTAATCTATAGACTAATAAGCTAATATTACTATTACTAAGTATTAACTTTAGCTATACTATTAGTAGAAACCCTACTGTTAGATTACTAACTATATATAACGGTCTAAGGTAAGGTATATTATAACTAGCTATAGCGACTATATATAAGTATCTTAAGATAAGGAAAAAAAAGGGAAAATCTACTAATTTAAGCTAACTAGCAGTCTAATTAGGTCTATACTATATAAGCTATTAGGTGCTTAGCGCTATAGGCTCTAATACCCTAGTTAAGGTTATAGTAGGCCAAGAGGTCTGATAAGGCCTTATATAGGCCTAGCCTGTTATAATACTCCCCTCCTCCCCCTTCCTTATAAGGTAGAAGTTTCTTTATGCTAGAAGGCAGCCTATACTGCTTAGTGAATTTTAGAAAAATACATCTAAAATATATTTTTATTAAGGGCTTAAAAGAGTATACTATAGTTATAAAGCTTATAGATATACTATAAATATAGTAAAAGTACTATAATACTAAGTGTAAATTCTACTATAATTAAATATAAATACTTCTAAAATTAGGGTTAGGGTTACTTAAAGATTAATTCTTTTATTAAATACGTACTATCTGTATTTTGTATTTTGTATTTTTTTCTAAAATATAAAAATACATTTTTATTAAAATGTTTTTTTTAAATCTAAGAAATATATTTAAAGTTAGTAGCTTATAAATCTATAGCTTTTAAGACTTAAAAGTAAGATAACTACTTAGGAAAAGCTTTACTAAGTATATATATAGATTAAATCTAATTCTTTAGGTA
>MU843528.1:0-46710 GCA_030867255.1 Colletotrichum somersetense | reverse complement strand
ATAGTAAAAGTACTATAATACTAAGTGTAAATTCTACTATAATTAAATATAGATACTTCTAAAATTAGGGTTAGGGTTACTTAAAAATTAATTCTTTTATTAAATACGTACTATCTGTATTTTATATTTTATATTTTTTTCTAAAATATAAAAATACATTTTTATTAAAATGTTTTTTTAAATCTAAGAAATATATTTAAAGTTAGTAGCTTATAAATCTATAGCTTTTAAGACTTAAAAGTAAGATAACTACTTAGGAAAAGCTTTACTAAGTATATATATAGATTAAATCTAATTCTTTAGGTAAAAATATAAAACAAAATATAAATACGTTTTTAATACTCTGATACTGCTATATCCTTTAGATTATCTAGTAGTTCTTAAGTTAGTTTAGTATAGCCGGTCTATTTTACTAAGACTTACTATCTTCTGCTTTTAGGCTTTAATTTTAGTATTTTCTAGACCTTATATTCCTAATTAGGTTAAGGTCTTAATATAGCAGGCTGTTTATTATCCTATTATTATAATAAGAATAAGTTATTCTTTATATACTTTAAAAGTAATATATAGAAGATATTATATATACCTAGCAGTATATCTAGCTAGTATAAGTAAAAACTAATAGTCTTTAAGACTATATACTTAGTATAAGTCTAATTAAGTTTTTTAAATAGTTAGTCTATCTTAATATTAGTTAGTTATAGTTATACTTTATCTTTAGGTTTAAACTAATTAGATAACTAGTAATAGGTATTTATATAATACTTTTATCTTTTTTATACTATAGCTATTACAGCCTATACTTAGTCTATAGTATTTTTAATTTTTTACACTAGACTTTTAGCTTTTATAATAAAGGTATTACTTTCTATTTAAAAAGTCTTTATTACCTTAATTAGGTCTATATTATATCTATAACTAAAAAAAAATAAGCTAATTCCTATAGAAGTTACTAGATAGTTATTAATAGCTATTATAGCTATAGAGAATAACTTATCTTAGTTATCTTAAGTGTAGGTATAAAATGCCTGTAAATACGTCTTAACTACTTAGTTAGCTTATTTAGTAGTATTATCTATTTCTAGGTAATATACTATTAAGAGTCTCTATTTAATACTATAGAGCTAGTAAAAGCGCTTTTAGGTCTAGCTTATAAATTATATTCTTTAGTCTAAAATAATAGCTTTTATTAAGCTTTTATTTCTTTATAAAGTATTTTAAATTAAAGTAGATAGTTACTATAGTAAACTTTTTTACACTTTAGAGTTTTATATCCTACTATTTAAAGTATTATATAATTACTAGTAACTTTTTATTATATATAAAATAGTTATTTTAGCTAAAAGGTTTTTCTTTAAGAAAAATACTATTAAGTATAGTAATCTATTATTACTAATCTATAATAAGGTTCTTTTTACTATATATCTAGATAAATCTGTTTTTAAAACTATCTTTTATTTAGAATCCTAGTATATAAGTACTAGTATACTAATTAGATATATCTTAAGGTTTTTAAAGGCTTTCTAATACTTTTTACTTTAAATAAAGGTAGCGTTTTTCTTTATTAGTTTTATAAGTAGTCTTATTAAGGTTAAAAACTATAGTATAAACTATTAATAGTAGTTAGTAAACCTTATAAAGAATTATATTCTTTTAACTATTTTAGGTATTTCCTATAGCTATATAGCTTTTACTTTTTTAAAGTTAACTTTAATTTTTTAGCCTACTTTAATAATAAATCTAAAGTATTTTATACTTTTAGCCTTAAAGTTATATTTATTAATATTAATCTATAGTCTTACCTTTTTTAACCTAATTAGGACCTTTTTAACCTTCTTTTAGTAGTTAGCTAATAATCTACTAGAGTAGATTAAGATATTATTAATATAGGCTAAGTAAAACTTATCTAGATAACTTTATAAAGTATAGTTAATATACTGTTAGAAGGTAGCTAACGCTTTAGTTAATCTAAAGGGGGTAATAAGCTATTTAAATAGTCTATATTTTATCTTAAATACTGTCTTTTACTTCTCTCCTGCTTTAATCTAGATCTTATAAAAAGCTGTAATTACGTCTAGCTTTATTAACTATTTAACTTAGACTATAGCTTTTAGTGTCTTACTAATTAAAGGTAAAAGGTATTTATCTTTCTTTATAATAGCGTTTAGACCTTAATAGTCTATATAAAACCTTAGTCTGCCTTTTAGTTTTTTAATAAAAAAAATAAAGGTAAAAGCCGCTAAGCTGTTTACTTAAATAAATCCTTTATCTAGATATTCTATAAAGGTTTTCTATAAAACTATAAGCTCTTCTCTAGACATCTAATATAGTAGTTCTTAAGGTATTATAAAGGTATTACTATTAGGGTTTTTCTTAAAGAGGATCTTATAGTTAATTCCTTCTTAATAAGGAGGTAGCTTAACAGCCTAATTAGAGTTAAAGACGTTTAAAAACCTATAATATTTTTTTAAAAGTAAAGCCTTAATATTAGGTTTTTTTTTAAGTACTAAAGCCTTCTTAATATTAGTAAGGCTAGTAGTAAAGATTTATATAGCCTAAGAGTTTTTTTTTATTTTACCTACCTAATTAAGGCTATAAAGATTAAGCCTATCTATTATTATATAACGTATAGGTTGCTCTCCTTAAGGTCTTTACCCTTAATAGTATAACCTATTACTTTTATATATATAGAGTTTTTAGCCGGTTAAATTATAATATTATCTTTTATTATCTAAATCTTACTAAAGATAATATCTTTAGTCTAATTAGAGATAATATAAAAAAAAAGATAGTCTTTTTTATATTTATTAATATGTAACGGTCTAAGGCAAGGTATATTATAACTAGCTATAGCGACTATATATAAGTATCCTAAGATAAGGAGAAAGAAGGGAAAATCTACTAATCTAAGCTAACTAGCAGTCTGATTAGGTCTATACTGTATAAGCTATTAGGTGCTTAGCGCTGTAGACTCTAATACCCTGGTTAAGGTTATAGTAGGCCGAGAGGTCTGACAAGGCCTTATACAGGCCCAGCCCGTTATATAATATTAATCTCTATATAGGCTATAGCTGTTATTATATTAGAGATTACTTTATTAATAGTCTTAAGCACTTAGGGCTTAATCTATATATATAGTAAGTAAAGTTTCCTAGTATAAGCTTAACTTATAGTAGTATATATAAAACACCTAAAATTAATTAAAGTATAAGTATAAAAGGTTTAGTTAATTTTTATATTAATAAAAAAGGGTTTACTATCTATAGTCTTTTTAATAAGGTGCTACTTTTTTCTTACTTCCTCCTCCTAGCTGCGTTTTTTACTAAAAGTTATTTTTTTCCTAACTTATTAAAGGTCTAATTAGAGCAGGCTTTACTTTATTCTTTAGAGCTTAAGTTAGTATTATTCTTTAGTAACAGTTTTAACTTCCTAATAGAGGTATAATCCTTTAGCTTTAGCTTATTAGTTTTTAAAGGCTTTTATTTCTTTAGGTAATCCCTTTTTAGGTGTTTTTTCTTATTATAACTATAGTATTTAAATTCCTTATATTTCTAATATTATTCCTAATCTTTTTATCTTTTAGACGACTAGACTTTTATAACCTTTATAGGTTCTTAATCTATTTTATCTTCTTTAGAGGCTATAGGAGACCTAGGCCTAGCCTAATTAGGGCTAATTAGTCTCTATTATTATCTCTCCTAACAGGCTTTATCACAGGACAAGTGTCGTATACAGTAGATAGATGACAGAGACGGTAGATAACTCCACAGGCACGTGTCTATTCACGTGCCCATAGAGTATATAGTCTATCGCATGATGCCTCCCACTAGGGGAGTCAACCTTAAGAGACTATCTATACGTATACCTATCTTTTGTCCTGTGTTAATCGTTTAGCTCCTTATTATTACTTGTCTTGTTTTACTGCTCTACTGTTACACTTTACCTTTACACTGCGTCCCTTCACGTTACTATTGCAGTCCAGTAAGTCCTGTCAGATCCAAAACGGCTGCCAGGAGGACTGTGTCAGGCTTAGTAGGATTAGCTATCTAACTCTAAGCTTATAGTTAAGAGTATCTATATATACCCTATATATAAGGTCAGCTTATTAATTATACTAATTATAAAGCTTTATATTATATTATTTAGGGCCTTTTTTAGATAGTTAATCTTTATACTGTCTATCTATTAGCTACCTCCTTTTTTAACTAGTGTTTTCTTAAATTTAAAGAGAAAGTAAGTAAAGCTTTTATTTTCTTTTTACTATATAGTCTATAATCAGTTAAGCGCTTTAGCTTCTATATTTAGGTCTTTATAGTAGCTTTTTAGGTAATATATAAACTAATTAAGGTTATATAACCTATCTAATCCTCTTTAGGTATAGTAGGTACTTACTATAGCTTATATAGTATTCTTTAGTTAGAAGTAAATATAGGTAAACTGTTAAATAGACTTTATATATATATATACCGGTAAAACGTAGGGGTAAACTGATAATCTATTACTTACTTAACCAACCTATTCTACTGTTATTATATAAGCAGTTATTATACTGCCTTATATAACTTAAGTTATTTAGCTATATATAAGGTCTGTTCCCTTCTTAATATTAACTAAAGGCTAAGTATCTAGTCTATACCCTTTAATACTAAATTATATGTTATTCCTAGTTAACTTACTAGGTATTATATAATTATTAGTATTATTATTTTAATACTTACCTTTTTTATATATAATTATATACGCCCTTATGTTAGCTAATTAGATAGTTCTAATTATTCTTATAATAGCTTTACTTATAACTGGTAAGTAGTTATATATTAAGTTATCTAAATAATAGAAAATAAACTCTAAATATACCTATCTCTAATAATAAATAAAAGGTAATACTTACTAGGCTAATTAAACTATTCCTTTTATATATACCTGCCTGTTTAGTTACTTTAAACACTATTAGCTTTATACTTTAGGTTTTTACTTTACCTTTACTCTTTTTATTCTTTTACTTTTACGCTCCTTTTTTTCCTTTATATATAATTAGTAGCTTTCTGCTTCTAATATAAATACCTCTCTTTTTTTTTCTTTTTTTCTTTTTTTTCTTTTTATACTTATAATAATAATTTAACTATTAATAACGTATAAAAAGGTTACTAGTATAGTAACTTTACCTTTTTTTTTTAGTTTATATATTATTTAATAACTCCTTCTTTTTTTTTTCCTTTTAAAAAAGATACTTCTAACTTCTTAATACTTATTACTTTATATATATTTTTTCTTTTTATTATTATTAATTTTACTAACTTATAATAGATCTTTTTTATATAAAGGTTAATATAGCTTTATAACTTAATAACTATAATACTGTTATTAGCTTTATTTAAGTTTAATAAGACTATAACAGTATAACCTAGTTATACCTTCCTACTGGTAATACCTAGAACTAAGTGTTCTTTTTAATATTAGCTATTAATATATAAGGTTTTATTTTTATTTTTTTCTTTATACTAACGTCTCTATTTAGAATAAAAAGCAGTATATTATTAATATACTATTAAATAATATTACTATCTAACTTAATAATAATTTAACTGTAATAAAGTTTGTCGCTAAGCTTATATAATAAGAAAAGTACTTTTAGATAGTTTTAGTTTAATCTAGAGGTTATTATGTTTATATATACCTTTAGAAATATATAAATAACGTTACTTATTAATTTACTAAGTGTTACTAAATTAATAACTATTAGGGCGGTGCTTATACTAAATATATCTAGATATTATATAGCGCTAGATATAGTTATTATAAAAACAGTTATATATCTTTATATAATAGTAGTAATAGTAATAGTAATAACGATTTATATAATAGTTAAGGTAATTATAAAAAGCCTTCTGTTTTTAAAAAAAAAAACCCTTATATGCCTGGCGGTAAGTTAGGAAAAAATATTAGTAGCAGTAGATTGTTCTTAAGTTTATTTAAGCGCCTAATAATCTTAAATAAGCAGGAGTAAGGGGTTCTAGTAATTATTCTTAATTATATAGCTAAAGTACTAGATAAATAGGAAAGGTTAGGCGTTATTTATATACAGTAGTATTATATAGTATAGATTTTTAGGTTTAGAGTTAGGGTATAAAAATACCTATTTATATATTAATAGTGTTAAATAATATAAGGTTTATATCCTTATATAAATTAATTATTAATTTATATTCTTAATCTGTTTTATATACGCTTTAATTTAGATTCTTAGTATATTTATACTTATTAGCTTTTCTAGACTTAAGTTTAGCGATTTCTTTATAAGTATATCTATTAGGTTATCTTTACTGTTAATCTATCTTACCTTTAAGATCTTTTTCTTTTTATATAACTCTTATAGGCTTATAATATCTATTATTAGTCTCTTTTTATTAGTTATTTTTAGTTATATAAGATATTTATATAGCGATTATAAGTCTAAATAAATAATAACTAGGATCCTTAGGATATTAAGTATATAAAGGATTTAGTTTAGTATTATACTTAAGATAATACTACTATTAAAGCCTGTTATTATACTATATAGCTTACTTATAAGAACGCTTTATATAACTCTTTTAAGTTAGTAAAGCTTTAATAGATAATATTACTTTTAATTTTAAAATTAGTTTTTATATAAGTGATTTCTTTAGTAAGTATAATAATAAAATTAAGCTATAATATAAGATTTATATTATTACTAAATAATCTGTCTGTAAAGATATATATCTTTATATAAGTAAGATTAAAAGGAATATATATAAGTTTTTTTTCTAGATTATCTTTTTACTATTTAACTTATATATTAAGATCCTTAATTACTTAAGATATATCTCTTTTATTTTAGATAGTAATAGCTAAGTTATATAATACCTCTAGTTAATAGATAAAAGTAATATATATACCTCTAGCTTTTTATAAAATATACTGTTAATATATATTTTCTAACTTCTCTTTTACTAGTTAGAGTTAATTTACTTATCTTTTTTAGGTAAAAATAATATTATTATTCTTATATATATAGATTCTTTTTTTATTAAAATTAATATAAGATCCTAGTTTTAAGATTATCTTTAGCTTTATATAGATCTTTTTTTCTACTAGCCTTTTTTTTTCTTTTATAAAGAATTATATAGTTATAAATAAAAGTGTATTATCTATTTATATTACTATAATTCTAAATTTATCTTTATCTATTATATATAATAGTTATAAATTATATATTAACTAAATTATCTTAAGCTCCTTTTAATAATACTTAATATATATCTTAAACTAATATAGGCCTGATTCTGCTAGTCTATATAGAGGTAAAATTATATAGAAGAGTATACCTTTTAGATATTATCTTTCTAACTTTTTAAGTAGTTATATAAGGATTATTCTATTAAGGCAGTCTTTTAATTATATATATACCTAGATAACGTCTCTTAACTCTTCCTTATAGTTATAGTATTATATAAAAGTAAGACTAATAGTAAGTACTAGTTATTAGCTTATTATTTAAGTTATTAATACTTAGGTAAAAAGTATACTTTTCTTCTTATTACTATAGCCTTATATAATAAGTTAAGACTTTTTATATAGCTTATTATTTTTATCTTTTACTTTTTATACTATTTATATACTATAGATATAGATACTGTTTTATTTTTTTAGATTATATTATATAATCTTTAAGACGTTTTATCTAATAAGAGAATTAATCTTTAGTCTGTCTGACTTTTTATATAAGGCTTTTAAAGTAGTAATAATATTATTAAGATAAAGCTTAACAGCTAGGTTATAATTATTTTTTTCTTTTTAGGTTAGAAATATCCTTTAGGATCTTTATATAGGCTGTCTTTAACTTTTCTTTAGTCTTTTTTATCTTTTTAGTTATTCTTATAGGGTTAGTTATATAATATCTATATCCTATAGGTCTTTAGGGGAAATATCCTTATAGTAGGGTTTAATATATATTATATAAAACTAAGTAAGGCCGTTTACTATATCTATAGTAATTATATATCTTTTAATCCCTTAGATCTTATATAGACCTATTTATCTCTTGTTTTCTCTTTATATAAGAATTTTACTTCTAATAGAAAGTAATAGTATAGTCTAAAGGTTTAGACTGTTTCTAGTGTTAAGTATATAATTAATTTCTACTTTTATATAAATACCGTATAATATTTTTATAGCTTTTTATATTACCTTAGCCCTTTATATAATATTATATATTAAAAGTAAATTCCTATTAATCCTTAGATATATTCTAAAGACTAAAAGAGTTAGTATAATCCCTTAAGGTCTAGCCGTATTATTTAAGGCCTTTATAGCTATTTATAAGATAACTTTTTTATTTATATTATAACTTAATTCCTTATAAAAGATATTATATATATACTATAAAAGTATATATACTTTTTTAACTTTACTAACTGCCTAGTATATTTTTATTAGTATTTCTTTATATAATATACTTATAATCTTAATATTATTTTTAAATTCTTTTAATATAAAATTTATACCTAGGTTATATATAATATAGTCTAGTAGACCTATATATATATTTATCTAGCACTTTAGAAAAGTATTCTATATATCTTATATAGATAATAATTTAAAAAAAGTAGCACTTTAGAAACTTATCTCTATATTAATAATATATAAGGTATTCTTATCTTTAAGTTATATAACGTTAATAACTATCTTATAGTTATAGTAACTTTTATCCTTAATTAAGAACTTAAAACGTTATAGTATAAGGTTATATAATTAGTAATAGTAATAAAACTTCTAGATCTTTTCTAATATTACTATATCTATATCGTTATAACCTATATTCTTTAAGAGTTAGTAAAGTTATTTTATATAAAGGTGTCTAAATCGTCTGTATAGCCTTTTAAGTTACTTTTTAATAAAAAACGTTAAAGCTTTTATATAACTAAAGTTAAAGAATAAATATCCCTATTTCTATATAATAGGTATATATTTACTATCTTTATATATAATAGTATTAGAGATATTATTAAAGTAAGCGTCTAGTTAGTCTATATTATATAATAAAAATAGGAATAGTGTTAAAGCGTCTAGAATATAGTATATAACCTTTTTTAGTTAGTTTTTTATCTCTATAGTCTCTACTAATATAATAAAGTCGTTTACTTTAAATTATATATAGGCAGAACCTAGTGTCTAAAAGATCTTTATATATAGGTTCTCTCTTAAGTATACTAGTACTTAAGGCTTTCTTATTATTAAAAACTTAGCTGTTTTAATATCCTAAAGTTCTCTTTAGTATATTATATAATATAGATCTTAAAGTATAAATTAACTTACTTTAATAGTCTTTAATATTAAAAATATATTATTACTGGTTATATAGTAAAAGAAAGCTAATATTATAAGGTATTAAGAGACTTTTTAGTCTTTTAAAAGTTAGTCTTTATTACATAAGTTATACTCTTCTTTTTTCTTTCTTATAAGACCTTTTTTTTTTACCTTAAGGAGGTAAGCTATAAAATCCTTATATAGGTCTTAAGTAAGTATACTATATACCTAAAGATATTATATTTTTATATAATTACGTTTTCTTTTATATAGTTAGTTACCTAATATCCTTTTTTTTATATATAAAATATTTTTTTAATATATTTATATAAAATAATTTTAACCTAAAAGATTAAGTTTTTTTTTTAATTAAACAGTAGATATATTAGTTTATTTTATAAAAGTATTAATTATTATCTCTTTTTATAGTTAGAGATATACTTTTAGTCTATAAAGTTAATATTATATAAAGTAGTTTTCCTATTAAAGGTAACTTAAAGGGAAGCCCTAAAGTTTAAAAGAAACTCTTTATATATATAGTAAGCCTTAAGATTACTAAATATAGTCTTAAGTTTAGGTATACCTTAGTATACTTAAGTGACTTATATATAAAGTATTATTTCTTTTTAAAAACCTAAACTAAGTGCTTATTATATAAAAGGTAACTTATCTAGTAATACTTTAAGTACTTCTATAGGTATTTTATTTAGATTTTTTCTCTTAACTTATATAAAAGATATAGTAGTCTAGTTAGTTTAGTATAAACTGTAATTAATATTAGTATTAAAGTGTATATTTAGTATATTATATATCTTATTCTATTATTATATAGGACTAATATAGTATAAGTAAAACTCTTCTATATAATCTACTAGGATATCTAGAAAAACTGTATAGTATTAATCTTCTTTAATCTAGAGATAATAATAGAAACTAATAAACACTTTAGCCTTATTATAAAGTATAATATACAGCTTTTTAGTATAGGTTTTTTTTTTTTAGCCCTTTTAAAAGATAAAGATTATATAAGGCTTATATAGTCTATTTTAGACTATTTACTTTAGTAAACAGTTATAAATATCCTTTTATAGTATAGGTATACTATAACTCTAAGATCTTAAAAAACTTTCTACCTCTTATATAAATTATATTTTAGTTAGTATTATTTATATAATAGGCTTTCTAGTCCCTTAAGCCAGTAGTGTATTCTAGAGTTTAATTAACTTTATTAGTAATTTAGCTAGATTCTATTAAGTTATAACTTTAGGGTTCCTAATAGTAGTAGTTAGTATATCTATTATATAACTACTAGACTTTCTTTAATACTGCTTTTTAAGCTGTTATATAAGGTTAACTATATATTTATTTAAATTAGCTATCTTAATATTAATAAAGATACCTCTTTTAGTAATTTATTTAATACATTCTTTAAAGTATAAGTAAAATATATATTTCTAGTAGTTAGGTATTTAGTCCTTAAAGTTAGTTATAACTATACCCTTAAGTTATTATTAGTCTAGATTTAGGTAAATAATCTAATAGATCTTATATACTAGATATATAGTAATCTTATTTTAGGATAGGTTATTAATAAGGTCTTAGTCTTTAGTCTAGTATTAAGGTGTTATTTAAAATCTCTATATTATAATAGGAATACTACTGCCTTCTAATATATCTTTATATATAAAGATATAGTCTTTTATAATAAGTTCTTTTTTTTAACTCTAGGTATTATATATTAATATATTAGCAGTCGTTTTAAATTATATAATATCTAGTTTTACTTTAGGTAATATACTTATAGCAGTATACTACTTACTTATTATATATATATAAAAAGGTATAGTCTTCCTTATTCTGTTTTATATAGAGGAAAAATAGTATAAGTGGCTATCCTAAAGAGTAGTTCTTTAGCTTTTTTACAGTTAGATATTATATAAACTAATTCTTTATATAAATTACGACTTATCTTAATATAAGTGGTTACTATAAGGAGTAGTTTTTTAGCCCTTCTACAGTTAGACACTATATAAACTGACTTTTTATATAAAACGTAACTTAAATCTTTACTCTTACTAATCTATAATTATTAAGTAACTACTGATTAGTATTAAATAGACTTTATATATATATATACTAGTAAAATATAGGGGTAAACTGATAATCTATTACTTACTTAACTAACCTATTTTACTATAAATCCTCTAGAATATTCTACTGATTACGTAATCAGGTTGCTTACGTAATCAGTATATATATTAATCTACTAATATAGTAGATTATATATATATATATATAATACGTAATATTACTTATAATAAAGGAAATATAACGTAAAGTAGAAGTATTAAGAGTTATTCTAACTCTTACTTCTAACATTAGGTCTATACTGTATAAGCTATTAGGTGCTTAGCGCTGTAGGCTTCAATA
This sequence comes from Colletotrichum somersetense, assembly GCA_030867255.1. Classification (NCBI taxonomy): domain Eukaryota; kingdom Fungi; phylum Ascomycota; class Sordariomycetes; order Glomerellales; family Glomerellaceae; genus Colletotrichum; species Colletotrichum somersetense. The sequence goes on along the minus strand of MU843528.1, from coordinate 34,950 downwards.
CCCTAGTTAAGGTTATAGTAGGCCGAGAGGTCTGACAAGGCCTCATACAGGCCCAGCCTGTTACACTATAACACTTTAATTACTTCTATTAAGTAAGTTAACCTTAATACTTACCTAACAGTATAATAAGATATTTATCCTAAAGATAACCCCTACTTCCTAAGGTTCTAGCCCTAAAGGTAAGGGTAAAACACTAGTGACCCCTAGAAGGAACCTAGAATAAAAACTAGAGGACGCTATAGAAATTAATAATAGACCTATCCTACTAACCCTTAGGTTTAATAAAGACAGTAAAGCTATCCTTATAGAGGACCAGTACCTTATTATCTATAAGATTATTAAAAGAAACACTAAGTATAATTAATAACTTATTAATATAGTTAATAGTAATACTATTAAGCTAGAATAGTTAGAAAATACTATAAAGTTAGGACCTAATCTTATTAGGATATAGGAATTAAAGGAAATAATTAGAACCCTTTAAGGTGCTGTTAATATTATTAAGACTCCTATAGAAATATATAATAAACTTAAGCTTAATAGCCCTTAAGGGTTTAATAGAACTTCTAGCTAACTTAAGGGGTTTCTTACTTAGGTGTAAGCCTACTAACGTTTTTATAATATAAGTTTTTATAATAAACTAAAAAAAGTTATTTATACTATATTATTCCTTAAGGGAAAAATACTAGTATAGTTTAAACCTTATCTTACTAACTATATAACTAATAAATAGGATATACTAAAGAATAAAACCTAAGAAATCTTTTATAATTATAAAGGTTTTAAAAAAGCCTTACTTTTTTTATTTTAAGATACTAATAAAAAGTAATAAGTAAAATAAGAACTAGTTTATTTAAAATAGAAGTAAGTAGCTTCTACTTATACCGCTAAGTTCTATAGACTTACAGCTAGACTTAATATTATAAATAAATCCTTTATCTTAATATTCTACTAAAGACTTAAGGAAGAAGTAAAATGTAAAAGGGTTGTGGCTATAGGCCTTAACTAGAGTGAAAGATAGGTTAGAATAGGTTATTAGAATTTAACTTAGCCTTCTAGTTACGTTATTCTAGCTAGGCTGGTTTTATATATATATATAATGCCTAAGGTATTACTAAAGGCTTACTAACTAATTACTAGAATCTATCCTTAGTATCCTGCCTTTAACCTAGGGGACTAATATTATTATAATTGCCTTCTTTCTCTATAGCCTTAGTCCTTAAGGCTGTTACCTAGGTTATAATATTATTAATTAATTAAGGTATTATTAACCTTTTTATTATTATACAGTTAGTAAGTTATTAGCAGTTAGTTAGGTGTTATTAACCTTTATCTACACTTTTAGTAGGCTATTATCTACTTATTAGTAGGATTTAGGTGTTTTAAATCTTTTTACTTTTAGAGCGGTTTTACTAGATTAACAGCTTCTTTAGTTAATTAAAGGCTTTACTATTATAATAGTATTACTAGCGTTATATAACAGTAGCTTTTTTAGTTTAATTAAAGGCTTTAGTATTATAGTATTATTAATAGATAGCTTCTCTAATAATTAGAGGCTTTACTATTATATAGCAGTATTACTAGTTACTTAGCAGACTATTACTAAGCTTCTAGTAGCTAGACCTTATAGTTAAGTTTATATATATATAAATATCTATTTATATAGCTATAATTAGCCCCTTACTGCCTTATATAGCAGATAGATTTAGTATACCCCTTCTTATAGTAGTAACTATATATAGTTTTACTATAGTAAGCGTTATAGCTATAGCTAGATTTACTATACTTTTTATATAAAGTCTCTAACTAGGGCCTTTTACCTACTGGCTTTTTAGTAACTAATTACTAATTAGATATAAAGGTATTTTAGTTTATCTAGTCTTAGTCTATCTAGTCTGCCTAAAGCTTCTATAGGTGCTTAGCTGCTAAGGCTACGTCTTTTAGACGCTATATACTATATATCTATTATACTAAAGCTCTCTATAGCTACAGCTAGAGGCAGTAAAAAAAGGTAAAAGCCAGTATATAGCTTTCTTTATAGTTAGTACTAAGTGCTTAGTATATTACTAACTATTTAGTAAAGAATTATAAAAGGCTTTATTTTACCTTTTAGTAGGTATTATAAAGTTAGCTATATAGGTATTACTTCTAGAGTTTTAAGTTAATATATAACTAGTAAATAAACGCTTTAAATAACGCCTATAGATTTATTTTACTTATTATATATTATAGGTAAGGAGCGTAGGGTTAACCCTTTATAGTAAGAAGTGCTTAACTTAGGCTAAGAGTAACTGTAGTAGCCGGTCTCTAGATAAATATAGAGAAAAGCGCTTAGTAATAGCGTTAGTATAAGCACTGCGGCCACCAGCCACTGTTACCCTAGCTATAGAGGCTATATAAGACCTCTTGTAACACACCCCCCTAGTTATAAAGATATTTATAACTAGACTATATATAATTACCTTATATAGATAGTTAATAAAAGAAAAGCCTTTATAAAAGGCGTTTATACTTATAGATAAAAGAAATAACTAGTAGCTATTTTAATTTAATTAATAATAATAGTTTTATTCCTTTTATAATTAATTTTATATTTATAATAGCGTTATTTATAGCTATTATTATTATTATTTATAGGCGTGTTATTTTAAAGAAAAAGCTCTTTTTAAAAATCAAAAAGACGCCTTAGGCTGTTACCTAGTAGTAGCTATACTAGGTTAAAATATTCCTTTAGGCTGCCTACTTATTTTAATTTTTCTTTTTTTTTATTAACCCTTATAAGAATTATTTTTATAAGTCTTTAAATAAGTTTAACCTATATATAACTAATTTTATAGCTAATACTTTATTATAAATAATATATAAATATATATATATATATATATTATACTACCCTTTAAGAAGAAGGCTGCTACTGCCTATACTGCCGCTATATATACTGCTAACTGTGCTGCCTGTACTGCCTAAGCCACCTTTAAGGAGGTAGATAAGCTTATTAGGAAGGAAGGTAATAGGGAAGCCTCTTATAGAGGCGACTTTTACTTTTCCTCCTTAGCTTTAGGTAAAGCTTTATATAATCTTAAAGTTAAGTATACAGCCTAAGCTAAAGTAGCTATATAAGTGGCTGCTAAGGTAAAGGCTATATAAAAGGCTGAGATTACTACTACTATTAAGGCTACTATTACTACTACTTTTAGTAAGTTATTATAAACCTTTAAGTATTTTTAGATTTATATTACTAATTTATTTATTTTAATTAAAAAAAAAAAGGTTAGTCTATAGACTATACTTTTACTAGCAGCTAAGACTTTAGCTAAACCTAAAAAGGCCGGTTTAGCTTTATTTATACTTATACCTAAAGGTAAAAGTAAGAGTAAAGCTAAAGCGGTAGATAAGGAGGTAGGTAAAGAGCTTAAGGCTTTAAATCTCTTCCTATATACTACTTACTTTTACTTTATAATCTTAGGTAAGGGTACTAAAGTGTGTTATATATATTTTACTACTATAAAGGAGGCTGCCTATATTAAGGGTAAGTGTTTTAAGTGTGCTGCTAATAGCTATACCTATAAGGAGGCGCCTAAGTCGGCTATAGGATTTATCTTAAAGCTTTTAGCCTTCCTTACTTAAGGTAAAAAGGCTTTTACTTCTATAAGTTTAGTCCTAACGTATTAGTATATTAGATCTTAATTAACTATTATCTTTAAAAGCTAAGCTATACCTATAGTAATATCTATAAGGCTTTCTATAAGGCTAGTAAGGAAGGTAATAAGGAGGAAGAAAAAAAAGACTTTTAAGGCGTTATTCCTAAAGGTCTTTAACCTCTTTTAAACTTAAGCCTAAGTCCCTTTTAGCTAAAAGGTAATAATAACACTTTAGTATATTTTATTTTTCTAGTTATAAAAAGCTATATAATCTTTAACTTTATTAAGTAAGAGATTATAGTCCTTTATTACTACTAGTAATTAACTTTTACTATATACTGCTTTTAGGCGTTTTTATTTTTTCTTTTAGAAACCTTATAAGGTAAAGTCTTTTCTTTAAAGGCCCTATAAGGTATAGTCTTTTTAGTAGCCTATAGGCTAGAGTTATAGTTACCTTTTAGAGTAGAAATTAGTTTTATATATACCTAAATAGGTTAGGCTATAGCCCTAAATTAAGTCGTTTTCTTTTATTATTTTAAAGCTTTTTTATAATTATTTTATATATATTAGTTAAGTTAAGATATACTCTAAAGTCTAGAAACTTCTCTTATAAAAGGTTCTTTATTAGACTATCTGCTAGTATATCTTTTATAGCTATATACTTTATTTCTAGGCGGCTAACAGTATATTTCTAATAAAGCTATATATTCTAAATATCTATATAATAAAGGCAGGTTATAATTCTTTTATTAGTTACTATAACTAGTCTAATTATCTGCTTATTATTATAAAAGACAGTATAAAGCTGTTTAGAGTTAAAGGCTAGCTTATAAAAGAGTCTTTATAGTGCTATAACTTTTTTTACTATTTCCTATAAGGAGAGAAGCTCTGCTTTAGTTATAAAGGTTATTACTATTAGCTGTCTTAAGGCCTTTTATTATATTAGTCCTTTAAAAAGTGTTATAATAAAGCCTTATAATAATTTATATATTTCTTTATTATCTATATAGAAAGTGTTACTTACTATAATTATCGCTAGTAGTTATAGTATCCCCTTACCCTTTAAGTTTCTAAAGCTTAATATAAGGTAGTAGGTTCTATAGAGGTATTAAATTATCTAATTAATTAACTAAAGGTGTTTAGGACTAGGATTTATAAGGGACCTTAAGAGTAATATAACTATAAATACTGTATCTAGCTGTATAAGAATACTTATATAAAAGATAAAACTGACTTTCTTTTAAAAGGTTTTAATATCTATAGCTATAGCCTTACCTTTATATACTATTAGTATAGTTATAAGTAGTAGTATAGCTAAATAGATATTATCTATAAGGTTAAACTTTTTTATTATTATTTTAATATAGCTATTATAAGTAAAAAAGATCTTTTTTTTTATTTAGTCTTATAGTATATAGACGCCTAAGTAGTATTTTATTAGTCTTTAGTCTTTTAATTTATAAGCTGCCTTAATACTATTAACTATAGTAGCTATATAGGCTGTATTATCTTTATAAAAAATAATAAGAATATTATCTATATAAAAGATAATAATAATTTAGTATTTTAGATCCTAATATAGGTAAGGTTTTCTTATAGCTAGAGTAAGTCTAAGGTGTCTTAGTATACTAGAAAGCTTTTTATACTAGAGGTAAGGTATATCTTATAGTCTGTAAAACGCTTTATATAGTTAAATATATTTCTTTTTAATTTTAAATCTATCTAGAAGCTTATAAGTAACTAGCTTATTATATAGATTAATATAAGCATTTAGAAACGCGTTTATAATATTATATTAGAATATCTTTAGGTTAAACTATACTGTTAAGGTAATAGCTAGCCGAAACGTTTTTACTATAAGTATAGCTATATAAGTATTATATATTATAACTACTTAAAGGTCTCTATAGATATAGATCTTTATTTTATAATAGTCTAGCCTATTATACTAGTCTAGTTTATATATAAATACCTACTTTAAAGGAAGCAGCTTTATACACACTAGGAGTCTATTAATAACCTTCTAGGTACCTTTCTTTATTAGCTTCTTTATTTCTTACTAGGCTGCTTTTATAAATAGGTTATATAGCCTAGTTAGAAGGTTAAAAAGCTTTTACTTACGTAATTAGTATATATATTAATCTACTAATATAGTAGATTATATATATATATATATATATAATACGTAATATTCCTTATAATAAAGGAAATATAACGTAAAGTAGAAGTATTAAGAGTTATTCTAACTCTTACTTCTAACACTATCTTATTCCTAAAGGAAAAGCTAAAAAGTCTTATAGAGTACTTATCTTTAATAATAAGCAGCTAGAAATAGCCTCTAAATAAGGCTAGAAAGTTAAATAGGTCCTAAAAGATCTAATAGTATAGTCTTATTACTTAGTCTTTTAAAAGCGTTTTAGAAATAACTTTATATATATATATTACAGTATAGTGCTTACATTAGACCCTTAAAGGGCCTTTAATCTTTACCTTTTAAGCGCTATAGAGTAAGTACTAAAAGGCTTTAAGGCTAAAGTGGCCTGCTTAGAGGTACTAGAGGTTAGCGTTATTATTCCTTATTACTAAAGCCTTTTAATAATTAGGCTTTTAATATAGTAAGATATTAAACTAGGTTATTATTATAAGGCCTATAAAGCTTACTTATATTAGTAGGTAGATAAAAAAGTAAAAGGAAATAGGCTTATATTTAAGAAAGGTAAGATTTTTTTTTCTAACCAGTTAGGTAATTACTATACTGTTTAAAAGCTTACTATAATATAGAGTAACGTCTAGTCTATAATACTAGACGCTACTTCCTATAAGGTAAGCCTTAGATATAATATTAATATAAAAGTCTTTAATAATAATAACGTTTTTTAGCTTAAGATCTTTAGTATTATATTCTTTTTTTTAATAAAAAGTATTCTTAATAACTTTTATACTTATACTTAAGATATAAATATAAGTAGTGTTAGCTTTAATAAATTCTTTTTTAGTATAAGGCTTATAAGATCTTTTAATAAGGAGTTCTTTATTATTTATAAGGTAGTAACCACTATAGCTATTATATACTATACTATTTAATAATATATAAGGTTATCTAAAAAGAGTAAAAAATATAGTAGGGAATCTAAGTAAGCTTATATCTTTTTTTATTTAGCTGTAAATAGTTACTATAACGACCTAACTAGGATACTTTATAGTAGAGTCCTGTGCCTATAAGGAGCTTTATTATCTGTATCCTCTACGGCCTTACCTGTTTAAGTGGCTACAGTTAGCGTTACTTATAAGCCAGCCGAGTTCCTAGTACTTTCCATAGAGGTAGTTAAAAGCTAAGGACATTACTTATAGCTTCCTTATTAGTAAGCTCTTTTATATAGATTAACTTCCTTATAAGCGCTTTCTAGACCTTACTATACTTATATAGATACTAACAGTGCTTTACCTTATATAGACACTTCTTTTTAGTTATATTCTTATTTTCTAGTTTATCTAAGCAGCTACTAAGGGTTATAAAGAGGCTAAAACCTTTACTATTACCTCTAAAGAGTGTATCCTCCTAATAAAGCACTTTAAATATCCTTTTATATTTATCTAAAGATAAGATTAGGCGGTTAAGACTTTTATCCCTAATTAGCTTATTTAGGTTTTAAGCGGCCTATATTAAAGTAAGCCTAGTTCTAATAGCTCTTAGAAAGCTTTTTACTATTAGGACTCTTTAGACCTTAGGTATATTATATATATAAGTATAGCTGTAAGCCTGGTGCTAGTCTGTATACTAGGTTATTAAAGCTATATTACCTTAAGACGCTTTTAAAAAGACGTTATTATACTTTTTATAGACTATTAAAGTCGTTATAAAGGCTAAAGGTGTTAGGTTTTACTATAGAATATATATAAGTGCCTATATAGTTATTTTATTCTTATAAAGCTGCTTTATTTAGATATTTAAAAGCTTCTATAGGTTAACTATATAAAGAATAAACGCTTTTATAAATTAATAACTAGCTAGAACTATTATTTTAGTCTAGCTCTAATTAGTATAGTCTCTAACTAGTTATTTATAGTTATCTTTAATATTATTAAACTTTATAAAAGCAGGCTTTTTAGATATAGATACTTTTATAAGTTACTTTTTAAGTGTTAAAAGTATAAGGTTAATATCTATATATAGGTTTTCTATTTACTACTTTATAAGACGCTTATAGTAATTAGCTTTAAGTTTAACTATACGTTTAGTAATAAGTTTAAAAAAGTCTAGTCTTTTAAGAGGGTATATATTATCTTTAAAAACGTCTTTTTTATCTAGATCTATAAGCTTCTAGATATAGGCTGTTTTTATATATACTTAAAAAGCAATATACTATATAGGCTAGTCTGCTTATATATTAAGGTACTGCCTATTATTAGGCACACTAGGTTAAGTAACTATAGATATTATTAATAGCCGGTCGCTTTAGTTAAAGGCAAATAGTAAAAATACTTCTATACTTCTCTACCTAAAAAAAGGTCTTATATAGAGCTAGGCTTATAACTATTATAGGTAAGAAGTGTAGGGTTAACCTTTTATAGTGAGAAGTGCTTAACTTAGGCTAAAAGTAACTGTAGTAGCTGGTCTCTAGATAAATATAGAGAAGAGCGCTTAGTAATAGCGTTAGTATAAGCACTGCGGCCACCAGCCACTGTTACCCCAGCCACAGAGGCTGTATAGGACCTCCTGCGATATTATATTAAGTGTAAAGTAGTAGTTTTACTACTATATCTAAAATAATAAGGTTACTTTTATAAAAGCCTATTTAATATAATACTAATTAGTAGCTATATAAAGTTAGTTACTAGCTTTAATAGCTGCTAGCTAATTAGCTACTTACTTTAAGGTCTTATCTTTATAAAAAGTGTTATATATATATACTAAAAGGTGCTTATATTAACAGATAGTCGCTAGGCGCTTAGTAAAAAGCTAAAGAATTATTATATTCTAACTTTAAATTATTTATATTAGCTTTTTTATTTATAGATTAGAAAAAGTAGGCTAGCTAGGTTTTAATCTGCTATTAGTAATTAGTTAGTAAGATATTACTAATAAGCGCGTTAGTTAGGTTAGCAGTATCTATATATTATTTATCTTTTAGTTTAGTCTCCTTTAGGAGGTTAAAGTTAAATAATTATAAAAGGGTTATAGCTATAGGCCTTAACTAGAGTAAAAGATAGGTTAGAATAAGTTATTAGAATTTAACTTAGCCTTCTAGTTATATTATTCTAGCTAGGCTGGTTTGATATATATATATTACCTAAGGTGTTACTAAAGGCTTACTGAATAATCGCTAGAATATATTACTGGCATCCCGCCTTTAACCTAGGGGACTAATATTATTATATAAAAGACAAACTAGTTAAAATTATAGACTAACCTAAAGAATTCTTTTAGTATATTACCCTTACTATTAGGATTAATATATAACTATATAAATAAAAAAAAGAATAAGGAGAGACTAGACGTCTAAACCCTAATATAGGAAAAAAGTATACCTAGAGACCTAAACAACCTAACTGGCAGAATAAAAGATAAAATAACTACTAAAAACCTTAGAATAATCTAACCAGCACTTTATAAGGACACTATACTAGACCTATAGACGTAAGTATAGCTAAAAAATAAAATAAATAGCTACTATATAACGTTAAAACTATTAAATACTATAAATATAAGAAAATAGACTATTATATAAATAACTGTAAGTAACCTAAACGACTTTAGTATAAGTTACTTTTAGAATATACTAAGTAAACTAATCTAGTATAAAAAGAAATACCTTACCTATAACTCTTTTAAACCGCCTACTATAATAACGACTGTATAATCTATTAAGATAGTAAAAAGCAAGCAGAATAATACTTAACTAAACTAAGAGAAAAAACAGCTTTAATAGCTAAAAAGCAGTAATAACTATATAAGTTAAGTAAAAAAGAAACCTATAAGGCTATTATAATAATTAATAAAAGACTTTAAGATAAAACCCTAAAGGAAAGCATATTAAATATCTAAGCCACTAGCCCTATAGAGTTTAAAAAGTTAAATAAGATTATTACTAACCTAGTAAATAACTTTTATATTAAGGCTGTTACTATTATAAGGAAGTAACTAATAAATACTAGTAAAAAATAAATATAAAAAAAGTAATTATAAAGAAAGTCTAAAACTATACTTATAAGAACCTTATACTAAATAAATATTATAAAGAACTACTATAAAAATTACTTTAGCCTAAACTATATATTAATTAAGCTATAAGCTATATCTTAAGAAAATATAGTAAATAAGTATTATAAAACCTAAGGTAGACACTATAAAGCTTATAATAAAAAGTAAAAGTAGTTAAACAGCAGATTAAAAGTAAAAAGTAAAACCAGGGTAGCCTTAGCTGTATAATATAAGCCTACCTTTAACTCTATTAAACCTTAGAAGGCTACTATAGTAGATAAAGAGAACCTATAAACTTGAAAGACGCCCTAAAGCTTACTAGAAATATCTAAGTAAGAAAAAAGATAGACTAGCCTTATATAAATAATAGAATTACCTAAACTATTATAATATTAAGAAAAAAGCGTTTTAAAAAACCTATAAAAATAAGCTTTCTATTAGTATAACTTACAGTTTGTAAACTGACCCTAAAAGATACTATTAAAGTATAGGGAAGTAATTTAGAAGAATAATTAACAAGTAAACTGTCTCTAGATAAATTTATTTTACTTAGTAAAATAAAATAAAAAGCTGTAGAATAACTAATAGAGATAAAATAGATAACCCTTTAAGTAGTACTAATTAGAAAAAATATAGAATAATATATATAAGAATAAACCTATAGTATTTAGCTATTTTTATCTCTAATTATAAGCACTATAGGATATAACTTAAATAAGCCTCTTACTATATATTATAACCTAATAAGTAACAGGCAATATTACCCTGCTAGACAACCAGCAGGCAGTACAGCATTAATATAGGACTAACAATAGGTTAGGATAAGATAACTCCTTAGGTTAGAAAGAACTATAGTGTAAGTTATATAATAATAAGAAGGACTAATAAGCGATAAGTAGTCCTAGGTAAAAGACTAATAACGCTAAAGGCAGTCTATAGTAAAAGACTAATATTTAGATATTAGTCTTAGATATACCGATAGGATTAGGACTTATATATAAGATAGACCTAGACACACTTAAGGATAGACTTTTATAGCTTTTTAGTAATTAACTTATAATATATTCTTTAAATACCTTTTAGTATCTAACTTAGTAATTTATTAATAAAAAGCTATATAAGCTACCTTTTATAACTATTAACTACCTAACTAATTACTAAGTAATTAATAAACTAATAAGCTAATATTACTATTACTAAGTATTAACTTTAGCTAGACTATTAGTAAAAACCCTACTATTAGATATCTAGCTATAACACTTTAGTTACTTCTATTAAGTAAGTTAACCTTAATACTTACCTAACAGTATAATATAATATCTACTGCTAACATTTTATAAACTGCTGTTCTAGCTGCCTTAGCTACACTAGTTATATAGGCTGCTACTATACCTACTAACTAAAAGCTATTTATAATAATAACCTAACTTAAATAAAAAAACGACTAGCTTAACGTATAACTTACTGCTTTTTAACCTGCTTTATATCTTTAGGCTAAGTATCCTAACTTAAAACTATATAATAAAAGTTTAAAGACCCTTTAAGGGTTTTTTACCTAAACTAAAACTTACCTTAAGTATTATAAACACTTTTTTACTAATAAAGCTAAAAAAGTTTACTATATAGCTTTATTTTTAAAAAAAGATACCTTAAATTAGTTTAAACCTACTATATAAGATTATCTTAATAACGATCTAAAGGACTAAAAAGACGCTATAAAAGAAATATTTAGAGACTTTAATAACTTTAAGAAATAACTTAAAGATATATTTAGCAGCCTAAATAAAAAGTAAGTTATAGAATATAAACTTATAAATCTTACCTAGTAAGGATTAGCTAGTAAGTATACTACTAAGTTTTAATATATTACTTTTAAACTAGACTAAAGAGATAAAGCCCTAATAGCTAAATTCTACTAAAGACTTAAGGAAGATATTAAAGATAAATTAAGTTAAGATAATAGACTAAAAGAATTCTATAAGTTTATAAAAAAAGCTATTAAAATTAATAACTATCTATATAAATATAAGCTAAAAAAATAAAGATAATCTATATAGCCTAACTAGGTTAGTACTAATACTAGTAAGAAGTATAGACCTAAGTAACTATAATAAAATAACTATAATAGTATAATATATAGATATTATACTAGACCTATAGATATTAGTATAGCTAAAAAGAAAAATAAGTAACTACTATATAATATTAAGACTATTAAATATTATAACTATAAGAAAATAAGACACTTTATAAGAGACTATAAGCAGCCTAAGCGAGTTTAATATAAACTACTTCTAGAAGGTATTAAGTAAGCTAACCTAGTATAAAAAGAGATACCCTACCTATAACTCTTCTAGACTGCCTGTTATAATAACGACTATATAATCTATTAGGATAATAAGGAATAAGCAGGATAATACCTAAGATAACTAGTAAAGATTATTACTATTATAAGAAAACGACTAATAAATAATAGTAGAAATTAAAAACTAAAGGAAAAAACCTTAGCTATAATATAAAAATATATTTAGAAAAAAAATATTATACCTAATAATAACTAAAAGGACTTACTTAAGGAATTACTATATAAGCTAAAACTATAGACTAACTAAGCTATTAGCTATATCTTAAGAGAATATAATAAATAGGTACTATATAACCTAAACTAAACACTTTAATACCTATAGTAAAAAGTAAAAAAAGTCTAATAATAAGTAAATAATAAAAAATAAAATTAAGGTAACTTTAACTATATAGTTTAAGCCTATCCCTAACTATACTGTTCTCTATAAGGCTATAGCTATAAAAAATATAAACCTATAAGCTTTAAAGACGCCCTAAAACTTACTAAATATATTAAAACTAAAGGAAGTATAGACTTACCTTAAATAACTAGAAAAACTATATAAATAGTTATAATAGTAAGAAAAAAACACTTTAATAAAAATATAAAAACAAGCTTTCTACTAGTATTACTTACTGTCTGTAAACATACCCTAAAAGACACTATTAAGGTATAAGGAAGTAGTTTAAAAGAGGAATTAGGAAGTAAACTGTCTCTAGATAAGTTTATTCTACCTAGTAAGATAAAACAAAAGGCTATAAAATAACTAGTAGAAATAAACTAGATAACCCTTTAAGCAGTACTAATTAAGAAGACTATAGAACTATATATATAGAAATAGACCTATAGTATTTAGCTATCTTTATCTCTAATTATAAGCACTTTAGGATATAACTTAGATACGCCTCTTACTATATAAGCCTATAATAATAAAACCACTATATAGAAGAAAAAATGGTACCCCTTCTATAAAATTATAAAAAATACTAATAAGTAAAAACTCTTATTTTATAGAATAAAAGATATAGATATTAAAGGAGAACTAGTAGTAATATATAAAGAGAAGCCTATATTTAGAGATTATAAATATCTAGATTTAAAATACCTTTTATATTATAAGGTATTTTAGGCTAATTATATTTATAATAAATACACTAAGTATAAAAGAAAAAAAGGTATCTAGACTTTTTACCCCTATAGATTTAATATAATACCTATAACTTAATACTATACTAATAAAGACCTATATATATAGAAAATTAAGAAATATAAGTAGTAAACTATTTACTTTAAACTAAGCCTAAGATATTTTATACTATATATAAAAGGAAGGACTATATATTAGTTATAATATATATTTAATAAATATAAACACTACTATATAGAAAAAGTAAAGGTATAAAGAATCTAGAATAAAGCTAGACCTTTTTAAGATAAAATAAAAAATAAATCTTACTAACTGTAAAAGGGATATAGAAGGTAATAAGAGAAAAAAAGTCTTTATACTTTATAATAATAAGTAACTATAGTAATAAGCACTTAGTGCTTACTGCCCTTATTAATAGGCAGCCTATATAAGTAGTTATTAATAGTAAGGTATAAGTTAACCTAATATTACTAAAGGTAGTAAATTAATAAAGGATTATATAGTAATATAAAGAAGTAACTTATAACCTTAAAACTGTTAAAGGGAAGATAATTAGATATAATAGTAGAATTATTAATAAAAAGACTATATTACTTTAAGTTATAATTTAAAACTATAATAAATAAATAACCCTTAATATTATAGATATAAAAGAAGCAGACATTATGTTTAGAATCCTATAGTTATAAAAGAATAACCTAGTAATAGATTAGAGAACAGGCTAACTCTAATAGACGGATTTAGCTATAAGGCAGTATTACATACTGTAACCCCTAAGTAAACCTAAGTAACTAAGAATATATATTATATATATTAAAAGGATTAAGCCTATAAAAGACTAGTAACTTATATCTATAGTAATAATTAGAAATATAATATAAAATAAGGAAAGTTTAAAGGAAGACTATCTTAATATAGTACTTCTTAAATATAGATAATATATTAAGCTGTTTATTAAGGAACTAGAAACAGGCTTACCTAAATATAGACTATAGGACTATAAGATCTAAATACTTAAAGGAAAAATATTAAGAATAAAGCTAATCTATATACTTAACCTAATAGAAAAAGAAACACTTAATAAATAGCTAGATAAAAACCTAAAGAGAGGTTATATTAGACTATCTAAATTACTAGCAGGATACTTAATCCTATTTATCCTAAAGAAAAATAGAGAACTATAACTTTATATTAATTACTATAGACTTAATAATATTACTAAAAAAAATAACTATCTGCTACTACTAATTAGTAAATTATAAAATCTTTTATATAAAGCTAACTGTTTTATAGTATTTAACCTTAAAAAAGCCTATAATCTTATATATATTAAGAAAAAAGATAAATAAAAAATAGTATTTTATATATAATAAAGACTATTTAAGATACTTATTATATTATTTAGACTTACTAATATATTTACTATATTTTAAATAATAATAAATTACGTTTTATAAGAAAAACTAGATATCTTTATTATCTATTATTTAGATAATATCTTAATTTTTTCTAAAGACCTTAAAGAATATAAGGAATATATATATTAGGTATTTAATAAACTTTAAGAAATAAAACTTCTAGTTAAACTAGAAAAAAGTAAATTCTATATATAAAAGGTAGACTATCTTAGATATATAATTACACTAGGTAAAGTTTAAATAAAAAATAAAAAATAGATATAGTTAATAACTGGCTTTTCTTAATAAACGTTAAAGAAATTTAATTTTTCCTAAGATTTATTAACTTCTACTAAAGATTTATTAGGAAATTTAGTAATATTATATAACTAATATAATAACTTATAAGGAAAAACACTAAGTTTATATAGATAAAAGAATATTAATAGTTATTTAAAGAAATTAAGAAACTTATTATATTAGAACTAGTCTTTATAATACCTAACCTAGATAAACAGTTTAAAATAGAAGTTAACACTTTAGACTTTACTATAGGCAGACAGTTAGGATAATAAGATAAGTAAGGCAGGCTATACCTTTATACCTTCTATTTAAAAGCACTTTCTAGACTAAAACTAAATTACTAAATTTATAATAAAGAGCTAATAGCTATTATCTATACCTTTTAAAAATAAAGAATATATCTATTAGAAATAAAACACTAGGTTATTATTTACTTAGATTATAAGAACCTTATATATTTTACTACCTTAAAGGTTCTTAATAAAAGATAAATCTAATAGTTAGAATTTCTATTAGAATATAACTTTAGAATTATCTATTATAAGGAAATAAAAAATAAAAAAGCTAACGCCTTTAGTAGAAAAATAGACTATAAAGTATAAATACTAGAAGAAATAAAGGTTATCTTTAAACGTAATAATAATAGTAATATTATATTAGTCTAGACACTTATTATAATTAGTAATTAAGTTAATACTAGTGCGACTAGTAAAATAACAGCTAACTAGATCTATAAGATATATAGCGCTAGGGTATATAGATATTAAGGCCTTATAAAAACATTCTAGTAAATTTAATAATATTATAATAAGTAAGTTATATAAGAAGAAATAGCTATAGTAATTAAGGACTATAATCTTTATAAAAAAAGTAAGAATAGCCCTTATAAGCTATATAGGTATATTTAACTATTACTAGTACTACTAGAAGCGTAGCACTTAATCTCTTTAGACTTTATTATTAAGTTACTAAAGTTAAAGAAACTAATAATAAATACCTACTATAACAGTATATTAGTTATTATTAATAGACTTATAAAGTATATATACTTTATCTTATATATAGAATTAAGCACTATAAAAGACCTAGTGTATACCTTCTTAAAGTATATTATTAGTAACTATAAATTACTAAAAGAAATTATATTAAATAGAGATAAACTGTTTACTTTAAAGTTTTAAAAATTACTAATTTTATAACTTAGTATAAACTATAAACTATTAACTGCTTTCTATCTACAGACTAATAAATAAACTAAAAAGATTAACTAAATCCTTAAATAATACCTATAATACTATATTAATTATAATTAAATAATTAGGTATTATTATTACCTATAGCCTAATTTACCTATAATAGTGCTATAGGAGAAAATACTAGAAACTTACTATTCTACCTAAACTATAGATTTAAGCTAACTGCTTATAGAGAACCTTATAAAGGACTATAAGCTCTAAAAGCTATAGCTAAAGTTAATAAAGTAAGAGAACTCTAAAGTAAGACAGCCCTAGACCTAGAATTTGTTAGGATATAAATAAAAAAATACGCTAATACCTTAAGGGTTAAAAAGCTAACCTTTAAAAAAAAAGATAGTATATACCTCTTATATAGAAATATAAAAATAAAGCGCCTAAGTAATAAACTTAACTATAAGAAACTAAGAGCTTTTAAAATCCTTAAGAAAGTTTTAAACGTTAACTATAGACTTAACTTACTAGAAATAATAAAAATACACCTAGTCTTTTATATTAGGAATTAATAGAGACGCACTAAGAATTAATACAGACGTACCAGCCTTATAGACGCACCGCTATTCCTATTTCTAATTAGTTTAAAAAAACAGTATATCCCTATAAAGGCGGTAAGGGTAATTACACTAACACTGCCATTTCACTATTCTATTCTACTATGGACTAATTGACCCACCCGGTCATGGGAAACAGGCTCTATAGGGGGGTCTTTTTACGGCTGTAGGAAACGGGCCCTGTAAGGAGGTTCTTTTTACGGCCGTGAAAAGGGCCCTTCTTATAGAGCCCGTTTCCCATGGCCGCAAAAAGAGCCCTTCTCATGGAGCCTGTTTCCCATGGCTGCAAAAAGAGCCCCTCTTGTAGGGCCTGTTTCCTACAGCTGTAAAAAGAGCCCCTCTTACAGGGCCTGTTTCCTATAGCTGTAAATAATAGATAGGCTGTAATATATACCTTTATAAACTTAAATAAGACTAACTATAATCTAAGATGCCTACTACCTAGCTACTTTCTTATAATATAGTTATAAGGATTTATTATTACTACTTAGTATTTCTTACTAACTTTATGTCTTCTAAATACTAGGCTAAAGTGGCTGTCTGCTTGTATAACTGCCTGTTATTTTTTCTCTATTAAGAACACTAGACTAGCTTCTTGTTTGTTGCTAGGATAAGGTTAGAATCTAGCTTTAACTTAGTTAACTTGCCTCCTGTATAGACCTATTCTTACTTCTAGGTAGGCAGCCTTACTTCTTACTGCTTATGCCTTAGCTATGACTTTTAGTATAGGTTTAGCTAGCTGACTGGCCTTCTAGAGGTAAAGCTAGCTGTAATAAGATAGGCTGTACTATATTCTTTAGCCTGCTATAAAGGGATACTGTAATCTTTAGATTAAAGATCTAGCTGTATAGATTAAAAAAAGATATCTCTTAAAGACGCTACTAGGGGTATACTTTTTACTTATTAAAAGCTGCTAAATTAAGTAACTTAGTAAAAATCTTATAGTAGTATAAAATATTAAGCTTAGTTAAAATAGTATAGTTTATACTATATTCTCTAATAGGATCTAGAAATAGTCTCTTTATAAAGGGTATTACCTTTTTTATTAGCTAGTATTACTTTATAATTAATACTAGACACTTTAAGGAAAGTATTATCTAAAGTTTATTAAAGACCTCTAAGTAAGGACCTATATACTTCTAGCCTCTAAGGACTTTATCTTAAGTATAAGCTTAGCTAAAGCGTAACTTTTAGTTATTAAGTATATCTTATATAATATTAATAAGTTAATATAAGTAATTAAGACTATTTAGAAGATAACCCTTAATATTATTATTACTTAACTTTATACTAGATATAATATAAACACTAAAGTTCTAGTATTTTTAGATAAAATAGTAAGCCTACTATACTCTTAAGGGTAGGTATATTATATAGAGATACTAGAGGATAAAGTGTTAGTTAATAAACTTTTTATAGAGCTTAGTCTAGGCTTTCTTAAAGGTATACTTAGTCTTAATAAAAATAAGTAGCTTTTATATTATAAGGACCTTATAATATATATAAAGGGGTAGCTTATCTGCTAGTATAATAATATAGGCTTAGTCCTTATTACTAAGCTAGGCTGTTACTTATATTAGTAGCTAATAGGCCTTATTATTAGACCTACTACTATTACTACTATAAGTGTAGTCTTTAAGCTACTTCTGTTTAGCCTTAAGCATAACGTTAGAGTTAATATAGTAGATATAGAGTTATTACTAGACGTTTAGAAACTACTTATTTAGTATAGCCTTTATCTATTTATTATAGTCTATAATAATAACAGTAAGGTAATAAACTAAGTGTTAGTCTATAAGTTAGTAGATACTTACTAAAAGAAACTAGAAACCTTTTAGCCTCTTATTATTAATAAGGCTAAATATAGTATTATAAATAGATCTAAGGTAGGTTTATCTAGTAGCCTAAAAGAGTAGAAGTTTAAAGCGATTAGTGTTATAAGTATTATTAAAACTAATTACTTTAGGGAATTACTTTTATATTTAGAGATAGTAAGGAAAGGTCTAGATAAGGCTAATAAGGTATTCTAGCTTATTATCTACCTACTTTATTATATATAGGATATCTTACTTATTTAATAGCTTTATTAAAGCTATAGTTAGTAAATATCTACTTAGCTTTTTTTAGGTTATATAAGCTTTAGTATTATAAATATCTTATTAAGTAAATAGGGAATCTAAGAACTGCTTTTAAATAAGAGTATATATATTATATATCTAGATACTAACTTATTAGCTTATTATTTTAATTATATCTACTATAGGCTATATAAGCCTATAATAGGAAGGATATATAGAGGCTTAAAGGCTAAAGCTATAGTTATACTAACTGTATTAGGTTACTAGATAATAATATAATAGCTACTTACCTTCTTTTTAGGCCTCTATAATAACCTGCTATTAATAACTGTATTTCTAGGATTTATAATATTAAATACTATTACTTTTTAATAGTTAAGGGTTACTAAAGTAATTATATTAGAGGTAGTATTACTTAAGACGGCTATTAACTTTCTTCTTATTATACTTTATAATACTAAATCTATTAGCTTTTATAAAGGTATTAACTTAATTAAAGAGGGTGTTAAAGGTTTATTCTAGATTACTAGGTATTAGGGGGTTTAGGATAGTAGATATAGGAGAAGAGGATTAGTTATATAAGGTATAGTAAAAGGCTACAGTTTAGAAAGAGGCTTTACTTTAAGGGGGGGATTATTATTAGGGTAGTAAATAAAGTAGTAGATAAACTTAAGGACCCTATTACTCTTACTATTAATAATTATACTTTTATTTTTAAAAGAGTGCTGTTATTAGCTATTAATTAGTCCTAATAACCTATTAAATAAGGTTAAAAGCACTATTAAACTGCTATACAGTAGGTTAAGGAGGTTACTAGGACTATTTATTAGAGAGGGAGAGGCTATACTCTAGAGAAAGTTAAGAGAGAATAGTCTATTAAGTTTTTTTTATCCCCTTAAAGAAATAGTAAGTAAAATAAAATATTAGCTTTATATTAAAGTAATATAGTTTATAATATAAAAAAGGTTATATATCTTATAGTAAGCTTAATAAGAGCTTAGCTATAAGGTTGCGCTGCCCCTTAGGATCACTAGCTCTATAGAACTAGCTGACGCTAGGATAGCTGCTTTTAGAGGAGGGAGATAATAGTAGGTAGCTAGATAATAGTGGTAGGTTGTAATTAATTACTAGTTACTCTCTTAAGATATAACCTATAGCAGGAGGATAAAAAGGTTATATTTCCTACTATAGAATATATTATAAAGCTATTATATATAAATAGTATAGATAAATATAAGGTTAGATAAATTAACCTTATTATAAGGAGGTATAGGAAAAAGAGAGCTACCTTTAGTAGGTCTGGCAGAATTTAGTTACACTAATAATAATTTTTTAGACTAATTAGAAATAGGAACAGCGGTGCGTCTGTAAGGCTGGTGCGTCTGTATTAATTCTTAGTGTGTCTTTATTAATTCCCTTTATATTATACTACTTAAGCTAGCACTATAAGGATTAAACACTAACGACTATATTATTATTAAATTAAATAAACTAAAGTATAAAGTTAAATATATTATTAATAAACGCTATAAAAATAAATAAAAATAATACCTAGTAAAATAAAAGAATTATAAATATAAAGATAACTTATAGAAGCTAGTTAAGAACCTCTAGCACTTTTAGTAACTGCTTT
Organism: Colletotrichum somersetense; assembly: GCA_030867255.1. Taxonomy (NCBI): domain Eukaryota; kingdom Fungi; phylum Ascomycota; class Sordariomycetes; order Glomerellales; family Glomerellaceae; genus Colletotrichum; species Colletotrichum somersetense. The sequence continues at coordinate 14,401 of MU843528.1, read as the reverse complement.
AAGACTTTTATAAGTACTAAAAGGACTAGGTACTAATAGACCTATATTAGTAAACTTATCCTTAGGCCTATATAAAGACTAGTCTATATTATTAGAAACCTATATAAACTGTAGCTTTTTTATTATTTTTTTCTTATAAGTATCTAATATTAATTCTAAAGTATTAGACTTATCTAACTTTTATATTCCCTAGCAGAATATTTTAGCTTATTATTTCTAAATAAGTTTCTAAGTTTTCTAAATATAAGATAGATAACTAGTAGCAGTTACTATTAAGGACTATAAGTAAGTAAGCTCTTTATAAAGCTTTAGAAGCTTCTTACTAGCCTTTTCCTCTTTTTTATCTTACTTTTTTTATTAAGTATTTAACTTTTATATTATAAATATATTAGTAATAGTAAAAGATTATAGTAATAAAAGACTTATATATTAAAGCTATTAAAACCTTATTATAAGGCTTTTTTACCTTAATATAGGTTTAATAATAAAAAGAACCTTTACTAAATCGATAAGGCGTTTTTATATAGTAATAATAAGTGTAAGGTATATTGGCTAATAGTAAACAAGCTTTAATAAATTTTAAAAGAGCTAGGCGCTTATAATCTTTTATTTTTATCTTTTAAGATTTTAACTTTTTTAATTTTTCTATATAACCTAATATAGTATTAGTATTATAGTAAATAGGGAAGTAAAATTAATAACTCTCTAATCTAAAAGAAATAACCTACTTATATAGGTCTTAAGGGTAAGACCTTTAAGAGAGGAGACCTAATATTATAACCTAATAAGTTATAGGTAATATTATCCTACTAGATAACTAGTAGGTAATATAATATTTATATAAGACTAATAATAGGTTAAGATAGAATAACTCTTTAGGTTAGAAAAAACTATAGTGTAAGTTATATAATAATAAAAAAGACTAATAAGTAATAAGCGGTTCTAGATAAAAGACTAATAACGCTAAAGGCAGTCTATAGTAAAGGACTAATATTTAGATATTAGTTTTAGGTATACCGACAGGATTAAGACTTATATATAGGATAGACTTAAATACACTTAAGGATAGGCTTTTATAGCTTTTTAGTAATTAACTTATAATATATTCTTTAAAATACCTTTTAATATCTAACTTAATAATTTATTAATAAGAAGCTATATAAGCTACCCCTTATAACTATTAACTACCTAACTGATTACTAAGTAATTAACAGACTAATAAGCTAATATTACTGTTACTAAGTATTAACCTTAGCTATACTATTAGTAGAAACCCTACTGTTAGATATCTAACTGTAATATCTAAACAGGCTACCTTAGCCCTAAAGCTTTTTAACACTTAGTCTATAGCGCTTAGGGGGTAAAGATTAAAGGCCCTTTAAGGGTCTAATATAAGCACTATACTGTAATATATATATAGAAGGTTATTTTTAAGACGCCTTTAGAAGACTAAGTAATAAGACTATACTATTAGATCTTTTAAGCCCTATTTAACTTTCTAGCCTTGTTTAGAGGCTATTCCTAGCTACTTATTATTAAAGATAAGTACTCTATAAGACTTTTTAGCTTTCCCCTTAAGAATAAGACACTAAATAGGGTCTTTAAGGTTATTTATACCTTTAAAATCTAGATATAACGTTAAAACAGCCTAGTAATCTGTAAGATATAAATAGATAATAAAAAAGCAGTTATTAGTATTAAGGGTAAAACAGCTTTTAAATAGTAGGTAATAGACACTAGTATTAACCTTAAGCTTCTACTAGTATATATAAAAAAGCCTATAGAAAGAGTAAAGCGTATAAGACTTAAGATTATACTATATAGTATAAAAATAAAAGTAGCAGTAGGGCTACTAAAAGGACTATAAGATAAATACGCTTTTACTAGTATCTTTATTTATAATATCTGCCTACACTAAGATATAGTATAGAAATTACCTAGCTAGATTAAAAAAGAATAATACTAGCAGCACTTTAGATAGTAGGTATCTAAATACGTCTATAGGATAACTTATAACCTATATTTATACTAGAAAAGTATTTATACCTATAGCTATAGAGCTTACCTACTCTTAAAAGATAAAAAGAAAAAAGTAAAATACTAACACTTTAAAGTATTCTTATATATATATATTAGATACCTTATTAGGTATATAGCTAATACCTATAACCTATATAAGATCTAGATCCTTATACTTATTTAGATTATAATTATATATAATATTACCTTTAATAAGTTAAGATTCTACTTAAAGGAAGATAAAGTAGAGGCCTTACCTATTACTATAGCTAGCTTTATTATAAAGGATATTTAGAAACCTATAAGTATAATAAGTATAGTTCTAAAGCTACTTAAAGCTCTTAATACTAAAAAAAGTAACCTTCTTAAGCGTACTAAATAGCTTAAATAATTAGTTAAAATTTAGTCTTTTATCTCTATATTAAAAGACGTTTTAATACCTAAGACGGCTTATAAAAGTATAAGACTAGTAACCCTTAAGCTAACTCCTAACCCTAAAAGTATACTAAAGGCTATAAAAAGGGATACTACTAGGGTAGAGACTAAAAGTATAAAGACTGCTATAGTTATAAAGACTATTAAACTAGAGACTATATCTAATAGTAAAACTGGTGCTAAGCACTTAGACCTAAGTTTAAATAGGCTAAACAGACTAAAGGTAACGTTAGAGACCCTAGCACTACCAGACTGACTATAGAGAGGAAAAACAAGAGACTATAGCCTGCCTATAAGGTAAAATCAGCGCCAGCTAAAGCCTAGGCAGCTTTTTACTACCCTATATAGCTCTACTAGACATACTAAAGATAATAAAAGCGATCTTAAACGGTATTCTAGTATAGACTTTATCTAGACCTACCTCTCTAATTAAGAGGTAGACTAAAAGGATAATCTTATATACTATATACTTTATAAAGTGCTATATATAATAGTATAATATAACTAAGTTAGCTATAAAGTAACTACTAAAGCAGTAGTAATAACAGCTAATAACTTTTTAAAAGCCTTAAACACCTAGAAAAAGCTTTTTAATCTTCTAACTATACTATATAACCTATTTATAAAAGCAGTCTAGTAGGAAATAAAAAAGCTAATAAAGAAAAATATCTAGAAGGTTATTAATAGACTTCTAGTATATATAAAGCTGCTTCTTTTAAAGTAGGTATTTATATATAAACTAGACTAGTATAATAGGCTAAACTGTTATAAAGTAAGGATCTATATCTATAGAAACCTTTAAGCAGCTATAATATATAATACTTATATAGCTATACTTATAGTAAAGACGTTTTGGCTAGCTATTACCTTAGTAGTATAGTTTAACCTAGAGATATTTTAATATAACGTTATAAATATATTTCTAAATACTTACGTTAATCTATATAATAAGCTAGTTACTTATAAGCTTCTAGACAGATTTAAAATTAAAAGGAAATATATTTAACTATATAAAGCGCTTTAAAGACTATAAAATATACCTTACCTTTAGTATAAAAAGCTTTCTAATACGTTAAGACGCCTTAGACTTACTCTAGCTATAGAAAAACCCTGCCTATATTAGGATCTAAAACACTAAGTTATTATTATCTTCTATATAGATAATATATTTATTATATTTTATAGAGATTATACAGCCTATATAGCTACTATAGTTAATATATTAAGGCAGCTTATAAATTAAAAGACTAAAGACTAATAGAATACTATTTAGGTATCTATATACTATAAGACTAAATAAAAAGAAAGATCTTTTTTACCTATAATAGCTATATTAAAATAATAGTAAAAAAGTTTAACCTTATAGATAATATCTATCTAGCTATACTACTACCTATAACTATATTAACAGTATATAAAAGTAAGGCTATAGCTATAGATATTAAGACCTTTTGAAAGAAAGTTAGTTTTATCTTTTATATAAGTATTTTTATACAGCTAGACATAGCGTTTACAGTTACACTGCTTTTAAGGTGCCTTATAAATCCTAATCCTAAATACCTTTAGTTAATTAATTAGATAATTTAATACCTTTATAAAACCTGCCACCTTATACTAAGCTTTAGAAGCTTAAGGGGTAAAAAGATACTATAACTATTAGTAATAATTTTAATAAGTAATACTTCCTATATAGATAATAAAGAAATATATAGATTATTATAAGGATTTATTATAACACTCTTTAGAGGACTAATATAGTAGAGAGCCTTAAGACAGCTAATAGTAATAACCTTAATAACTAAAGCAGAGCTTTTCTCTCTATAGGAAACAGTAAAGGAAGTTATAGTATTATAAAGACTCTTTTATAAGCTGGCCTTTAACTCTAAACAGCCTTATACTATCTTTTATAATAATAAGTAGATAATTAGACTAGTTATAGTAACTAATAAAAGGATTATAACCTGTCTTTATTATATAGATATCTAAAATATATAGCTCTATTAGAAATATACTACTAGCCGCCTAGAAATAAAGTATATAGCTATAAAAGATATACTAGCAGACAGTCTAATAAAGAATCTCTTATAAGAGAAGTTTTTAGACTTTAAAGCGTATTTTAACTTAACTAATATATATAGAATAATTATAAAAAAGCTTTAAAATAGTAAAAAAAAACGACTTAATTTAGGGCTATAGCTTAGCTTATCTAGGTATATATAAAACTGATTTTTACTTTAAAAAGTAATTATAACTCTAGCCTATAGGCTACTAAGAAGACCTATTACCTTATAAGGCCCTTAAAGAAAAGACTTTACCTTATAAGGTTTTTAAAAGAAAAAATAAAAATACCTAAAGGTAGTATATAGTAAAAGTTAATTACTAATAGTAATAAAAGACTATAATCTCTTACTTAATAAAGTTAAAGATTATATAGCCTTTAGTAACTAAAGAGGTAAGGTATACTAAAGCGTTACTATCCCCTTTTAGCTAAAAAAGACCTAGGCTTAGGTTTAAAAAAGGTTAAAAACCTTTAGAAATAACACCTTAAAAGTCCTCTTCTTCCTTCTTTATATTACCTTTTTTACTAGCCTTATAGAAAGCTTTATAAATATTACTATAAATATAGTTTAGCTTTTAAAAATAATAGTTAATTAAGATCTAATATATTAATATATTAGGACTAAACTTATAGAAGTAAAGGCCTTTTTACCTTAAGTAAGGAAAGCTAAAAGCTTTAAGATAAATCCTATAGCTAACTTAGGTACCTCCTTATAGATATAGCTGTTAGCAGCACACTTAAAGCACTTACCCTTAATATAGACAGCCTTTTTTATAGTAGTAAAGTGTATATAATACGCTTTAGTGCTTTTACTTAAGATTATAAAGTAAAAGTAAGTAGTATATAGAAAAAGATTTAAAGCCTTAAGCTTTTTACTAACCTTTTTATCTACTGCTTTAGCCTTATTTTTACTTTTACCTTTAGGTATAAGTATAGATAAAGCTAAACCGGCCTTTTTAGGCTTAGCTAGAGTCTTAACTGCCAGTAAAGATATAATCTATAGACTAACTTTTTTTTTTTTTTTAATTAAAATAAATAAGTTAGTAATATAAATCTAAAAATACTTAAAGGTTTATAATAACTAACTAAAGATAGTAGTAATAGCAGCCTTAATAGCAGTAGTAATCTTAGCCTTCTATATAGCCTTTACCTTAATAGCTACTTATATAGCTACTTTAGCTTAGGCTATACACTTAGCTTTAAGATTATATAGAGCTTTACCTAAAGCTAAGGAGGAAAGGTAAAAGTCGCCTCTATAAGAGGCTTCCCTATTATTTTCTTTTCTAGTAAGCTTATCTACATCCTTAGAGGTAGCTTAGGCAGTACAGACAGTATAGTTAGTAGTATATATAGTAGTAGTATAGGTAGTAGCGGCCTTCTTCTTAAAGGGCGCTATAGTGTATATATATATATATATATATATTTATATATTATTTATAATAAGTTATTAGCTATAAAATTAATTATATATAGGTTAAACTTATTTAAAGACTTATAAAAATAATTCTTATAAGGGTTAATAAAAAAAAAGAAAAATTAAAATAAGTAGGCAGCCTAAAAGAATATTTTAACCTAGTATAACAGCTTCTAGATAACAGCCTAAGGCTTCTTCTTAATTTTTAAAAGGAGCTTCTTCCTTAAAATAATATACTTATAAATAATAATAATAACTACTATAAATAACATTATTATAAGTATAAAATTAATTATAAAAGAAATAAAACTACTATTATTAATTAAACTAAAATAGCTTCTAGTTATTTCTTTTATCTATAAGTATAAACGCCTTTTATAAAGGCCTTTTTTTATTAACTATCTATATAAGGTAATTATATATAGTCTAGTTATAAATATCTTTATAACTAAGGGGTTATATTACAGGAGGTCCTGTACAGCCTCTGTGGCTGGGGTAACAGTGGCTGGTGGCCATAGTGCTTACACTAACACTATTACTAAGCGCTCTTCTCTATATTTATCTAGAGACCAGCTACTATAGTTACTCTTAGCCTTAGTTAAGTACTTCTTACTATAAAGGGTTAACCCTACGCTCCTTACCTATAATAAGAGGTTAATAGGTTTATAGGTAATTACTTTAGCTTTAACTAGCTTATCTTATTAGTAGGTAGCGTTAATAAAAAGAAAAAAAGTTTTAATACTAGTTTAATCTGCTTAAGGTCTCTCCTAGTAAGAGGCCTAAAGCTAAAAGCCTACAGTTAGAACTACAGCCTTTAAACGTCTAGACAGATACTATCTTATAATATACTTTATACAGTATAGTAGATAAGCTTACAGCTATATATATTAAGGCCCTTCTTAATATTTAATATCTAGATAAGATCTTAAGTGACTTTAGATAGGTAAACAGTATAGGCTTTATATAGCTTTTTAAAACTAATACTAACTACTTTAAGGCTAAAGTATTGATTATATATAACGCTAGCTACCTTTTTACCTTTAACTAAGCTAGTAAAAGCTACTTATAAAAGGCGTTAGCTATTAATAGGTTTACTAATTATTTTTTTTTAAATTTATTTACTATAGGTTATATATATATACTATAAGCCTAAATTATAAAAGTAAGCTAGTTAGCTATTAGCTACTTTAGGTAATTTATAAATATTTATATAAATATAGGTTAATAGGTTAATAGACCTATACCTATAGTAAGCAGGACTAATATACTAACGCTAGTATAGCTTTAGGTAATATATAAAGAAAATAATAAGGTTAGTATTTAGGTAGAAAGCCCTTTAGGTAAGAGGTAGAAGTTATTTAGAGATAGCTGCCTACTAGGTAAAGACGTCTTAAGATAAGGAATATTATTAACGCTTAACTAATACTATAAGGCGCTTAATAAGTCTGTCTATAAGGTATATAATATATATGTTAATAGGTAGGTTACCTAGAAGGCCTAGTTTAGAGGATAACAGTATATACTAATCCTTAAGATAGTATTTTATCTACTAGAGAACTATCTTCTGCTAATTAAGATAAAGGCTAGAGATATCTTAATATAGGTTAATAGGCTTTAGTCTAATAAGTATAAAACGATTTATAATTTTTTAGACTAGGTCTAGTTTTATATAGATAACTAGTATTAAGTAGAAAAATAAGTTTAGGTAATATTAAAAGATATACTATAGATTAAGATAATAATCTAAGACGTCTTATAGGACTTTAAATAGAAGCCTACTAACTATTATACCTTAAAAACCTAATAATTAAGACTATTATACTACTTTAGGCCTTAATATACTGCCTTATTATTTATATCTTTATTACTAGATAGTCTAGCTTAAAGGGGCTTATATTATCTAAAAGCTAGTAGACGTTATAGGCGTTATATAAGTATAAAATAATATAAAGCCTTACTATACCTATACAGCCAGGCTTATTATCTTATTTACTTATAATATCTAACTAAGTCTTTACTCTCCTGATTACTTAAAAACCCTCTAGAAACCCTATAAGTATTTTATTATAATAAGTAAGCTAATATATATTTCTAAAATATAGTAGTTCTAAAGTAAAGATAAAATAAAGTCTTTATCTTACGTCTTTTATACCCCTATACGCTAAGAAGACCGCTAAGGACAGAAGGCTAGTAATTATATACGCTAAGTAGTATTAGTAGTCTTTAGCTTACTACTGATATAAAGTATTATATAACTATCTAATAAAATACCGGTAAGACTACTTTTTAAAGACCCTTATATTATATAGTATTACCGTCTATATTCTTAACCTAGAACTACTTTAGCTAATTTAGAGATATACACTTTAAGATAATATCTAATATAACTTATTTTATTTTATATATCTAGCCAGCCTAAATTAACTAAAGGATAAGCTAATTCTTTTACTTACTAGTCTTTACTCTTTAGTCTAGACGCCTAATACCGCTTATATTATTAGAGAGGTAAGTATAGTAGAGAGGTTTCTTTTCTTTTACCTCTATAATATATCTCTAAACTTTTTTCTAGATAGTAATACTTTCTAAAAGACCTAAATTACAATAGGTTAAAAAGTTATACTATATAGTAAATATAGATTATACTATATTAAAATACCTAGAAATAGGTTAAGATTATATATATAAAAGGTTTAATAATTAATTCTAGACTATATATTTATTTTATATTATATAATACTACTAGGCTATAGCTATATATAAAGGAACCTAAGAGCCTCTCTATAAAAAAGTATCCTACTAATTGTACTATAGGTAACTACTATTAAGCAGACTAAACACTATATTATATTAAAACCTATTACACTATAATAAAGTGTTATCTTTTAAGTAAAATAGCTATAACCTATAAAATCTATTTTACTAATTTATCTAGCTTTAATAATAATTTTACCTTTTTTAGCGCTCTGCCTAACGTCTAAAGCATAAGCAGAAGCTAAGTTTATAGGAATATTACTACTAGTAAGTATATTCCTAATAATAATAGTAATACCTTTTTTTAAATTAATATAACCTAGACCTATTATACCTATAAGAGCTGCCTACTTAGTATGTCTATATTATAATACTATAGATACTAATATAATAATAGCTTATAAAGGGATAAGCGTTACTCTTATTAAGGTCTTAAGATTACCTAGTAAAGATATAGTAACTATAGTTAGTAATTCTAGGCTTACTACTCTTAGTATAAAAAAAGCTTTTTAAAGTAAGCCTACCCTAAATCCCTTATATCTAAATATATCTAACTTTCTCTATAAGGTATATTCTATTTAAAAAGTAAAAAAAGTAACCTTATATTTATAAAATAAACTACCTTTAAGGTGCCTTCTAGATCTTTCTAGATTACCTTTACTGCTAACGCTTTTATACTAGATTAAAACTTTATCTATAGTCTAGGGTCTATTAATAGTAACAGCTTATAGACCCTTATTATAACAGTAAGTCACTCTAACTAGAGACTATAACTAAAGAAAAATTACTTTATATAGGCTAACTAATATTTAGTTTACTACCTAGCCTAACACTATTATAACTATTATACCTACTGTTAAGTTTTATATTACCTAATACTTAAAAATAAAAAGGATAGTAATTAATATTCTTATTTTTATTATTAAGGCTATAAAAATAGACTTTATTAGGAAAAATGTTAATAATATTTTTATAAAGTAGATAAAAGGTAGTAAGTAGGAAGTTAGATATAACTATATAGCCGCTATAGTAAAGCTTACTACTACTATATTTAATCTAACTAAATAAAGCTTACTACTATTATATAATAAAGAACTTAAGAAGATTTTATAAGTATCTTAAGCCTATCTCTTTAAGTATTAATATAGACTTAGGTATAGCCTAATTATATAATAATAGATTTACTAATAAAATATAATAAAATACCTAGATAGTAATTATATAACGCCTTAAAACCCTACCTTAAGATAGATACCTATAGCCTTATATAGACAGCCTAAAGTAATAATTCTTAAAGGTCTAACGTTATCTAACAGCTTATAGATAATATATAGTATCTAGACTATACTATTATACTAACACTATCTAGGGCTGTAGGCAGAGCAGCTTTTATAGTCTAGTTAAGCTATAGAGTTAGTATTGTCTAAACAGACTAAGAGAACGCTATTTACAGCCACTAAGGTATGGCCTAAAACCCTAATACAGTTAATAGTAATATAGTAAAGGTCTAAATAGATATATTAAATAGCTATAAGGCTTTAAATAATAATAGATACTAAAGCAGATACCTAGAGTTAACTAGGACGTATAAATATAGCTATAGTAGCAGCTAGGTTTCTAGTAATAATAGATACTAAAGCAGATATATAAAGCTTAATAAGGCGGTTAAATATAGCTATAGTAACAGCTAGATTCCTAATAATAATAGATACTAAAGTAGACACCTAGAGTTAAACAGAACGCTTAAATATAACTATAGTAATAGTTAAGATACTACTAAGCTTAAGTAGCTTTTAAAGAAAGTTAGTTAGCTTTATCTAGCGGCTTTCTAATTAATAGATTATTATCTTATATATTAAACTAGGTATTACTTTATTTTATATTTAATCTATAATTTTACCCCCTATTTTCTTACCTGTTTCCCTACTTAGTACACTTAGTAAACCTACCTTATTACTTTTTACTAGTAGTAATAAAAAAATACAGTATTTATAACCTATATAATTAGATAGTATACTACTAACCTAGTCTAACGTCTCTAGACTTTCTATAATACTATTTGTCTTACTATAAGACTATATAAAGTAACTATAATATAAGCCACTTTAGGCTACTTAATATAATACTAAAACCTTTAGCTAAACTACACTTTTCTATTAGCTAGCGTTAATTTATCCTTACTAACCTACTTAATTTTATAAGTAAAGTAATAACTTAGTTAGGCCTTAAGTTAAAAAAGTTAACCTCTATATATCTAGTACTGTCTTAATTAAAAACCTTAAAACCTTTATCTTAATAGCTGGCTTAAGTTAAGCAGGCTGCCTAACTAACCTATAAGTGTAGATATTTCTTTATAATAGGTTATTAGTTACTATACTAATATATAGATTTAAAGTGTTAGACTTACCTATAGAATATTATATAGCTTTACTAGTTAATATAGCTAAACGCTACCGTCTTACCTTAAGCTTATAAGCCTGGCGTTTTTAATAATTCTCCTTAAAAGCTATAGAACGTTACTGCTAAAAGCTAAATAGGGAACTGTCCTTCTAGAAGTAGCTTTAGGAAGATACCGACACACGCCTATATAGGTTTATCTACTGAAATTGTTCCCTAGAAACAGGTATAAAAAGATAAGGTTTTATTATATCCTTAATATAATACTCTTAACGCTTAAATTTAGTAATAGACTCCCTATATTGTCTAGCAGCCCTACTTAAGATTTTAAGTAGTAGTATAATATTCCTAAAGCTAATAAAGACAATATTAGTCTAGGCCTTATTATTATTAAGAATAGCTTTTAGGTCTTTAACCTTACTGTTATATACACTAGGACTTTCTATTAAGCCTTAAGGTCTAGCTTTTATAACTTCTTAAGGTATACGTTTAGCTAGAACTAAACTATAAAGAATTATATTCTCTTTTTAAAAATATATTATAAAGTAAACTCTTATTAGCTAGAAAAGTCTCTATATATATAGCTAAGAAAGCCTATATAATATATAGCAATTGATATACAGGCATAAGGAATTAATACACAGGCATAAGCCTTACACAGGCATAAGATTTACACTCTCTGATTGGTTAAAAAAAAATTTGTTAGTGTAGATGAATTCTGCTAGACCTACAGAAGGTAGCTCTCCTTTTTCCTATCCCTCCTTACAGTAAGGTTAATTTATCTATCTTTAGTTTTATCTATACTATTTACTTATAATGGCTTTACAATGTGTTCTATAGCGTAAAACTTAACCTACTTACCCTCCTACTATAGGTTATATCTTAAGAGAACAACCTATAAGGAATTACAACCTACCACCATCATCTGGCCACCCCCCGTTATCTCCCTCCTCTAAAAGCAGCCGTCCTAGCGTCAGCTAGTTCTATAGAGCTAGTGATCCTAAAGGGCAGTGTGACCTTATAGCTAAGCTCTTATTAAGCTTACTATAAGACATACGACCTCTTTTATACTATAAACCGTATTACCCTGGTATAAAGCCAACACTCTACCTTACTTACTATTTCCTAAAGGGGATAATAAAAACTTAGCGGACTATTCTCCTATAACTTTCTCTAGAGCGTAGCCTCTTACCCCCTAACAAATAGTCCTAGTAACCTCTTTATCCTACTATACAGCAGTTTAATAGTGCTTTTAACCTTATTTAACAGGTTGTAGGGACTAATTAACAGGTTATTAGGACTAATTAACAGCTAATAACAGCACTCCTCTAATAACAAAAGTATATCTGTTAATAGTAAGAACGATGGGGTCCTTAAGCTAATCTACCACCCTATTTACCACCCTAACGATAATCCTCCCCTTAAAGTGAAGCGTCTTTCTAAACTGCAGCCTCCTACTATACCCTAAGTAACTAATCTTTTTCTCCTCTTATATCTAATATCCTAAACCTACTGATACCTAGCAATCTAGAATAAACCTTTAACGCCTTCTTTAATTAAGTTAATACCTTTATAAAGGCTAATAGATTTAGTATTATAAAGCGGTACAGATATTAGGCTTATAGCCGGATTATATAATACACTATCTAATATAATCAGTTTAGTAAGCCTAGGCCTATAGAGGGTGCTAGTATTTAACAGCGTAAGTTCTAAAAGAGTGGCTGTAAATAGCAGGTAATTACAGAAGCTCTTAAAGAGGGGAAATAGCTATTACGTTATTATCTAGACTCTTAATACAGTCAGTATAACTATAGTCCTAGCCTTAAGGTATCTGTATATCCTTCTTATTACAGGGTTACCCAGCCTGTAATAGATGCTATTAACATAACAAGCCGACGAGTTAGTATCCAGGCACATAACGTATGCGCTGTTATTTAAGAGTAGTTCCTAGATTCCTTATTTACCTAACAAGATATCTATAACGCTAAAGCTTATATAAACTAAGAAAAGTTAGATAAATATTTACTAACTATAGCTTTAATTAAGCTGTTTAATAAGTAAGATATCCTATATATAGTAAAGTAGGCAGATAATAAGCCAGACCGCCTTGTTAGCCTTATCTAGACCTTTCCCTACTGTCTCTAAATATAAAAGTAATTCCCTAAAGTAATTAGTTTTAATAATACTTATAACACTAATCGCTTTAAACTCTTACTTTTTTAGGCCACTAGACAGACCTACCTTAGATCTGTTTATAACGCTGTATTTAGCCTTATTAATAACAAGAGGCTAGAGGGTTTCCAGTTTCTCTTAGCAAGTATCTGCTAACTTATAGACTAACACTTAGTCTGTTACCTTACTGTTATTATTACAGACTATAATAAATAGATAAAGGCTATATTAAATAAGTAGTTTCTAGGCGTTTAGTAATAACTTTATATCTACTATATTAACTTAAACGTTATACTTAAGGCTAAGCAGAAGTAGCTTAAGGACTATACCTGTAGTAGCAACAGTAGTAGGTCTAATAATAAGGCCTATCAGCCACTAATATAAGCAACAGCCTAGCTTAGCAATAAGGACCAGGCCTATATTACTATACTAGCAGATAAGCCACCCCCTTATACGTATTATAGGGTCCTTATGATATAGAAGCTAGTTGTTTTTACTAAGACTAAGCACGCCTTTAAGAAAGCCTAGACCAAGCTCTGTAAAGAGTTTATCGACCAACGCCCTATCCTCTAGTATCTCTACACAACATACCTACCCCTAAAAGCACAGTAGGCTCACTGCTTTATCTAAAAATACTAGAACTTTAGTGTTTATATTACGTCTAGTATAAAGTTAAGTAATAATAATATTAAGGGCTATCTCCTAAATAGTCTTAGTCACTTATATTAACTTATTAATATTATATAAGATATAATTAGTAACTAGAAGTTACGCTTTAGGCAAGCTTATACTAAGGATAAAGTCCTTAGAAGCCAGGAGTATATAGGTACTTACTTTAAGCTTTTTAGTAAACTTTAGATAATGCTTTCCTTAAAGTGTCTAGCGCTAATTAGAAAGCAATACCGGCTAGCAAAAAAGGCAATACCTTCTAGCAAGAGACTATTCCTAGCCCCTATTAGAGAATATAGTCTAGACTATACTGTTTTAACTAAGCTTAGTATCCTATACTACTATAAGATCTTTATAAAGATACTTAATTTAATAATATTTAGTAAGTAGGAGGTATACCCCTAGTAGCGTCTTTAAAAGATGTCTTCTTCTAATCTATACCGCTAGATCCTTAATCTAAAGATTATAGTATCCCTCTACAGCAG
>MU843527.1:0-157638 GCA_030867255.1 Colletotrichum somersetense | reverse complement strand
GGGGGGAAGGAAGTGAAGCGAAGAAAAACACAGTAGGGCGCGAGAGCGAAGGCAGAGCAGAGCAGAGCCGGGGAGAACAAAAATGGGAGGGCAGTCCACCCAGTGCCTATGACGTAACACTGTCAAGCTAAATGAATACCTAGACTGGACAACCCAAAGTGACTGGCTGATGAGAGAGAGGCGAACGTTGACGGTCAACTTCAGCGCAGTCGTCAATGTCTCGGGTTGCGCAGCAGCATTGAATGAATGGCTTTGATTTCCTCACCCTGTCATCACGGCGGTAGTCCAAGGTGAAATTATCGACATCGTAGATGGCCTCCTGTCCCGATCCATGAAATCAAGCTCTGTTCCCATGGCTCTCGGGCAGAAAATACCAAATTGCGGGCAGCCATCCATCCAAGCCCCAATCCCAGATGTGAAAGGGGAGGGGGAGGAAGAAGAAGAAGGGGGTACCGTATACCGCCAACAGGTGCTTCCTTGGAAGAGTAAAGTGGTTTGGTGGGACGAAACAAGTACTGGTACTCGCCGTCCGCCTGAGATGCCGTACCGCTACACCAGGTACACTCACTATCTATATACCTTTCGCCGCTCACCACATAATAGACTAGATGTTGACGGACAATACTTGCGAGCGAGATTTGTGCGTCTCGTTTCGCTCAGTCAGGATAACATGACTTGGGCGTCGCTGTTTTGGCAGAGGTCCCTCCTCCGTGAAAGCAATACTGGGTAAGCGTTTTGGTCTTGACAGCTGCCCGGGCCAGCAATGCGCGCGCATACTGCACCGCATCGCTCACGGCGCTGCTCCTGCCCTGTCTGGGCTGTCTTCCAACGACCGACCAACTGGACCGACCGAACCAGGCATGATTCGGCCCATTGGAGCTCTAGCCACCTGCCCAGTGTACTGAGTACCTACCTACCTATGTAGCCGCCTGCTGCAAGGTCAGTAGTACAGGCCCCCGCCCAAAAGCGCACCTATTGCTGCTTGGCCCCCACCAAATGCCATCCAGTCAGAGTACGCGCATCCAAGACGCAGCTGGAATTGCGTGCCTCCTTCCATGAGGATTTGTACCTGTACTTCTCCATACACTGTACGAAGTACGGGCCCTAGTCAGCCTACCTAAATGTGGAGCTCCATGGTGGATATGTACTCCATTACATCACACAGTCGTCGCTCTCGCCAGCCCCCAGTCTCGCCGTCCGGCATCCACTCAACCAAATCTGACTCCCCGTCGTTGTACTCGTCTCACGATTACAGAGTACGGACGGTCCGTCTCGTTGTCATCCGTTCCCAACTGCTCTGATGGTGGCCCTGGTTAACGCGGTTCACCGTATACGATTTAGAAACGCCCCAAATCTGCAGATAGGGAACCATGGTCTCGCTCAGCAAGGCTCCATCTCCTTCTAGTTCAAGCAGACCTATTCGTACCTAGTTCGGTTTTCTCTGGCCCGCGCCGCCTGGCAATGACTTCTCGGGCGCGACACAAGGTTCCATCAGCATCTTGTTCCTCCGTTTCAACTGCAACTCCATGGCAACGCAGCCCACTAGAACCGCTATCGGTGCCAGGAATGCACCTTTACGCCCGCGGCTTCCCGCTGTCGCCTTGCATACATGAGGCGCCAGAATCCAACCACTAGTCGGCCTCATCCGAGGTTGAAATCCCCGGACCATGATTCCTTAGTTTAACCTCCAAGGCGGAGACAACTTCATGACTGTGTGCCGCTCGCCAACAACACATTGGCTGGGTCGTCCGAGACTCGATGCGGGACGTTGAATACAAGTACCTCAGAAGGGGACGCCTAGGCATATCCGGCCCGATTTGATACACCACGCGGCAATCGAAACCTTCAGAGCTGCATACAGATTGTCCGGATCGCCCGTCTTGTCCATGGCGTCCCCCCGTACGCGACGGGCCTCGAGCAAGGAAATGAGCCTCCAACACATTGACTTCCGATAAACTCTATCCCAGTTGTCCACAAAAATATCCAGATACGCTGCAACGTTGAAGACAGCCACATGTGTTGTTACAGTATTTCTACAACTAACACGATACGAGGACTTCACCCTACAGCATACACTGGGCCCAGCGCCCAGAACTGTGAATCACGCCGCACGCGTGGGCCTTAAAATCGACACGCGACTGGCCACAATTCTACGCCGCCCTTGTGTTTCCGTCCTCGCAACTCAGCTCGCTGCTTCGCCGATGCAGCATACGGCAAGGTTTGCTAGCCTGTCCATCTACGGACATTGCAATCTCCAAGACGATGGTGGTCAAGTGGCAGAGCTCCCGCCCCGGCTCCCCGTCAGTGGAGTGACGAATTGTTAGACGACACTATTTGTTCACGTACAAAGCTTCGTTGACGACTTCGATCGAGGATGTGGGGTCTCGTTAACACAAACTACCTGTACGATGTACAAATACCTGTAAACCGTCGATGGACCCCACTGCGCCAGGGCAAGAAATTGGGATATGCCCTGACAAACGGTGAGGTGTACCGAAACTTCATGGAATCTACAGCCTCCCCTACCGCCGGCGTATTGTACGTGTGTATTGGCGGGGTTTTTTTTATGTTGTTGTCCACAGAAAGACTGACAGCAGCGCGGTCATATCTGCAGACTGCACCCTTGTGGGGCGGCCGACCGGACCAGGCTTGTCTTGCCGGTGATCTTGTCCCCGCTGAGGGAGTCTGCGGCACACAAGCTTGTCAGCCACGTCGGCGAGTGTTGAAGGTACTTCCCGACAGAATCGCAATCGTCAATGGGCTCACTAGAAAGCAGCTGTCGAGGACCGTCTTAGGCCTGAGTGGGTGGCCCGCCGTATCCGCGCAAGCTTTCACTGCTCCAAGAAACGGATTCCATAAGTGCATGCCAGTTCAAAGCATTCTGCCCACCCAATGTAAGACTGCCATCTGCCTGTGCAACAACATCGCATTCCCCTGCCACCCAAACAGACGGATACCCGCCATTTGTTGCCTGTGCCGTTGAAATCTCCTTCCGCACACCGATTGCTCGGCGGACGCTGGGAGGCTCTGCGTGTAACTTTACTCTTGCTGCATTGGGGCAGTCCCTTAGCGGACGGCCATCTGATGTCCACTTTGCATAACGACTTTGATTTCCGACTGGACCCTTCTTTTAATCCTCCATTGTTTTCTCATAGAAACGAAATGGGCTCCGAGCTAACGGACGCTGCTCCGGTTGGAAAGCGGCTGGGAAGCGGTTGGAAAGTACTTTGTACTATGTACTATGTAAGATAAAATGTGCTCGGATAAGGTCCACGCCAGCAAGTCCGGCGCATGATTCGATGGGCTACCAAGGTATTTGAACCCCTTGAGGCACATCCAGTTTTCGCAGACAACGCATGACCTGGCAAGCCCCTGAGGCATGTTTATACCACGCCAAAATGAGAGTCAAATGACGTCACGATTCATCATTAGCCAGGTGGCTTTCCCGATTGCGCGCTACATGTACTGGGTATCCTGGCCCAATGAAGCGGAATTATGGAACTGGGTCCCTCCCCCATCGGTACGTACCGTTCTGGACTCGTCTTGGTAAACTAGTTTTTTGGTCATGTCTTTTTTCATCTTTACTTTCTTGTCGTTGTATGCTTGGCTCCCTTAAGGGCTGCTCGAGGGTTACCAAGGTTTGTACCATTTTCTTGTATTCCTATATACCTAGTAATTACAAGCTGTCTCCAGAAGGCGTTGTCCCGAGACACGGCCCCCGGCACGCTCTCATGTCCGACACCCGAGCCAACCAGCGAGACGGCATTTCGATGCATATTTCTCATCTGGCTGTACTATATTATATGGCTTGCAGCAGTTTGGTATCACTGGCTACAACGTTCATTTAGGTTGCGGCAGGCACACATATTAGTATACATGCCTGTTTTGTACCCATTCATCCCCTCTGTCGGGTATTCTTGTCTGACTCGATCATCTCCGTCGTTTTGCGTCTGCTAATTATGGGCTCTCAGAAGGCCTTCATCGCAGCAGGCTGTGCAAACCTACCCAGAGTACCGTACCCAGCTAACATGGCCGTTCAAACGGGAGCACTCGCACAACGTCCTTCGTCATCTTTGGTTTCGACTTCGGACGAACTAAGACAGAAGGGCTGGAGACGATCAGCGGTCCTCCCACCGATAAATGTATTCCTCTCGCTATGCAACTAGGAAGAACGGGAGCGGGAGCCGATCCGTATTGCGGAAACCACAGTGTTGGGTACTTTGATCATCGCTCCGTCCGCGTCAGTGTTCAGAAGGTAGTCCTCGTTAGGTAGGGGAGTTGCAATGTTCCAGCCCCGCATACTGCCAACACATTGAAATCGAATGGCTGCATCGCAGACCTACCCTACTGTCAAGGCACAAGAAACAATAACTGTACATCCTCGCATACACCTCAGTCCCGAAATCCTTGTGGTTTGTACTTACCAGTGCTCCCCCGATATCGAAACCCTAGTGCGGCTGCTTAAGCGGCCGACTGAGGCACGGCAGGCTTACTTACCATGGGGCATGTTCGCCCGGAAGCCTTGCTCGAAACTTCAGTAGAGTTTAGCTCGGAGGGAGTGGTGAAGGATTTCTTAACCAATCACCACAGGACCACCGAAGTTTCTGCTTCCTTCGAATAAAAATGTCGGCCGTGTCTGGGGTGTTGGCAGCTCTGGAGCGTGCAACCCTTCTCTACACTAAACCAAAGGGCATTGTCGATCTCGATAAATGAAGTTTCATTTGCATTCGCTAAAGACAGCCCCGCAAGTCTAGGGTTGAGGTTTTGATCTTCTCGATAAAGCTTAGGTTCAAGTCTCGACTGCTTTCCTGGCTTCCCTAGCTTGCAACCCCGGCTGTCATCCTCAATATTCAAGAGGCGGAAACACGGTTTGCCTATACGCTATCCTAGCACCGTGACGTATTCATGTACGGTACTAGGGGGGTGCTTAAAGGTCCATGGGGTCCTGTTTCTGGTCACAAACGCAGTGGACATGGCATTGGTGTGCTTCAGACAAGGCTAGTCTGTGGCTTTGGAAGCGACTAAAATCCACTACGGAGAGTCTTAGTTTCTCGCGCTGGATGGCAACCTCCGGGGTCTACGCCAATGGAACACAGCATGGCGGTGCATGTCAAGGTCTGGGCGTGCTAACCCTGCTAGAACAGGGAATGTATGTGCCTAAATAAATGAATTTGAACTAGGTGGGAGCAAAAAAATATGAAAAACATACAACACCAGGTATTCGCTGGTCGTCACCGACCCAACTACTAATCCGGCCCTCACTGGCTTATCTATGGGAGAGCGGACGGGATCCCGAGTTCTCCAGTGGGTATGGTCGTATGTGATGAAAGAGGGCTCAGATGCAGACTATAATTTAATACCACAAAATTTGACACAAGGTTGCTGGGGCGGTTCATGTGTCGGACTCGTGTCCTATTTCAGCTGCCTGGTTTGTGATATGTATCCCATTTCTTGATGAATGGAGGTGCTTTGTGGTAACCTACCTCTATATTACGATCGGTTATTGCTCCATCGCATCAGATTATCATACAGAGAGTATAACTACTGATATTTATATATCATTGGATTCTACAGCCTCAGAGCAACTGCGACTCCAGGCTACCATTATACTATATTGCGGTTGATACACACTGTGGCTATCATGGCGTCAATCAGATTTGCCAGGTACGTATAAGTGTGACATCAGCCACATACCGCATAAGGCTGATCCTGCCATTTATATCTGTTGTTCGAGTGCTAACCCGAGCTGTATTACCGAGCCGGAGGCATTCACACGGCAGTTTCTACTTCCAGAGTCTGAAGACTTACCTGGCTCCGATGTAAGCCGTGCTAATAAGTGTAGGTCTGGAATAGCAGTTTAGTGTCTATCGCAAGACATACCTAGCTCCGAATCCACGAGTTGTGCGCTATCTTTGTGGTCAAACGAGCCGTGACATCCCAATATCATTCTCGGCAACATACTTTGCTATCTAAAATAAAGTGAGATTGTTGCTGATGTTGAGACATATCAACACGCCCCGGTACTATACAGAAGCCAGCATCTTACACCCGTAGCGCAAAATGATAACAGCGACACCTGTACCCCATTGAACAGGGGAAAACGTCAAGGGCATAGAAATAGGGCATGGGTGTTGGCAATGATATAGATCGCAGAAGCGGCCGAGAAATATCCATCAAACTCAGACGTATAACCACGTGCGCTGTGTTGACTGCTGCGATAAGTCCATCCTAGAAGACGAGAAGAAGTGTTGTGATACTCCACCAGCGTGGGCACCATGGACACAAGCAGCTGCGGACACGCATCATTCCATAATGAAAGGTGACGGCAACCCAAAGCGAAGGAGGACACGAAACCCAAAAACACATTCGAACATGTGGAGCTTGAGCTGTGTTGCTCACCCTACTTGCCAACCGTCGAGAATCCATTTATCGAGAAGGCTGTGCAACATCGTGCGGATAGATGCTGCGCATGGGAACACAATCTAAAACTGCTCTGCATTCGGTATCTGACCAAAGATATAATTGAAACGATATTGTTGATTCCAGCACATGGCAGGCTGTTGCTAAGTAATGCTTAGAAACGGCGCAGCGGGAAAACCGAAGCACGCCAGGAATGAATGCGACTTCAAGCGAAAGTGCTAGCTTCTTGAAAGGGCTGAATCACTGCTCAAGAAGACCTCTGGGCACATGCCAGACAAAAACCATATCTTTAGCAAAACGAACGAGGAGAAAGAGCCACAAGCGGCTGGTTTACAGATGGGAGTTGGAGTGAGTTCTTATTATTTGCTCGACTCGGTCTTTCAAAGACACCGGAGGACATCTCATCGCTGGCATTTGTCTTCAACTACTCGGGAAGAGAGAGCCCTGGGCTGCAGGGCTCCACGGACTCACACGTCTCGGAGATTATCTATCCGACCGAAGTACACACTGACGGAAGCGGCACTAGACTGGATGGGTTTTGTTTCCTCAAGCCTAGCTAACTTGGTCATACTCGAAGACCTTGGTGGCTGGGTAAGTACCCCGACTGTAAGCTAGGCTGTATCCGAAGTCAACAGCGAGAATAATCAACCTGCAATGGAATCGGCGTCTTGATGGGCTGCTACAGCCCCATTGGGCGCGTAACGGACGTTGCCTTTGGTCCGTTGTTTGGCGGAGAGGGCTCCACATTCAGCATTCCGGCCCCGGCCCGGATTGAACCCACCCATGGCCACCGCAATTCAAAACAAACCATAAAGTTCGAGTTTGGGTACAATCGGACCGGAAGGTGTTTGTTTGTCTGACTCAGCATGCCTGACTTGAATTGAATAGCAGACAAGCATACGGCATCACTGTCGTGCCGGGCTACCAATGCATCAATTGTAGACAGACCTACCAGAGACAATTCTTAATAGAATCGGGTTGACGTCAATGAGTGCTTAATGGAGCATGTGAAGCACACTTGGCAGGGGTTGTGCCGCGTGAGCTCTGATTGGCTACCGAAGAAGATTCCATGCCAATAGTGCGAGGCTGCGATCTTTTATTTGTAGCCTTGTTCTCCCACATCACATCTCTCACCTCAACTGAGCGCGTGACGTTCTGCGCAACGCCCACTTACCAGAACAACCCTCCCGGGCTTTCAAACCGCCTTAGTACCCCGAAAAGAAAGCCGGCCGCAATAAGCGAACATACTCCCACGCGAGACCGATCGGACCACCGACGTCACAAGCCATGGCCGACTCCGACGGCGAGTACCATGACATGTCTGATGACGACCTCCATGTGACCAACGGCAAGGGCGTAGACGGCGGGAAGGGTCGCGGAAAGAAGGGAAAGGGCGGCCATACCAAGGCGCGATGGGAGGATGTGAAGCGAAGCTGGGAAGAAGTCACAGAAGGCGCGGACGGCAGTTTGGCGGTTGGCGCGAGCCTCGAGGCCGAGAAGAGACGGAGGCTGCTTCGAGACACAACACCGCTGCAGCGCGGCATTATCAGACACTTGGTCCTGGTGCTGGACATGTCCTTCGCTATGGCAGAGAAGGATATGCTGCCGAACCGGTACCGTGTCGCATGGGCGTACGCGGCGGACTTTGTCAAAGAATACTTTGAGCAGAACCCCATCTCGCAGCTAGGCATCATCGGCATGCGGGACGGCGTCGCGATCCGGATCAGCGATATGAGCGGCAATTCGACCGATCACCTGGAGAAGCTCAAGACATTTGAGGGACAGGATCCATCAGGCAACCCGAGTCTGCAGAACGCACTTGAGATGTGCCGTGGCGCGCTGTTGTACGAGCCCCCTCTTCCCCCACCCGACTACCAGACTGTGCCATACTAAGCTCTTGCAGCCATGCACCCTCACACGGCACGCGTGAAGTGCTTATTGTCTTCGGCGCCCTCTTGTCCTCCGACCCTGGAGACATTCACGACACCATATCATCGCTTATTACCGACCGCATCCGCGTGTCCATCGTCGGCCTCGCGGCGCAGGTTGCTATCTGCGCGGAGCTATGCTCTCGCACGAATGCCGGCGATGAAACGCAGTACAGCGTGTGCATGAACGACGCGCACTTCCGTGATCTCCTCCTTGCCGCGACGACGCCACCCGTCACACGGACCGCTGCCCAGAGCACCGCGTCGCTGCTCATGATGGGCTTCCCCTCGCGCACCCTTGCGCAGGGCGAGGCTACCGCCGTCTGCGCCTGCCATAACAAGCCCGCCCGTGAGGGCTACCTTTGCACCCGGTGCGGCACCCGCGTGTGTCGCCTACCCATCGAGTGCCCTGCCTGCAGCTTGACCCTCATCCTATCAACGCATCTTGCCCGCTCATACCACCACCTCTTCCCGCTAAGGAATTGGATTGAGGTGTCTTGGGCCGAGGCCGCCAAGTCGAAAGCCTGCTATTCGTGTCTGACAACGTTCCCTGAATTACCTAAGACGGGTAGAAGAAAGAACAAGGATAAGGACAAGGAAATGGACGGGGTGCCCACAACGGCTCCCGTGGCACCAACGCCGGTGACCGCGTCGGAGCTCAAGGGCGTTAGCGAGAGCGGGCGGTACGCCTGTACGGTATGTGGCAATCACTTCTGCATCGACTGCGACGTCTACGCACACGAAGTCATCCACAATTGCCCCGGATGTCAGAGTGATACCCGCGGGGCGACGATGGAGGTGGTAACGGAGACAAATGGGATACACGCGCACCAGACGAACGGGACGGCAATGGTGGTGGATTCATGACCGACCGAAGTCAAAAGTGCTCAGGGGCGACGGCCACATCCTTCGGGGTAGCCTAGAGACGAGAGATGGCCATTTACTGGCGAGGAGGTAAATTCAAGGTCACTACTGGTGCATGATTGAAACAAAGAGACAGCATCATGGGGAGCAGGGCGGGACAAGAAAATACAGTACTGGCGCAAGGGGCCCGAATTGGGGCCATGTTTGAATATACCTATGGTTCCTACATATTTTCATCAATGCCATACAGCCCAGCCCCTTTGCTGATCCAGAAGGGTGTTCCACCGGGCCGCCGTACCATGCATTGACCAATGTGGCCATGCCCCGAGAAATGTCCTCCTCGCAGGCTTACAAGTTACCCCGCTCAGCCTGTTCGCGCTCAATGGCTTCGAACAGGCTCTTGAAGTTGCCAGCCCCGAATCCCTCAAAGTGGTTACGCTGGATAATTTCGATGAACACAGTGGGACGGTCCATTACCGGCTTGGTGAAGAGCTGTAGCAGATAGCCCTGCTCGTCGTAGTCGATGAGAATGTTGAGGGCCTCGATGGTGGCGAGGTCCTCCTTGAGCTCCCAGTTCCGCTTCTCCGTCTTGAGACGATGACGCATGGTTTCGTAGTAGGTTGAGGGAACGGCAATAAACTCGACGCCGCGGGCACGCATGGCCGAGACGGTGGCGATGATGTCGTGCGTCAGCAGGGCGATATGCTGGACGCCGGGGCCCGAGTTGAAGACAACGTACTCCTCAATCTGGGACTTCTTCTTCCCCGGGGCAGGCTCGTTGATGGGCATCTTGACAAGGTTGTTCGAAGACGCCATGACGATGGAGTTGAGGGCCGAGAACTCTGTGCAGATCTGCGAGTCGTCTACAGACCAGAAGCGGTGAAACGACAGGCACTTCTCGTAAAAGGCGCACGCGGCCACCATGTCGTTCCACGACTGGTTGCCGACGCAATGGTCGATGCGGGCCAAGGGCACGTCGGGGAGGGAGACGGTGGCTGTTGCGGGCTTGGAGGCGCGGAAGCCAGGGAGGAAGGGCCCACGGTAGCTGCCGCGGCTAATGAGAGTGTGGGTAGTGTCGCCGTAGGTGCGGATGACAGCCGTCATGACGTCGCCGTGCTCCTTGTCCTTAGAGACGCTGGGCGGCTGGACGGCGACGGCGCCCTCCTGAACGGCCTTGGCGTAGACAGCGGCGACATTGTCGACCTCGAAGGCGACGTCCTTGACGGCGTCGCCGTGCTTCTCGAGGTGGGCGTGAATCTCGCGCAGGAGCTCTCGCTCCGCGTCAGAGATGGGCTCGTCCTCGGGTAGGTGGGCAAGGGAGCGCAAGGGGGAGGTGAAGACGAAGCGTACGCCCTTGTTGGCGACGACATACGAGGCAAGGTACCTGCTGCCCGTCTCGAGGCCCTTGTACGCAATGGTTCGAAAACCGAATAGGGTGGTGTAGTAGGCGGCAGCCTGCTTGGCGTTGCCCACCCACCAAGTTACGTGGTCATAGCCCTGGAAGTTGGGCGGCGGGTGTTGCACCGCGAGCCCATCACCGAGATCTGTTGATGCCGGGTATGCGGCGTTCTGTGGCGGGGAGTCTGTAACGGCAGAAGGGGACATTGACACTCAGCAGTTTTCGGGGGTTAGCAGGAATAAGTCTCTTGGGGTTTAAATAATTTGAGTTGTCCGAATAAGGGTTGGGTGATGAAAGGACCGACGTCTGAGGAGGGAACCATCCGTGTTATGTACTGCGTACTGTCCAGCATATGAGTACTTGGACACCAACACTGTACACCACAGATGAACCTTGGTCAACGACGGACTTCCACAAGGATGGCAGTAATCCTCGTCTTTACGCCCGCACGTTGACGCTCCTAGTCGCTGCGTCAGACGCTTGTCACTGGCCATAAGGCCGGGCGGGGTTACCTCTGCACCTGACAGGCGGACATCCTGGAACGCTTCGATTCCTGGCAGGAACTTCCGGGAAAGGAGAGGTTGGCAGCGGTAAAGCGCAAAGCTGGTGTAGTATGGAAATGCGTTCGCAAGCGGAAAGCCGCCGGCCGAGGGTCGATGGCCGTGGTGAGCCGTGGTAAGCCGTCACTGGCCGGGTCTAGGTGCGGTGCGGCTTTGACTGTTCCCCCCACACATGACATGCTTCGGATGCTCCAGGCTATGCCCGCCACCCAGCGCAGCAGCCTCCCTGGCATGTAAAGAACCCGAGGGAATTGGCGGCGGTCTAGCCGCTGTTTCCGTTGGTCCCGGGGTATGTAATAAGTACATGCGTCCAGGATAGACCTACACCATGAAACCCTTTCGTAGCCGTTGAGTGCGGAATGTAAAGTGCCGCCCCCCCCCCCCCCCCCATCCGCGTCCGCCCAAATAATGTTGCATCAGATGTGTCGTTGTCTGCGAGTCCCGACACTGTTCTTTTATCGTATTGATCAGGTCCAGTCCTCGGACAAACGTGCAAGCACTTAACCGTCACGTATCGAAGCAGATTCAAGTCGAGTCTATTGTCAGAGACATTAGCATTCTTTCCAAAGCGTTGATTCTCCAACTGATGCTACAACATGGCGTCCACAGGCCTGACCAGACGCGATGTCAATGTGCTCGAAAAGATCAAGGACCCTGAATCTGATCCTTCGGTCAACGTCATGCTCGACCCGTCCCTGCCTCGCGACCCTCACATCACCGATAGGTCCATCTACGAATGTGTCATCCAGAAGGAACGCGAAATCGTTCTGTCCATGCAGCAGCTCGAACTCCAGTTGGCGGGATTGAGACCCAAGACTGTTGCTGAACCTGTGCAAGAGTACAAGGAACTCCTCTCGCAGCTCGGCAACTTCATCGACGAGTATCCAAACTACGCCAGTGCAAGGAACAACCGGGTGCAGGCCTTAAGACGCCTGTATGGCGACACGATGCTGTTGGCAGGATCGCCGACTGCGCCTCAACGACTCATCGAAAACCCCGAGCCAGCTGAATCAACACAATATGCGAAGATTGCGCTAGAAGACATCGAAAGGTCCATTGCACTGCTTGCGCCACGCACCATGTTTGGTGCCATGTCGCCGCAGGCGGCCAAGACACTTTCTCTCGCATACACCCAGCGGGCCGCCATCTACCACACAACGGCCAGGCTGGTGGACAAGCACGCGGTGCAGGTTGATGAAGCCCGACGCGAGGCGAGATGGACCAAGCTCGAGTTCGAGGAGGCGGCCTCGCAGGACTTTGCCTATGGCGGGAGGTTTGGTAACGAGATTGCCAAGGGGTTAGCGGTGAGCACGAACCCGACAGCAAAGCTGTGCGGGCAGATGGTCCGAGAGGCGATGAAGAAGGAGTACGGGCCGTTGTATGGCGAGTGATGTAGATATTGTATATTGATGGCCTGCAATCATCTTGCAATCGCGCTTCGCGAACGTGCCCTCAGCATCGCGTATCTCCCTTGACGACCGTTGCGTATGCACCTACGCAGTAGCCTTCGCCAGCCCAAGACGTCTATATAGACAGCAATCAATAAAGATGCTAATATATCATGGATGCGACTCAGCGGTCAACCGTACCTCTTCGCCGCCGCAATGGTCTGCTGCGTGGTCTTGCCCTTCTCCTTTTCCTCACGGTTAATCCTTGTGGCGGCAGCGCCCAGCCCAATCGCTAGGGCAAAGATAGGGTCGGCGACCTTGGAGATGATGTAGGCGGGAGGAGCAGCCATGATGCGCGGTAGTATGGTCGATTGAAACGGTCGATTAGACGAAGTTGCGGACGCGTCCACGTTGTCGTCGAGGAGAGAATCCCAGAGACAGCGCGATGAAGGCCGACGCGACCTGCCTGTGAAACCATATGGGTGTGGATGGCGACCAGCGGAGCTAAGCTAGGAGTGGTCAGCCTGCTGAACGGGCAGGGCGTGCAGGCTACTTGGTCCCCAGAATCTGTGAAGCGACCAACCCAGGGACCTGAGTGGACAGTGGCGGGGGCTCGGTACTATACCCACAAAAAACGTGACCACACACCTCGCGCTTTCCAAAACTTCAGCCCTCCTTCCCACGCACACTAAAAAAAAACTCCTATAGCGGACTCTTTTCGTCGTAACTTCATCATCAGCACGCCCAGCATCCCCCCCGACAGCGCAGGTCAAAATGAAGTTCCTCAAGGTCGGCCGCGTCGCCATCATTACCCACGGCCGCTACGCCGGCAAGAAGGTACGAATGCTACGAAAATCCCGAGAAGTCCACCCTCGCCCAGCAATTTCCTCCGAGGAGGGGACCGGGGATACCCTCAACGTCGACTTCGAGAAACGTGTTTTTGGTCAGGGAATCAACGTAGGGATGTTCCACGAGCCGACGTCGATAAGCATGGCGGAAAGGAAGAGGTGGAAGCAATAGTGACCGATCGACCAAACACATCCGAAGCGCGACGTTGAGAGGTCCACGAACCTTCTGAGAGAGGGAGACACGATGGATACGGATAGATGCACTTGGGAATATGGACCGCCGATGCTAACGTTCCCCCTCAGGTCGTCATCATCCAGCCCGTCGACTCCGGCAACAAGGCCCACCCCTTCGGTCACGCTCTCGTCGCCGGCATCGAGCGCTACCCCTCCAAGATCACTCGTCGCATGTCAAAGACGAGACAGGAGAAGCGCAACAAGATCAAGCCCTTTGTTAAGCTGGTCAACTACAACCACCTGATGCCCACCCGCTACACTCTGGAGCTCGAGGGCCTCAAGGGCGTCGTCAGCAACGATACCTTCAAAGAGGTCACCCAGCGTGAGGACGCCAAGAAGACGGTGAAGAAGGTTCTGGAGGAGCGTTACACGAGCGGCAAGAACCGGTGGTTCTTCACGCCTCTCAGTACGTCATTCCGTCACTATCAAGCCAAACGGACCACTAACAGGTGGCAGGATTTTAAAGGGAAACCGTTTCTGCAACCGTCAACAGGTCGGGGAGTTGGGCTGGCTTGTACAGAGCATCAATTGGCATTCGAGGTCCTCGGTTTAAGGACTCCCAATGAGACACCATTGAAAAATCCAAGACGTTTGCGCCCTGTGATACCTCGACAACGGCCTATGCCGCCGCCGATGCTGCTGCTGCTGCTGTGATGCTGGAGAACGAGAGTGATAGAGAAAAAGTTAAAAAGGGTCAAGGGTCTATGATGACTGATGGGTATGATTCAGCCCTCGGCCGTGGGATGGCCATGATCAATGGAACATGAAACAAGCAAGTCAAAAAGCCAACTTTTCAACCAAAATATCCTTTGTGCTTGGTGTTTGTGTTGTCTGTGTTTCCTTGCCCATAAGGCAGTGCAAATGGACGGCATCTGACCCGTCAACATTATATTCAAGGCGACTGGGGCTAAGATCCCCCACCTTCAATCATGGACCACAACCCACACAAAACCCTCAAGCCGTTCTTAAGCTACTACGCTACTAACCCACTCACTCACCCTTCCTCAATGACATGCATTGAGTCCAGTGTGCCGACTCATCAAAGGGTCCAAACACGAAATCCAATGCTCCTCGCGAATGATCAATAGTCCATATAGAATCGTTCAGGACGTAAAATGCTGTTTCAAACAATGTGTGTTGCAAGCTAGGGCAGCTAAATGCGTTCCAGAAAAATTTCAGACAGTAAACCCCGCCCCCCTTTATATCTCAGTCTATGATAAACATAACATTGACACCACACAGTCAACTCATTTGCTCAATTTATATCATTGCGTACATACATGTCTATATCCTCCCGCCGTCTAGAGTACATCGAATTAGAATTTCATGATGCAAGCCATGCAACCTGTACCCTTTTGCGCTCTGCGCCGTTGCTCTATAGCTGTACATGGGTAACTCACCGGCCCAAAACAAGATGACTCCAGTATCCGGAGTAACATGAAAAAGAAAAGGATGACAAAAAGGGTCAATCAGCACACAATTCGAAATGAAGCTCGTAATATGTACTCTGAACAAGGTAATCGTTGCGGAGAGAGTCGGTATCATCACACCTCTACGCTTACAAGCGGGAACCAACAGGTTAAGGAAAAATAAAATAAAAGACGTTGCCGTCTATCCTGCAACCTATGCCCTGCTGCTGCCAAAGTGGCTGTTTACCTCGTTGATGAGGTTGTGAGGGTCGTACTCGGGAGCGTACGTCGGCGCCAGACCACCAAGCATGGCAAAGAGGACGAACGCCGAGAGCACAATGATGCTGAGCTTACGGAGGATGGGCTTGCGTTGGCCAAAGTCAGCCCACTGGCGGCCAGCCTCACCCATGTAGCCCTTGATCTGCTCGAAGCCGAGCTTGTAGTATACCATACCGCCGAGGGCGATGCTGTAACCAAAGAACTGAAGACCAGACACCTGGGTGCCCCAGATCATCATGGAAGCAACGACCAACATGACGTCCTTGAGGACACCACACAAAGTCAGGACAAGCGAAGAGGTCTTGCCGATCTGCAAAATCGGTTAGTACTGTTCGGCCGATGTCAGGAGGACGAGAACTTACCAAAAAGACGACAGAGACGTTCAGCAAGAAGGCGCAAAGACCATTTAGGAAGAATGTGAACAGGCCGACATTGTACACCTGATCCATGGTGACCTTAGGGATTTCCCATATCAGAGCGACAGCCAAGTTCATGACAGCGCAGATGGGGGCAAAATAATAGACCGAGACGAGGGGGTCCATCTTGTAGTCGGCAGAGCTGAGCAGGCGCTGGACCATGGTGAGACGAAGTGCCTCAAAAATAACACCGCCGATCTGGTAGATAACACCAATCCAGACGAACTTGATCTCGCCGATCGAGGCAATAATGACACCAACAACGATGACAGAGACGTTCAAGAAGACCTTGAGGTTCGGCTGGGAGACGCCCAGAGCCCATCCTGACAGGAGAACGGCGACCGGGGTGGTGGCCTGATGCGGTTAGCAATTTTGTTTGAGCAACGGAGACTAGCAATTCTTACCTTCAGCATCTGGATGAAGGCGACGGACAAGTACAGATAGGTCAGGTTGCCACAGATCAAACTCAAGCTGAAGAAGATGCCAATGGGGACAATGGCCCGCACATACACGCGGCCGGTCATCTTGACCGACTTGCGTCCGTCGAGAACGTGGGTCCAGCGAGCGAGGATCTGGGTCATAATGGTCGCAAAGGTCAAGTGGTAGGTCGTCAGAATGACCGGGTAGCCTTCAGTCAATTAGCATCGTATTCCGAGTCGCAGTGTTCGATCGGCTTACGGAAGTTGAGGGTGTCGAGGATCCATTTGTTGAAGAGAATGACGGAGGAGGACAAGGAGATCCAAACACTGGAAAACGTTAGCACAAGCTACAGAAACGGGGTCGGGATAGTTCTTACATGACGTAGAATGCAGGATGAATCTGAGATTTGGCAGGCTGGCTCTTCTCGGCGTCTTGGTTCGTGGTGGGCAATATAGAGCCGTTCTCGCCACGGGGGACCTCGCCCGAAACACGCGTCTTCTCATCGGCACCCATTGCGATTGTATGTGATGGAAGGGGAGGGGAAGTGAGGGCCGAGAGGCGGCAGAAGATTGAATTGCTCAGGTGGCAGTGGGGGTTGGTGATGATGTAGGAGCAAGTTGATGGACAGCTCCCAATGTTGACGGGGGAAAAAAGACGGGACGCGCAAAGTGCGAGCGAGCGAGCGGACGGGACGGCCAAGCACTCGTTAAAGGCGTCGTGGGGTGGGTGACAGGTACTTTAACAATATGCAAATCGGGGGTCCCAGGGGTAATACGTTAACAGACACCACAGCCGGTTCAAACCTGGAGTACGGGCTGCGGACGGCTTATGCGGATTGGTGACTCGTCGTGAGGGAGAATGCAAAAAAGAAAGAAAGAAAGATATAACTAAAGAGTAGAGCCGAGAAGGATGGGCGACGGCGACCGTGACTCTGCGGGAAAGAGTTTAATAGAGGTTTGAAGAGGACAGAGGACTGAGGTGTTGGGGTGTGGAAAGGGGAAAAGAAGAGGGAAGAAAAGTAGGAAGGGGGGTGCGGGCCTAGGCGGCGTTGTAGTGCAGAAAAGATATGGTCACAGTAATTAGCAGAGGGATGGAAAAAATAAATAATTGAATAAATTGAATAAATCAAGAAAAGGAAGGGAAAAAATCACCCAGGAAGCTTCTGTGCTTTTTCCCGTTCTTTCCCCTTCTGTCTTTTCTTGCGTTCGGCCCTTCCTTCCTTCGCTTCCCTTGCGGTTTTCCTTACCCTCTGTCTCCTTGTTTCTGCGCTCTTGTTCTGGAAATTGAGGTTCACGTTGACGCGATCAAGCCCGCCCAATCCAGGATGTGGCAGGCGATGTACAGTTACAAATACTTGGTGGGGTGGAGCCGGGTACCCGCCAGCAGGTGCTGGCACCTTGGCCAAAGCGCAGCCCGCATGTACACTACTCGGTACGGAGTACAGGGTGTCCACTTGATGCTCTTGTCCAGTCACCGTCGAGAGATGTATGCTTGCTTGCTTGGAGGGAGGGGGAAGTGCACTACGCCACCCTCTCTCAGGGGCTCCGATGGGACTAATATTGGTGCTGCCAATCTTGGATAGGGGCCGCAAATCAAGCTCTGCCCATTCACCCACGTTCTGTTCCTTGGCATTCCACCAGCTCTTCGATTAAGGTACCCAGCCTATCTGGACGATACAGCCACATTGAATCGTACGTAGCTACTACGTAGCAAATAGATACCTGAGGTTAAGGGCTCAAAACTAGGTGCCTACCTACTCAGGCCTCATTGCCGCGTGTGGCGAGTTCATGATGTACCCTAGCCTGACTCTCAATCCCCTTCGCCTCGATCCGAATTTCTTGCCAGTCAGTGATGGTGACCTTGTGAGCATTCTGTCGTCTCTGGATACTGTTTATTGACCTGCACACCCTCTGTGTACTCTGCTATTCTGCAATTCTGCAACCACCTGCGTCACACTCTGTATCCGCTGCTGATGAGCAGAACTGGGCAGTTTCTCCAAGTGGGTGACTGAACGGAGCCGCCATCCTACTCCCCGTCGTCCAATCCCCCCCCATCTTTTCCCGAGCTTCGCCTCGTCCGGGCCTTGACTATACATATGCAGCTAAGATGGTTCTCTGCCAGCCGTCTCGCCAAGACCGAAATCACGGAATATCATCATTGATATCGCGATATCTAAGAGCATGGACCCCTGCCCCGTGACACAGTAGCCTCTTCCAGACCAATTGACCCGTCTTCCCTTGACTGGCGTGCTATGCTATGCCCCCGTGGCCGCTTAATGTAAATGATATGATGTCGGCACTATCCGGCAACCGTCAGTTTAAAATCCGCTAGGAGAGCATCGAAGAAAAGAAACATACTGCACATTTTAAGGCTTGCTTTACCGGCTCCCGTCACCTGCAGCAAGGTTTAAAAACAAAACAAATAAACCCATCATTAGTCATGGAGTTGCCCCCTATGAGCCCGCCGATAGCATCCTCGTTTGCAAAACAACCTCAGGCTTGTGATCGTCGTGCCAGATAGGTAGTTGGTATGGAGTACGGATAGTAGTTATAGATCTCGACCGTGGGGGCGCGAAAAACGGCTCCGCCGTCCGCGCATTGCTAGCAATATAACGTATGCTGTCAGATCTCGAGCTCGACCGAGCTTCGAGCCAAGGCCGGTCCTTTCGCGAGGTATCTATCTTGTCACCTGTACTCCCATCCGTTTCCTCCTCGAGACCTGCCCTCGAGGTGATCACAGCTTCGTCCCACACGTTGCGAGTCGGGTCGGACCCTGTTTTTGGCCTGCCTGACGGCGACTAATGGTAAGCAAAACCTCTATCGTTGTTCCATTCGCCTGCATGGTTCGAAGCCGTCGCGACCTGAACCGAATCGTCAACCTGTTGTGGGAATTCGGGATGGACGGCGCTCTTTGCCGCCTTCCCCAAAGAAAGAGTAGGCCGCAAGCCGAGAGGCGCTTTCGAGACGACGTATCGTTGGCGCCGGCCGCTTGATTACTGGCCTCGGGAGGCTGAAGCCTGCCCGCCCGCTCGCCCCGTACCTCTTCCTTGCCCCTTCGCCCTCGTTCGGGGCCATGAAAGATTCGTTCGAACTTCCACATCCGACTAGGTCTCACTTCAGCCTTACTTATACCGGCCCTTGCGTGGCTGCCACATTTGCCGTACCAAGCCATCCCTCCATAACCCTTCCCCAAACTTACGACGGGTGTTGCATGACTATTGGGAATACCGAAGCCGCTTGTCGTCGCCCCTGGTCTGTCTCCCGCAGTTGCTGGCATGCTTGTCAGGCTTCGGGTGTACCTGCATGTAAACGACTGTGTGTGCTGTGCAGGACAAGGAGCGCCACGCACAGGTCAGCGAAGCTACAGATGAGTAGAGATATCAGATCTACTAGCCTGCCTCCGGCAGGTCGGCTACATCGCCTAGCTTGCCGGTAGTCGCTCACCCGCCGACTACTTGTCCACGGTGCCGCATCTTGCCGTGCAGCATGTACCCGCCGCTTGGTTGCGTATGATATCAAGTGTTTTCGGTCGGACGAGGGCACAATCAAGCCTTAGTGGCTACCGTACGTGCGTACGTAGTCCTAGCCAGACCGACAACGACAAGCATTCTGTGAGGGAACGGTTCTGGTTCGGCTGACGGTGCTGTTATTAGAAATCCAGTGTTTGGAGTGCTCCCTGAATCAGTGGCTGGCCACGTCGAGGTTCATGCGGCGCCTCGAAACTGACCCGGCCGATCTACAAGACATCCAGGTTGTCTGTTTCAGAGTGCTGATGGGATGGGGCCTGAATCCCTGTGTCGGGTGCTGGGAAGGCCCTCGAGCATGTCATTCGATACTGGCAGTGGAGGAGACACGCACGCTCGAAGGCACGTCTACGGATGTGCTTCCAATAAAGGGACTAGAGGGAGACCAGCGGACCGATTGACCATTGATGATCGACTTTCACAGCCTCATTTGCTGCTCAGCAGATGAGAGACAGGGGGCAATCCCACAATGGGATGGAAACGTCCATCGCTGACCAGCCACCAGCAGGAGCTGACCGGGACCTGGAAAGGCGTGTGATTGCAACAACTACCGGCGGATCGAAATTACTTTGGACTGCTCCATCAGCGGTCCAACTCGGACTCAGCGGTGACAACAATGAACCAGGAGAACAAGCAGCGGGGATGTTTTCCAGATTGCAAG
This sequence comes from Colletotrichum somersetense, assembly GCA_030867255.1. Classification (NCBI taxonomy): domain Eukaryota; kingdom Fungi; phylum Ascomycota; class Sordariomycetes; order Glomerellales; family Glomerellaceae; genus Colletotrichum; species Colletotrichum somersetense. Next base: position 137,289 of record MU843527.1, on the reverse strand, counting down.
ATATTCAAATGTGACACCTAGCCCGAGTGCCATCTCTCCCTTGCGCCATGATCCTCTCATCACCACAAGCTCGTCGAGGTAGAAGAATAAGAAAGGTCGCCTTCAATTTCTCAAGCGGCGATCGCTAGATGGGAGGCGAGATGCAGACTAGGTAGCCTGCACAAGGACAGCGGGCAACCAACGGCATCCCTGCCTACATATTGATTGGCGGCGCTCGAGGTTGATGAAAATGAGCAACTGGAAGTTGGAACATGCATGGGCTTTGGCAAACAGGTCATCGGAGGTTCCATCCCGCGGGTAGAGGCGACGGGACACCGAATCGCAAGTCCACTCGCGTCTTTTTCGGGCTCACCTGACTGGCGCAGAAGGCAGTTTGTGGCATGACCAGAGTCCAAATTCGACGGATACCACGTTTCGGTTGTGTCTCCGTCAGCGACTCAGAATCAACGCGCACTCGACTCAGGAACAACGGTCGAGTCTCCAATCGAAACGGTGGCGAGGCAGAGTCGAACCGTACAAAGTACAGCCTCATTACCATCAAAATGATAGCCAATAAAGTTTGCTAGAATGTCGGATTATGGCGAGCTGCAGCGTGCCAGTGGAGGTGGGATTGCGCTCATCTTATGAGATTGCACCGGGCAGGGTTCCGTTATCGAGAGCATCACAGCTCACACTGGGGGGCTTGTAGGCTCGATGGCGGCTGCCCAGAATCCACGTCACCAAGAACGCTCTGGAGCACGCGAAATCAAGAGGAAATCGGTCCTGGCTGATGCTCGTTGGCTGAAATGAGTATATGATGCTCTGGTCTTCCGTCAAGAACGACGATGTGATGATACATTAGAGGACGGCAGACGCTCATCAACGATGCAATGACAGGTCGAGTTTGGGTACCTCGGACGGTTAGGAGCTGCCCAACTGGGAAATGGAGGCGAGAATAACGTGTTAGTGCAGATTGTCGGTGGGTTTAATTCGAGCTTTGAGAAAATATTAGCGCAAGCCACACCAAGGCCACCCATGGATAGGTAGGTACCTAGCTACACTAGCATTAGGTACTGAGTAGCCGGATTGGCACGCCAGGATGCGGAACTGTCAAAGCCGCCGCTTACTGCCAGCTGTCAAAGATGCAGTGTCAGGGTGATGCAGGGACGGTAAAGCCAACGTCTTCGACCTCTCCCAGGAAAGCACACCTGGGTCCGAATATCTACCTATTCGTACAGTCGTGAGCTTCAGAAGCCAGCAGGATCTGCGTGTCCGGGACAGGGTGGGGAGTGGTAGCGAGCAGTGAGCAGTACCAACAGCGTCCAACGCAGGAGGTGAGTTGGCCACTCGGAGGGCGTGGTTTGGCGGCAAGGCAAGGGACCTTGCCGAAGTTGTGTCGATTCGCTCCTTTCCTCTAGCAGCTGTGCATGCAGGATTGGTCAAGACGATGTATCCTCGACAGGAGGCGGTCAGCGAGCATGCATTGTCTTGGCGGTCTGTCACCATCAGGGTCGGGTTGAAGTGGTGGTGGGTGGGTGTCTCGCGGTGGTGCCAAGGCAGTGTACCTATTCGTAGGTACATAGGTAGATTTGAGATTCATCATTCGGAATGTCTATCTTGTCTATGTATCTCTTGAGATTGGGTTGGGAAGCTTGTGGCCTCTTCCCTGTGCCCGTCTGTTGTCTTATATTAGGACCGACGATCCGCATGTCTACCAAAGGCAATTCAAAAGGGCCAAAGGCAGCGAGCGTGCGCACCAAACTGCCTACCTAGCAGGCGTCTGCCCTGGTGACGATGGCGAGTCTGCATCCATGATGGAGTGGTTTGTGTGATGCGGAACGGTGGGTGGGTCGTGAAGTGCTGTTTCTCAAAGCATCCGCTACCTACCCCTAACTAGGTTCCTAGTGTCCAATGTAAACTAAACTACGTACGGCTAACTAACTGGCTAGTGTCCAGTGTAAACTACATATGTACGTACGATTGTGCGGGTGCGTGCGTGGCTGACGAGCAACTTGTCTTGCAGGCTGTCGCATAGAGTGAAAGAAGAAACGGGCATGTAGGGAACGTGTCCTCGAGTCGAACTGGATTACCCCCACACTTCTCTCCAGTTCCCAGTTTACAGACCACACTCAAAGACTGTGGATGAACGGACATCAACAGACCAGACCTGACCCAGGGCGGAGGACGTCCATACCTATCTCCTTCATCCCGCATCGGACCCCACGACCCTCTCCTCAGATCCTCTCCTACATGTAGTTTACGTACTCACCATCACTATTAATGCCTCACAGCAATGGTTCAGCTATCTCAGTTGATAAAGCTGGCGTCGTCGTGTGTCCTACCTACAGCTTCCCTCGCCTAGGTAGGTATATGCTCCAGTCTCACAAAGCTGGCATCCGGCAGAACCAACTGTGAACTCGGTCTGGATTCTGTAACCCACGTGGGTCGCAGGGCTTTTTTGCCTTGTGCCGCTGCTGGAGACCTGAAATCCGGTCGCTTCCTGGATTGCGGACAAGCTTCCGGCACTTCACCATAGGTATTGGCTGTAACCAAGGCATCCGTTGCCCCTCCGGCAGTTCTTTATACAGTATGAATACATACAGGTAGTTTATCATTGTATACGAATAGCCGCAACCCCCCCCTCAATGTCCACAAGTTGAGCGAGGGGGCAGGCAGGCAAACAAGCAGGCTGGCTTGCAGGACACAAGGGACCGGCACAGCTTCGCGGTTCACTGCCGTTCGGAGAATCAGGGAGGAACGGCTAATCATCGAGCAAACTGTTTCTCGCTTGGAAGTGCCGTCAGGGGAGGGTGCAGCAAGGAAAAGAGCTTCTACTAGGTACGCACGTATGTCACAAAACGCCGTGTCTTGTGCGCGTCAAAGTCATCAGCCTCGACGTAAGGGACTCTTTAAAGACCACTCTTTCGTGGCTTGTCTCGTCCGTATCTGATGAGGCAAAAGTGCTCATCAGCGGCAGGCTTTGGCATAGCAAGGACTTCCTAGGTAGCTGGGCAGGTATGTAGTGTAGGAAAGATTGGAACATGCAGCAGAGAAGAGCATCCGTACTCACTCAGTACCGTAACTACCTAGGTAGCCAGAGAGTCGCCGCCACCACCCACTTTCCCCTTACATAAGTACTGAGATAAGTACGTATAATACCCAACTGCCCCCTCATGCTGTGCGATATCGCAAATTGTGGGACATGTCTTAGCGGGACGGAGCTCACTTACCAAGGTACGTACCGGAGCGGGATATGGCACTAGTGTAGGAGCCGAGATACGTACCTGCAGCAGTGAGGGTGGGCTCTCATGGCCGCCGTCGACCAGGGGGCCCCGCTAAACCCCTTGTCCCAAATAATAATTTGGCCCCTCCATCACAGTCGCGGTGCAGAAAGGATGGAAGACCTAGTAAGAGTAGGTAAGAGAAGCAGCAGCCGCTGTAGGCACGAGTAGCATCAGTGGTGGTTGTTTAGCAGCTGTGTACTTGGCAGCACCAGCGGCAATAGCCAGAGTCTACCTACCTACCAACCTACCTGGGTAGGTAGTCTGCCAGTCAGTTAGTCCCCTTTTTCTTTGGAACCCGTCGAAACCAGAAACCCATATCTACAGCAACGGCCACGGCATCCTCCACCACGCATCTTTTCCCTTCTCCTTTCTTTCTTTGCTGCCAAACACCCCTCCGCTCTCTTTGCCAGGTTCAACTCATTGCTTCACCATCTTGCGATCTCTTCTCCAAGAGGCGCTGTTTTTCTTGTCTAGGTAGTCCTGCACCTGTCATCGTCGCATTTTCTACGCAGACCTCCCTCGTACTTCCCCCACCATGGCTGACATGTGAGTATCTTTCCCGCCCGCTGCAATTGCACTCATTCCATGGCAGCTATTTCCTGTCTATATGCATTCCAGCTATAGTCGTCGCTGAAGAAACCCCCGCGACTGACTCCTATCTCTCCTAGTAACGTTGATGTTTTGGTTATCGGCGCTGGTCCGACCGGTCTTGGTGCTGCGAAGCGCTTGAACCAGATTGTGCGTCCTCACCGCCACATCATGACCACTCTGGACACACCTCCCCCCCAAGCAATGTTCAATGCTGACTGCCGCTGTAGAACGGCCCTTCATGGTTGCTTGTCGACTCGGCCGAGAAGGCCGGTGGTCTTGCCGGCACTGACGTTACCCCCGAGGGCTTCGTAAGTCTTGTATTTGCCTTGCTGCGTTGCGCCGACCGTTTCTAACAAGACTGGAAACCAGCTCTACGATGTCGGTGGCCACGTTATCTTTTCCCACTACAAGTACTTTGACGACTGCATCGAAGAGGCGCTCCCTAAGGAGGATGACTGGTTCACGCACCAGCGCATCTCCTACGTTCGCTACAAGGGCCTCTGGGTTCCCTACCCCTTCCAGAACAATATCTCCATGTTGCCCAAGGAGGACCAGGTCAGGTGCATGAACGGCCTCATTGACGCTGCCCTTGAGTGCCGTGTTGCCAACACCAAGCCCAAGGACTTTGACGAGTGGATCCTTCGCAACTGCGGTGAGGGTGTCGCCGACATCTTCATGCGTCCCTACAACTACAAGGTCTGGGCTGTCCCCACGACCAAGGTAAGCACCCTCACGCCACTCGCCCAGCTGCGAAAGCTAACTCCCTGAAGATGCAGTGCCAGTGGCTCGGTGAGCGTGTCGCCGCCCCCAACTTGAAGCTCGTCACCGAGAACGTCGTTCTGAACAAGGTCGCCGGAAATTGGGGCCCCAACGCTACCTTCAAGTTCCCCGCTCGCGACGGAACCGGTGGTATCTGGATTGCCGTTGCCAACACCCTCCCCAAGGAGAAGACGCGCTACGGCCAGAAGGGCACCGTTGAGAAGGTCGACGCCGACAAGAAGATTGTTACTCTTGCCGACGGCACCACCGTCCAGTACGGCAAGCTTGTCTCGACAATGAATGTCGACCAGCTCGTTGAGCGTATGGGTAACCAGGAGCTCGTCAGCCTGTCCAAGGGCTTGTTTTACTCGTCGACCCACGTCATTGGTGTCGGCATCCGCGGTGAGCGCCCCGAGCGTATTGGCGACAAGTGCTGGTTGTACTTCCCTGAGGACAACTGCCCCTTCTATCGCGCCACCATCTTCTCCAACTACTCTCCCTACAACCAGCCCGAGGCTGGCAAGAAACTGCCCACCCTGTACCTGGCCAACGGCCAGAAGGCCGAGTCGACCGAGGCCAAGGAGGGCCCTTACTGGTCCATCATGCTCGAGGTCTCCGAGTCCTCGATGAAGCCTGTTGACCAGGAGAAGATCCTCGAGCAGTGCATCCAGGGTCTTATCAACACTGAGATGATCAAGCCTGAGGACGAGATCGTCTCTACCTACCACCGCCGGTTCAACCACGGCTACCCCACCCCCTCACTCGAGAGAGAGGGTGTCCTCAAGGAACTCTTGCCCAAGCTCCTCGACCAGGGCATCTACTCTCGCGGCCGTTTCGGCAGCTGGAGATACGAGGTCGGCAACCAGGACCACTCGTTCATGCTCGGTGTTGAGGCTGTCGACAACATTGTCAACGGCGCCGTCGAGCTTACCCTCAACTACCCCGACTTTGTCAACAGTCGCAAGAATGAGGAGCGCCGCCTGGCGCAGTCTTTCGCCTTTGGCGCCCTGCCTTCGCACAGCAAGTAAGCTCGTGGGATGTGGGGATGAAGGGAAAAGCGCATTGAATTTTTCGTCTTTTTGCTGTAAAGCATAGAAGCATGAGCATGAGCAATGGAAGGAAGGAAGCCCTAGGGAGTGACAAGGGTGCTTTGGCTAAGCATATAAGAATACCTGGGAGTTTTGCGCTGTTGAATTGCGAGGGGATTACTTCGCTGCGCGCCATACCCACGATGATGTTGAACAGTCGTGCGCAACTGTAGGCACGGGGAGGGGCGAGGACAAGGGTCCTTTCAAAAGGGATACTTAAATAGAGTATACATGGGACGTTGGACTCGGCACAATGGTTACATACCGACTCTTGACTGTGAGACCTGCATAAGTTGGGCCGCGCATGACGCAGCTGCTGAAGGGGGCACGCTGGTACCTAACGATAATCGCTAGCAGAATGCGGCTCGGTCACTAGCTTCCCGCCCAGTGTCACCTGTTTCCCTTATAAGCCCTTGGTCTTGGCGGCTTTACCGTGACCAAGCAATGAGGCTCACCAAGACCAGGAAGATCAAGGAACGACTCGCCATCTCTAGAAAGCCTCATGTTAATCTCAATGCGATTCTGGTTCCCGCCATGAACAACCGTCACGTTTATTCGCCAGGCTGAAAGGTGGCTCAGGGTCCTATAAGAGCGACCATTATTGCACTTTCTACAATTCCATCGCTATTATGGTCTTGGTGGGTACTTGGTCACAATGCGCTCGGCCTTGGTGTTAAGAGGTTGTAAACATTGGACGAGAAAAGTAAACAGTGTAAGAGGAAACGGCCCGACGTTAATGATAAGGACGTCTTCTCCTGCAAAACGCACAATCGAACTTTGAGGTTCTCGAATGGAACTGCAAAAGTCGGTGGTGGAAGTGGTGGAAGTGGTGGTAGGTAGTGGAGATGTTGGCACAGACCGAAGATAGACAAAGTGCCAATGACATCATTCTCATTGGTCACCAATTGCTAACGAAAGCATAAATCGTTTACAAGAGAATTGGGAGTGGGTGTGCTGCGACTCAGGTTCCCGGCGATCGTGAAGGGATGAGACGGAGGCTTCCATCTTGTAGTCCTTCAGACTTGCATGGTCTTGGAAAAGCCATAACGGGGGGTTCCAGAATCGGGAACTGGAAGAAGTAAGCAGGGGTTATGTGAGGGAATGAGTCGCGGGTTGTTGGGGAAAGGTGGTGTTCATTATGACCTAGGAACCAGAGCCAGCTCCGAATCCCTGCGATGACCACTGTTGTTTGGGCCAGGTCTCGTTCGATACTCGAAGCTACAGAAAAGAAAAAAAGGAAAGACGGAAAGAAAGAAAGGGAATCATGGCCGGGTACGGTTGAGACAGGAGCGGTCCCGAGGTCCGGTCGAAGCAAAGAAGCTGCAGAGAGAAACGGTAGGAACAGCCCGGATGAAAGGGGGAACAAAGGGCGACGGTAAGAAGGCTTGCGCGGTTTTTGATATCCACTTTTTCACGGCAGCGGGTGGGAAGAAGTCATTCCCACATGTATGTCGGTGATGCGGAGGGTTGATATGACGAGATCGGTGACCATAGCCACTTCTGTATCGCCCACCCCTTTGGGACGACTCACTGCTGACGGCTAAGCAGCTATTGTTTCCGGTGGCCAAATTCGATATACGTTGTAGGTACAACGTGTACGTACGAGTTGGCCAAGGAGGACCCGAGGTTGCTTGTCTGGTGCCTGACAATCATTGCCAACTGCAAACGCCTCTCCCCCTTTGGCGGTGATGACTAGGTACCTAAACTAATTATTTGCCTGTCTGTCGGTGGAAAGCGTCAGAAGGAAAGAGAACGCTGGTGACGGCTAGACTTGCTATCCAGGGTCCAGAGTCCCCAAATACTATGTAGGTAGGCTATTCTGCTTGCATGCTTGCTTGTTTCCTCTTGGCTGCTGTGGCAAGGGCTTACTTATATTGGTGTTTTCCCTTTGTGTTCAGTACTTTATGGGTATTAAATTTTCTGGTGCAGATGAAGAATGGCATACTCACAATATGTAACCCCGTGCCGCGGAGGAGTTATATCCGAGCCATTGTTTGACTAAAACATGTCCGCCGGCGTGGGACTTGTTTGTGTTTAATAGCTACACCAAGGTTTCGCTGTTTGAACTGATGGAGGGGGGGTGTTTGATACTCTGGGCGCGCCCACCATGTGGAACGCTGAACCCGCCCCGACGCTCTCCAAGTGCTTCCCCCTCCCGCTCTCTCCTCCTGATGAGGTGTTTTCCACCTTGACCGTCGTTAGACACCTGGCCGAGAGTTAATGCAGGCACACCATCGCGCTTCGGTGTAACTCTGGACTCGGCTGAGGGTCTTGGATGCATGCCTTGGAAGAATAGCGCACAGCAGCGGAGTGGTTGCATTGCCTCGCGGTGTCTTTGCCTTGGGTCGGTTCAACTTCCAAGGTGCGCAAGCTGCGAAAGTTCCTTAGCTTGGTTCCTAGTTCTCTAGTGTGCTGGGAGGAAGCCCTGTTCTGGAAAAACCAGTTGTGAATTACTCCACACTGTCCAGGGGTGCCTGCTCGCTGATTCAGCCTGCCCCTGCCCGCTATCTTCCCGCTATGCTGCTCTGTCGCCGAATGCCACCGCCGCCCAAATGTAGGTAGGTAGGTACCCTTCCCCTTACCCATGTTGCGTCTCCCACTCGACTGGTCAGTGGTCAAACAGCATTTCAACTTCCTGCTCGTCCCCCGACGACAGCTGCTCACTCGTTCCGTCCGTCGCCTGACGACGCCTCCTCCGACGCATCGCCCTATCGTGCCTTTTTTTCCCTACCAAAGTTTTGTTCTTCGAGGGCCCGTCACTATTATCGCCTGTATTAGTCACAAGGCCAGGAATCAACCCTCGAACCTATTTCCGATCGCGCGCGCGCAGACTCGGCCGTTGCGGGGCCTTGCATGCTCGATCAGAAAACACCACCAGCGTACAAAACCATACAATCCCTCGTTCAACCACACCCATTGTCATAACCCCACTACGCCTCGGACTTTTTAAATCAAAACATGACATGGGCAGTAGTGTCTAGGTGAACGTCACGACTTGACCTTTGTCATTCGACCTCTCGCAACGACAACGACGACGACGACACCGACAGCTCTACCGAAACCCGACCAAGCCCCAACCAATCCCATTTTTATACCTCCTCCACCACCAGCAACCGTACTCGGTCTCCAAGCTCCGGCTTGCGCCTATGACTGGCCCCGATGATGGACGGCGCTGCCATCGGGTCAGACGACCACTTCGACCCACCCTCGCGCTTGTTTGAGCGCCTTCGCCAGATAGCTGGCTACACCTGGGACGAGTCTAGTCTCCCCTTCCACACATCCTACGACATCTGGTACGTCCCCTCTATCGCAGACACAACAGCCTCTGTTATCCTGCTTCCCTCCTGACATATGCCTGACATGCGCTTCACAGGCACGTTTGCGGCACCAGATTCGTGTCGCCCTACCAGCCGTCATCTTCGCCCCACCCTGCCTCGAGTCCCGGCTCGACCGCGAGACTACAATCCGGCCGGCCGTCGCCCTCCGAACATGCAAGCTCCTCAAGCCTCCACTCGGGTATTCTCAGCGATGCCAGTAGTGACTTCTCGGCCACCTCGCCGCCGCCGCCAGTCCCTTCCGGCCCTGCTGAGATATCATACATAGAGGAATCCGTCGTGGCCCGTGTCTCCTACCATGTGCTCCGGGAAGAAAGGGCGTTCCACATAGCTAGGAACCTATTCGCTACGGCCGACCCGAACGGGCACCACATCGTCAAGCCGCTCGACCTCATCCGCCTTGCCCCCCACCCAGGCGATCGCGGGTCAATCGTTGTCGCCATCTACCAGCACCCCGGCCAGAATTACTTGTTTGATCTGATGGATATGGGACCGGCGTATTACAAGGCCAGAAAGGTGGACGATCGCTATGAGGCGTATCGAAAGACGAGCTTCCGTCTGAAACCCCCGATAGACTTACAGTACTTTCTTGACTTCGCCATCGGCGCAAGTCAATGTCTTGAGATACTGCACTATGGGCAGGCGATGACGCATGGGGAGATCCGGCCGGACGCTTTCCACTTCAATATCGAAACAAACTCTGTCAAGCTGATCAATTTTGGCACCGGAACAAGGTCCTTCGAGGGTGGACTGTCGAGTACGTCGTGGTCGAGCCTGTCCAAAGAGCTGGGCGCCAAGAACAAGCTTCTATACATCAGCCCGGAGCAGACAGGGCGTATGCCGGCGGAACCCGATAGCCGGACCGACATCTACTCGCTAGGAGTGGTGTTCTGGACCCTGCTCACACAGCAGCCTGTCTTCGAGGGAGAGACACCGTTGGATATCGTACAGGGCGTTCTTGGGCGGAGGATACCCAACGTATCACAAGTCCGGCTTGACATACCTGACGTCATCGGCCGCATAATCCAAAAGTGCACGGCAAAGACCGTTGCAGATCGATACCACTCGGCTAGCGGCTTGAAACACGACTTGCTCAAGGTGCAGCAATTCCTGACTGATGGCGATTGGTTGGCGTTGAAGGAGTGGAAGATTGGAGAAAAGGACATCTCGTCCTTCTTCATCCTTCCCAGCATGATGATCGGGCGGCAGAAGGAGAGGGCAGACGTGATTAGAGTGATTGAGCGGGTTGCCAAGAGCCACTCCATGAATCAAAAGTCGACAAATAACCGCTTCTCGGACGGATCGCAGCTTTCGGTTGAGCTGCCTGACTGCGGTGACTTGTCGAGCGAGGGGGCCAGCTCTGCAGAGGGGACCACCCGCCGTAGCGGCTCTTTCACACACACTACATACTCTGATCCTAGGCAGTCAAAGGCTAGCTTCGTGCCTTCCGTTCTGTCTGATGCTCAGACAATATCAGGAGATACCATCGCCTCGTCCAATTCGGGGCCGTTTGGGCGTTTGACAAGGCCCTGGGACAGACAGTGGGAGAGGCATCATTCGGTGTCGATCGAGACTCGGAGTCTTGCCGACGGCATCGGCACACCCTCAGACAGCAATCGGCTCAGTGCCGTTGAGTCAACGTCCTCAAGCCTGTCTCGCCAGCTTGGCTCGGCCAAGTTCCGGAGACGCGGGCACTGTGAGATCGTTCTCGTTGAAGGGGCCGGTGGCCTTGGCAAAAGCTGCCTCTATCAGTCTGTACTTGCAGAGGCCAGGCGGAGAGGTTATTGCGCTACAGCCAAGTTCGACACTGCTCGCCGCACTGCTTTCGGGCCGCTGCTTAAACTCTTGTCGTCTCTATTTAAGCAGGTTTTTGGCGAGCGGAACACGGATACGCAGTTTCACCAGGCACTGAAGCATTATGTTCGTCCTGTATGGCCGACGCTCCACAAAGTCCTCGGGCTGCCCGACTTTCTCATCGGCGCCCTCGACAGCCCGGTTCCTCGATCTGTCTCCATCACACAAAGCGTGGCTCAGACCCGGAGCATCAGAGCCGGCCTCAAAAGGCGCGGCTCATCGCCGGGAAGCTCTCCCGGGCGCCTGACGAAGCCCACCGTTATATCGTCACAGGCATCTCAAGACTTTTTACGAGCAGGTGGGACGACGAAGACGATGCGTTTGATGAATACCTTCCTTGATGTGCTACGCATGTTCACGTCTCACAAGTTTATATGCTTCGTGCTAGATGACCTTCACTTTGCCGACGACGAGTCAATGGAGTTGATTAGTCAGATTATTGGGGCGCGGATGAAGATGGTCGTCATCATTACTTACAGGCCGGAGGAACTGTCTCCTGAGCGGGTCCAGTCCATTATCCAACCCCCTGAATCCGAAGGTAAGTTCTCGACCCTCGAGAGCAATAGCGCTGTATACTAACGATGTGCAGAATTTCCTAGGTCAGGAGGACCGGTGGTCACGCGCATCAAACTGACTCCCCTCGGCGAGGACGACATCATCCAATACGTCGCGACCACGTTATGCAGACCTAAAGAGGAGGTTCTTCCGCTGGCGCTCGTCATCCAATCAAAAACAGCAGGCAACCCGTTTTATATGCGGGAGATGCTCAGTGCGTGCTATAGGAAAAGGTGCATATGGTACGACTATAGGGACAGCAACTGGCATTTCGACCTTGACAGGCTGTTCGAGCACTTCAAGGGTGCGAGCGACTACGACATACTCGACACCGGCTTCATCACCCGCAGGCTAAATGAGCTGCCGCCGGCGTCCAGGGCAATCCTCGCCTGGGCTGCCCTGTTAGGGTCTTCGTTTTCATTTGAGCTCATCTCACGACTTCTGAGTGGTGAATTTCAGTATGCAGACGAAGGTGAAGACGAGGCCAGCTGTCGCGGACCGGGTAACGAGCAGTACCACGCATCCTATACCCAGCAGGAGGCAATCAACGGATTACAAGCGGCTGTGCAGGCCTATATCATCGTACCGAGCGAGACAGACGACAGGTTCCGCTTTGCTCACGACCGGTTCATTCAGGCATCGGCGGCGTTGAAAGAGTGTAATGCACGCAAGATGCATTTTGTAATCGCACAGACACTGTTGAAGTACTATTCGGCGGACCCCAAGTCGAAGGACAACACGGCCTCACATATTTGCGAGTCTGTGGACATCATTAAGAAGCGCGTCTCCAAGCGCCAGTCGTATCGTAAGCTACTGTTCGAATGCGCCCAGACGGCGGTCGAGAATTGCGCCCGTCCAACTGCCTCCAAGTTATACAGCACGGCGGTCGCGCTCCTCCAGCCAGACCCCTGGAATGACGAGCTTGAGGACGTCTCCTACGATGAAACCATGCAGTTGCACCTGAGAGCTGCCGAATGCTACCTCTACATAAGCAACCATGTGGCGGCCAACTCTCTGCTCGACACCATCTTCGAGTGCGCGCGCAGCCCCCTCGACAAGGCTCCAGCTTATGTCCTGCAGTCCAGAACCCTCGCGCAATGCGGCGACGCCAAGGGAGCCCTCGAGTCACTCAAGGAGTGTCTACATGCCCTGGATGTGCAGTTCGACGATAACCCGACATTCGAGAAGTGTGACGAGCAGTTCGAGAAGATGTCGGTAAAGATACAAACCATGGACAAGAATGAACTCTTGAACCCGCCCCAGTCTTTGGACCCTGCTCTGCCGTCTGTCGGCGCCGTCCTGGCAGAGACCGTTAGCGCCGCGTGGTGGAGCGACTACCTGCGCTTCTATCACCTCTCTCTTGTCATGCTAGACCTACATCTTACCCATGGCGCCTTTCCGCAGTCCGGGATGGCGTTTCTCCATCTCGGACTGATTGCCCTGGCTAGATTCAACATGGTCACCTTCGCCGTCGAGGTGGGCAACGTCTGCATTGAACTGCTTGATCGCTACCGCGACCCCTTCTCGATGGCTAGGGGCTACATGTTGTATGCCAACTTTATCGGGCACGTCCAGATCCCGGTGGCCGTGGCGCTGAGCCATCTGGAGGGCTCGGTCGACTATGCGGCAGCGGCCGGCGATAGAATTTCCTCGATCCTAAGCTTCGGACTCGCGGCGCAACTCAAGTTCTTTGCCAGCGAAAACTGCTCCGACTTGGAGGCATTCTGCCAGTATGGCTGCGAAGAGATCCCCAACTGGCACCGCGACACGCGGGGCGGCACCCTTCTCATCTCGATCCGTCAGGCGTGTCGTGCTCTGCAGGGGAAGACTCGAACCACCGAGCCTCTTGAGGTCATGACTGACGAGCAGCACAACTCAGCCAACTACAAGTCGTGGCTGGCGGCCAACACGCAGAACGGAAACCGGTCGATTCTCTGGTACGAAACCATCGAGATTGTGCCACTATTCATTTACGGGCATTACGACCGGGCCATCGAGATCGGCCAGGCGTGCTATGAGACCATTCAAAACCTGTGGTCCGCTCGCAACAGCAGGCTGGTCATGTTTTTCTACGGTCTTGCGCTCGCGGGAAGCATGCTCCGCAAGCTCAACGATCCGCGACTGGTCCCCAACAGTCTGACTAATGAAACCGAGACTACTCTGCACAAGCTCCGCGAGCTGACCAAGAGGATCAAGGAGTGGGAGGTTTACACCGAGGTCAACTACATGTCATGGTCCAAAATACTCGAGGCCCAGATTGCTGAGTTGACGGATGATTACGGCGGCGCCGTTAAGCTGTACGAAGAGGCTCTGGACAACGCCGAGGAGCACAACTACTTGTTCGAGGCGGCGGTGGGCAACACGCTGATGGCCGGCACGCTCGTCAGACGCAAGGCCCGACGTCTGGCCCGCTCTGCGCTCAGGGATGCCATTGCTTTCTACCGTCAGTTCGGAGCCGTCGCCGTCGCTGAACGCCTCGAAGAGGAGCACGCTGTCCTGCTTCACAGCCCGAGCAGAAACCCCAGGACAACGGACGCCGCCGTGCAGACTGACTTCGCCGGTGACAGTGGTACGGTCGACTACCGCACCGTCGAGGGCGAAGAAGGCCCAGAGGGGCTCCAGCAGTCCAACCACACCGCCATCGCCGACATCAAGGGCGAGCGAATCGGTGCGTGGCGCGGCTCAATGCACGAACACAACGAACTCGGGGCAGGTCTACCTGCACTTGATATGATTGATCTGCATGCGATTCTGCTCTCCTCCCAGGTGATCTCTGGCGTCCTCCGGGTCGATGAACTGCTCAAGACTATGTGCGACGTCATCCTCCAGACCTGCGGCGGCTCGGCTACACTCGCCGCCATCGTCGTTCAGGACTCGGACGAGTCTGGCTGGTGTCTCGCAGCTAGCGGCGATCCGGAAAGGGGCGCGTCGGCGCATATTCCAGGTGTGCCCCTGGCAGGCACATCACTCGTTGCTGAAAATGTCATCCTCTACTGCACCCGTTTTCGAGAGGCAGTGTTCATACCCGACATCATCAGCGACGAGCGGTTTGGGAACGTGAGTGAGGCCTGGCTACAGCGGAACGTCCTCAGCAAGGCCATTATCGCGATCCCCATTTGCCACGGCTCCAAGCCGCTCCTCGGTGTCTTGTACCTCGAGGGCGAGCCGGGCTCCTTTACCGACCGCAACGTTTCTGTCCTGCAGCTGCTGGTTAACCAGATTGGCATTAGTTACTCCAACGCCCTGGCCATGAAGGCGGTCGAGAAGGTCTCGGCAGAAAACGTTTCCATGGTCGCCCTGCAGAAACGTGCGCTGGCCAAGGCTCTCGAGGCAGAGACCAAGGCCAAACATGCCGAAGCGGAGGCCAAGCGCAACGTCAAGTTAGCCGAAGAGGCAGCCAAGGCTAAATCCATCTTTCTGGCCAACGTTTCCCACGAGCTGCGCACGCCTCTCAATGGTGTCATTGGAAACTCCGAACTGCTCAAGGACAGCGAATTGGACAAAGACCAGCAGGAAATGGCGGATAATATCAAGGTATCCGCAGAGCTACTGCTCACTGTCATTAATGACATTCTCGACTTTTCCAGGATGGAGGCTGACAAGATGAAACTGTATGTCATTGCCTTCAACCCCGAGGAAATGGTCCGCGAGGTTGTGCGCGCCGTGTCTTACAGCAACCGGCAAAAGACGAAGCAGAAGAACGTTAAGATTATACAAGACATTGACCTGCCCTCGATGCTCATCTTTGGGGACCCTATTAGACTTCACCAAGTCTTGGGCAACCTCATCAGCAACAGTCTCAAGTTTACCGAGGACGGATCTATCACTATTGGAGCCCGTGTCGAATCAGAGACCAACGACAAAGCCACGCTCTTGTTTAGGGTGCAGGATACGGGCATTGGCATTCCTCAGCAGCAATTGGTCAAGCTCTTCCAGCCGTTCAGCCAGGCAGACACCAGCACGGCCCGCAAGTACGGCGGCAGTGGGCTCGGCCTGAGCATCTGCAAGTCTCTAATTGAAACGATGATGAAGGGTAAGATCCAGCTTGACAGCCAGGAAGGCGTGGGAACGACGGCTTGGTTCAAGGTCACCTTCGACAAGGCCAAGTCCGACGTATCCGCCGGCGACGCGCAACAAATGAAGTCCCCGCCAGCCGTTGAGCGCTCAGCCTACCTCGCCGAGCGTGATTCGTCGCCAAATCCGTTCCTGGATCTTACCGCCATCTCCAAGGACCAGATCAGGATTTGCATCGCAGAGGACAACCCCATCAACCAGAAGATTGCCATCCAGTATGCGCAACGTCTGGGTTACACCACCGTCGATGCCTATGAGAACGGCCTCAAGGCTGTTGAAGGTTTGCGCCAGAAGGCGAGGGAGGGTCGGCCGTACCACGTGGTCCTCATGGATGTGCAGATGCCCGTGCTCGACGGCTACGAGGCGACCAAAATGATCCGCAAGGACCCTATAGACGTCGTGCGCAAGATACTCGTCATCGCTATGACGGCGTCGGCCATTCAGGGCGACCGCGAGAAGTGTCTGGCGGCAGGCATGAACGACTACCTCGCGAAGCCGGTGCGCTCCGAGGTGCTGAAGAAGAAGTTGGACACCTACGTCAGCCCTCAGGTATCCGTAAGCCAGACCTTGGTCGGGTTTTCGAGGCTCTCACGCTAACCGTTGCCTAGACCGCTTCGTCTTCCGACGCACTACGCTCTTCTTCCACACCGACGTACGCCACTACCGATCTCAACGGGGCTGGAGCAAGCTTCCATCTGCCGATTAGGGAGAACCCGGCATACAGCCGGCCGTCGGGCAGCAGCACCGCAGCGCCTAGTCGAATATCGAGCGACACAAGATCAACTACCGATACAAGTTCGGTAGCCGAGACGCAGTCGCAGACTCCCTCGCAGAAACGCGCATCACGCAAACTCACCAAGACACGCACTAGCACCGAGTCGCTGCCGACGGAGAAGCCCAGAGCGGTCCTCACTAAGAAGGCGCCGCAACGCCAGGGGACGACCTCGTCGATGGACGAGAACCTCAAGTCGGAGATTGTTTCATGCCACGCAAATAGCCGCAACAGCATGAGCTCGCAGGGGTCGAGTGGCAACGACAAGATCATCCCCGGCTAAGGCATCAGAAGCCACCCTCCCCCACAGCACTGGGGACCTGATCTGGGATGACACGATAGTCTAAAGATGCTGCCCAGGCAGAAGACCAAAGCAAAAAGAAAAAGACGAAGAAGAAATAGAGAGAGAGAGAGGGGCTATTTCGTTCCAGCCGAAGCAGTCGCGGCTGGATGGATACGGAGTACTAGTTCAGGAGGAAGGCTTATACCAACAAGATATGAGTGGTGATATGATTGGTCAGCGGTGTGAACGCCGCGTAACCACATGTTGGATTCGAGTATATTCTGCGTTGCGTCACTCGAATTGGGCGCGGAAAAAGAACGCATAAGGGAGGGGAATAGAGAAACGTAGGGACGACATGTCTCTGACAAGTAGGAATAGGGAAGGCGTTCTGACACCTGATGATTTGTATACTGTCACAAAGATTATTGATCGGCTCTATTCGGTAGAGTGGAAGCAACAGGAGTTGAACGGTACCCACAAGCATTCTGGATTGTCAAGGAACACTTGTTTTCAATCATAGCATCATGACAATGACATACGGTCTAATCCGTCGGTAGTGAAGAGTGATCACCGGGGAAGTGGGAGGCAAAATGTTTTTATCCTGCTGTATATACATATATACATGGTGGTCGACAGACATCTCTCGTGTTTCGCAGCTGCTTACCTCGCAATGTCTTGCCAGTGATCTGAATGTGCAGCGACTCGTGTAGCCTGCAACGTCCGTACGTGGGAACGGTTAGCAGACTGCGGTTTTGACACGCTCTTCTTGGGGACCCCCTACCTCCTCCCCTCCTGCAGTATGATCAGCCCAGCCTGCTGCAGGTAGTGCCGTTGACGTGCAGGATATGTTTGAGACAGACGGGCATACTGACGACAGCAGAGACAGGCTAGGATTGCAAATCCTCTGCTGATGTTGTCTTAAATGGGTGTCACTTACATACACCCCTTTGGGAAGTGGGAAGATGCCACCAAAGCTCGGGGCTCGGAACCAACCAATGCCATGCTGGTCAGGGATCCAGGAAATTTCAAATCTCATGGCATGGGCTGGTTGGTCTTCTTCCACATGTTTCGGCCGCCGCTCTCTGTAGTCGTGTCTCTCCCTTAATCAGAATCAATCTGCGCCGTTCGGGCCATGGCTTTGCTTGGATCGAGGATATTTTGGGGGAGTTGATTTAAAATGTCTTGGATAGGCAAAAAGCCCCCTCTCGAACAATCTTTCCAACCCCTGGGTCAGCCTTCACCCACAGCTCCTTGGTCTGGTTTGGCGGCAGTCCCAGCTTGCCTTTTTCAGGAATTGGGTCGACAAGCAGCAGTGTCCGTGGGGGTGGTCTCCCTGATTCAAAGTCAGACTCAACATTGGGAACTTCGGCTATGGGGCTTGGGGAATTGGAGAGTATAGTCAGTCAGCCAGCCAGTGACGGGACCCGATCCCCGGATATAGGCGCAAGCCCAAAAGGGTTGAGACAGATGCAGCTGTACCGGGTTGGGCATCGGATACTGCTTCGCGCCATTTCATGTCACCGGTGTCTTTGTCACTTCGCCCATCTTACTCATGCAGCCTTGAAAAGCTGTGGAAGTCGAGTATCACGTACGTATTGGATTGGTCTTACCTCGGGTCTCTATCTGTCATGCAGCCTTGCCAGATCGAGGGGAACTAGGGAAAGGAGGCGAAGGATGAAGAGGTCAGGCTTTCGAACTTCATGTCCGGGACAGCGTTTCATGAGACAAACACAGAAGATAAAATAGTGGACGACATTTGCTCCCCCATAATCCTTTCGCGCCTGATATTGTCCATTGTTAGAGTGAAAACACCACTGTCCGGCCTTGTTGACACGAATATAGCCAGCACACCTCAACCAGGCCGCTCCGTATCTGACCCGACACAGCCTGGCAAGGCTGTCCCATCAACGGATGGCCCGCAAGATTAGTCATATGGTTGAGGAAGTAAGCTAGCCAGATATGGAAGGCTCGTGATAAATGAAGGGAACTGTCTATCGTCATCAAGCCAAGCAGGAACGAACCGCAAAATGGCCTCATTTGCGAAGGCGAGGGCGGGAGACATCCCCACCCCCTGTCCTTGTCCAACGGAAGATTTATCACTGACGCGGGACATTACGACAAGAAACCACCAGAGATTGGGGGCCCTTGGAGGCCCAACTTACTCGTGGCAAGCGGAGCGCGACAATGAAACCGCTGCAAAATGAAAGCGACAGACTTTCTGGTTTACCTGTCCGCCGACCCCGTGGGTTGGATGCGACGTTTATAAAGGCGACAGCCAAGGAAGAAATCCTGCCTCGTCATTTGTGCGATTGGAGACTGCGGACGGTGACCCAAAGCGCTGTCGCACCTTCTTCTTCTTCCTTTTCCTTACATGGTTGCACCGACTCCGGTTTGTTTCCCGGTCAGTCAAGTCGGTCTAATGCCAGTACCATTTAGAAACCCTGCATTGCGGATGGAATCATCCGCGAGAGAGCCCGTCGTCACTTCGTTGCTGGGCTGGGAATGGCTGGTTTCGCCAACCACAACCACTCGATATTTCGTGTCTCGCCACTCTCTCGTCCCATGTCGAACATCCACCTTGACCAGATCCTACTTGGGCCACCCCCAAGAGGAGGCTAAACTTCTCGGTTCACGTTATGCAAATACCATGCCGTTTAGCTCAGATCACAGGCTCATCCCATCTTCGACAAACCTTCTCCCCAGGGTTCACCCCTCACTTGTATGCTTGCAGAGCTTCCCTGTTAGCAAGATCTTGGGCGACTTCTTGTCGCCTGATGATCAGCCAAGCATCATCTTTTCTCAATGAAGCATGGTGCATCATCCTTTTAAATACAAAAGTCTGGTCCCAGAATTGAGGTAGAACGAGACCGAGGAGAAACAAATGGGTGGCATGCGGGGTTGCGAGCAGAAGATTGCTTTGCTTCGCCGAACATTATCAACTCTCCCTTAACTTTTCTAGTCAGACAGCTTCACGGCGCCCACCCAAGCCTTCCGAGTTACTGCTTCTTCGCTGGATGCTCGACTTTATTCTGATTCCTTTTGCTTGATGGCCAACTCCCCGCTCTATCTGGGACCGGTTCGTTACTCATCTCCCTATCGGTGGAGCAGTAAAGGGCAGAGTCCGAGTTCCTTGGTTGAGCCTGATAACCACCCCACGGCACGCATAAGCACAGAGGCTTCGTACCGGCCGTTTCAAGAGTATCTGTACACTTCTTGGCGGCCAGTTCGAGAGACAGCCTAGGTACTGCCATTGTTCTGATTGCAATATTCACCTCTCCGCTTTCCCGGGCGGGTTTCAATCTCCCGTTCTGTGGGGAAAACATACAAAATGCTCATGTCTCCGCGTCGCCCCGCCCCTTCTCCTTCTCTTGCTCTATGTACTGTCTCTTCCTGCCTCTCGGCGTAGCATTAGTAAAAATAGTCCTCTCAATTGATGAGGACAGTGACCCGTCGGTGGGCATTGCAGACCTGAGTCGACATGACTGGAGCTAAACATCGTTTTGCCCTTCGAGAGTACTGATGGATGACGGTGGACAGAGGTAGGGATATAAACGTGAAAGATGCGACGAAACAAGATCCTGAGCACAGAGGGCTCAGCCTGCCCTTCTCCCGGCGCAACCAGGTGCGGGTTCCGGTTGACCTGGAAGAATTTCCCGTAATGGTTGCCTGGATGTGGCGTCCTCTGTCGTGTCCCTAAGAGAAGTTGGGAAATTGGGTCAGCGTACCTACAATATAAACCTGCTCCAGCTTCAGCGGTTAGTGCAGTACTTTGTCATTTCTGTTTGAAAGGCAAGCCTTGCACGTGCTGCGTTAACACTCAATATGCTGGAGTAGGTTTATGTTGTACACTAGTCGACCTGCAAAGATCATTTCCCGATGAGGGCATCGATAAAGGGGGTCGAGGGAAGGCCTTGCCTTACCGGGAAAAATCCGCACGGCCAATGTGGCCCTATCTAGCCCTGTCGTTGTCTCGTCAACTTGCTAGTGCCCTGGATTATGTCTGGGCTGTTCAGTTGCTCCTCGCAACTACTCTCCCAGCTAGGATTGCCACAGTGCCGGATTGGCTCACATTGATGATGGTCCATGATAACAACCAGAGAGATACTCGTCATTGGTCGATGCGGAGGCTATGAGCAAGCATCTCGCAAAAGCGGCCAAAACGTGCTGAGTTTGCCGTAATAGATGAGACGAAACTCAAATGGAGAAAGGAGAACTTGGATGCCACCAAGTGACCGTGCAGCCTGCGTCTGCCAACAACACCTGCTTTTGCTTGTGCATTCTTCCACTTGAAGACAAATGAGGAAACGTCTGGCCTGGACCTGACTGTGGACACTCACCCCGGCTTCACTGGCGAGCGGGACAATCTCCTTCTCAGAGGATCCGAGGCGTGGAAGGGTAGCATCCCTCACCACTCTAATCTATCTTCGACGCAAGCCTATTAGGCATCGTTAATGAATGTTTTGGAAAAAGGTCGCCATGATCCCAGACGGGCCAGAGCACTGCGTGCCTTTCCCCAGGTCGCTTTGTTGAGACGCGTGATATAGGGCGGGCGGATTGGCTTTCCCCACCTAATAAACTTGTGGCAAAAGCTAGCATGCCTAATGCCACAATCGGTCGAGCTTCACATCACCAGCCACTCCTACAGACTTATGTCTAATGAGCAAAGATCCAGGGAGCCGGATGAGGGGATTCCCGGTATTGTGGGATAACAAGGTTCCGAGGAGCAAAAGAGCGGAAGATAGTGAAGAAAGGCAACACCTAGGTAGTGCTCGATAGCATGCCATCTTGTCTTTCAGCACATCGGCAAGCCTTGACTTACCGTCGTCCGCCCAATAAGAATGCCGAGGAGTGATTTCCTCTCATGAATACACATGTTTCCCAATATATTGTATCGATACAAGCGCGGGCTGCGAGTAGCACCGGGAAGGAAACGGTTGTATTTGAACCGCAAGCCTAGAGGCAAGCTCAGTTGGCGTCGCGTTGATAGATGAGTGAGCATGCGCTTGTCCACGTCATAATGGAGAGAAACCTGCCAGGAACGAAGAGGAACAACTGGGGCAGCTACTGAACGCCAACGAATGATTGAGGTCGGACTGTTGCTCGATTCGACTCTTCGGTGCAGTAAGTGGTGGGGGATTACTCGTCAAACAGGCTGCCTGGGGGCGTCATGCAGCCCCATCGCAAATCATCAGTCGGGTCAACGCATCTTTTAGGCACGGAGTTGCTCCAGCGAGCCGAAGAAACGGAACTGGTCGTAGCGAAGCTCTACTAACAATGGTTGTCAGCGAGCTATATCGCCCATGATGCTTATACTGAGCTTATCCGACTATATACGAGTATTATTGTGGACCTGTGCGACCCCAAGGGGGTCCGCCTCGGATCCATATCTCACCCCACGAGTGATGGCAGATGATCCGGATATCGCTTGTAAGACTGACCGACTGCCTGCCTGCTAGGTTTGCAACCTCATTAGGTTCCAGCTATTGATGATTGTTCCTCAACCCCATCTAGTGCTCTCCGGTCCATCGATCGTGATTCGCTGGCACCCACGAGCGCTCTCTCCTCTCGCAGATCTCCTGGACCAGTTCGGCAGAAGATCGGCTCGCCCAAAGCATGACTAGCACGCACCGCGCCCAAGGTCACACATGGCTGGAACACATACAAAGCACATGCTTACCGCGTCCAACTGCGCTTTCGTTAACGATCGTGTCCCAATGATTCGATGGCCTGGAATAGCAACCAGGTAGGTGAGCTAGCAGCTAGCTACCGGTATTGTTGTCTGCGAAAGCCAATCTTGGAATGAAGCAAGCCGAACACTGTCCTGGGTCTACAAGGGTCCATGCCCGTTAAAAGGCCGGTCACCCGTCAAGTTAGACTTCATTGCCAATCAGCGCCGTTACATGCCAACCTCGGCGTCGACAGGTGACCGTCTCGGTCAGCCATATGGCAAGGCGCTCCGCGTAACTATCAGGGCACAGGTGCGCGGGGCAATCACAATAACATCTCTTTGTCGGGTATTGCACCGTGTAAACAAAACGCCCGAGTAGCATGGCCAACAAACGCAAGACGAACCGAGGGACCTGCCTTGGCTCCAATGAGAGGCGGTTGAGAACGCGATGCTGATTTCCAACACTCGCAGCATCTCGAGTGGAGCTTACATACAGGCTTTTCGTTCCTCCAAACCAGGCCGGACTGAGGACCACATGTTAACAGTACCGACATTTCTCGCCGTCCTACCTCGCATATCACCAGGAGCGGGGTATAGTCTGTGTTGGTGCAAGCTGAACATGCGCCGTCCGGCCATGGCCCCCATCGCACGATGTGCGCTGCATCTCCCATACTCGGAAGTCCGCGAAGCGAGGTAGACGTGGCAGTAAACCGCGTTGAGTAGATATTTGGAGTCGGCAGCGTCTCGAAACACCCATCAGATGCAGGGGCCAGTGCAAGCCTAGTTGAAGGGAGGGTTCTCGAGCTCTGGCTCGAGGCTCCGTGAATCCATGATACGTCAGACTGTCATTCTCTCGCCTGAAGAATTCGCAAACCGAAAATACTATGGCGCCGTTATGTCAGAAAGGAAGCACATGACAATGCCGGAATGTAATGCTTGAATGCAATGCTTCTCTGGAGAGCGTTGCGATAGAAAGGCGAGGCAGCCGCCAAATAGGACAACATTGGGAATCTCAGTAAGGGTGTGATGGCATGTGTGTTACGCCACGGCTGATGCGGCAAATTCACCCTGGGCCTGCCTGACGGGGCTCTAACCGATTTAGGGCTGATGGATATAAGAAGGATTGAGCTTGGGGGATTTGTTCGGCGCATGGAAGTCTGAGCAGTCTGAGATGTGGCATTATCCGGCCTTTGGATAGGGTCCGGTGTTCCGTGACAGAAGACTGCCGCTCATGTTCCAGTACACGATTTACAGACCGCCTTGTGTGCGAGCCACCATGGCCCCTTCCTGGCAAAGTCGCCAATGTACCTATCGATCAAAGAGCGATCCTTTGGGGCAGTCACAAATGCGCAAAGAAGGGGGATATCTAAGACAGACGTACTTGTACTTGTACGGTAATGACGACTGGTGGAGGGAGCCATGAGCATCGAACACTTTGAAGACGGGAATGTGAGCTTGAACCAGATTGCTGTATCAAGGCAAAGAAAGTCAGACACCAGAGCCGCAGTGTTCTTTTTGCGCAATGGGCTCCAACCGAAGCTTGTCGCGCACGTCCTAGACAGCCTGGCTGGGACGGACGAGGCAGAAGCGGGAGATTGGAAGGCGACGATTGCCTTGCTGGAGTCGCTGTGACTGGAGTGGGGCTTGATCGCACGTGCGTACGTCAGTAAGGCGATTCACTGTAATGAGAATGTTTCGACAGGGCCAGTGGCTCATAGCAGGAGTCATCCGTAGTGGCCAACCCACAGTTATCCGGTTGCCGTGCCTTACGACGTGCCCGATGACGTGCACAGATTGTTGAAGAACTGTTGAATTGATACCAATGGGCACAGGTATCGCTCTCGTTCTAACCCCCCCCTCTCTCTCTCCTCTTCTGTGCCTACACTTTTTCTGGAACTGGTTTTCAACAGTAGCACAGCACAATAGGTAGGTAGGTAGCGGATGGATATCGGTATAGAGTACCCAAAGCGTTAGTAGTGTATTGTTTTGGTAGGTAGGATAGGCAGGTAAGTGCCAGGTGATCTAGGAAGGTGGAGAGGATGTACCTGTTTCTTCATGACTGTGTTTCAGATTTACAGCTCTGGCAGGGATCTGCCTGGGCCCACATACTTACTGCGTACTTGCTTGGGCCCACCAATGTAATTCCGTAGGAGCTCTTTCCGACTGGCTGGGTGGGCAGAAAGGAGCTCCCTGGCAATGTCGTGGTTAGTTATGACGAAGGAATAGAAAACTCACCCCACCCCCCACCCCACCCCCCATCAGCCCGTGCTTGCTCTACAGTTTACCTACGGTACGCGTACCTACCTACCTCGCGATGCACACTTGCGTTCGTCGTCGTCCAGGAATAGCCTGGAAGAAATGACCAACAGGAACGTGGCTGCCATAACTTCTCAGAGGGGAAAGTACCGCCCTCGATCATTGGTTGATATTCAACGGGAGAGGAGGGGCAATCTTGGATCGTCTGGGCGGCTTCGCACGCAGGCGCAAAAAGTCTTTGCTGCTGGGTCCCAAAGCCAGGTACCAGGATAGAATTCAGTCCGGCCCACTCACCACCATTATCAACAGCATCTAAACTGGACCATGTTATCACAAAGTATAAGATGGATGCCACATTTACTACAGCTGAATGACCCCTGGCTAAGGCACGAGTTCTTCCACCTTGGCTGAGCATTCAGGCTCAGGCATACGCCCCAATTGCAACCCTGCCGCGCTGCGTCTTCCAAGTTCCAATATGTATGTACTACGTATCTACCTATGTTAAGCCCATGGTGTAGCTGTACCACTTCAGAAGACTCTCTCTCACTTGTCGCCGCTTGATCGACGCTTTCGAACCCCGCCGGCAGCTAACGCTGCGTCAGGCTCTTGATGTCGCCTTCCAAGGGAGCTCCTTGTTGTTCAAGCTAAATGTCATCCATTAGGAGTCGAGCCCTGGCTTATTAGCCAGTGAAATGAGGATGATCCCATGCCGGCCACCGGGGCTCTTCTGTAAATATGGTCCAGGCTCAGCAGTTCACTTGCACGACAGGGACAACCCTAGTCCCGGTCACTTTTCACTTTTTTTTCCCTGTCCAAGAGCCGAGATGCACTGCGGCATGACTGATCCTACATGTTTGTAATACCCCGTTCATCAACCGCCAGCTCTTCGCAGATTCATGTCACTGCGAAGGTCCTGTTATGTGGAGTGAGTGGTGGCACGAACCATGGATGGACCAAGGGCCGAAGGAATATCTCATGATGCCGGGTTGCTAAATGCCGCCAACATTATTAGGGAGTTGAACGTATCGAATGAACGGGTCTACTAATGGTGGTTCGCGGGCGACAGTCGGTTGAAATCCGAGCAAACTCGGATTTCTGCCCATGACTGACTGCAGCGTCTAACCGAGTGTGTCTGACGACGATGCTCTAGACTCTGAGAAATCCGACCACCTTGAGCAACGCACAGTCGCCTTGGTGCACCGCGCTCATGATGCTTGCAATCACCCTTACATAGCAGATTCTCGGTGCATTCGACCGCCTTTCCTCTTCTGGCCGGCTTCGAGACGGTACGGCATCTTCTCACTCTGTAGGACACAGACACTGGGGCGACGGACTTGCATGTCCCCGGCACACACACTTTCAAAATAGTCAAAGCAAGATACGCCTCGCCTGGCTGAAATAGGCAGGACAGCCAGAAGCTAGTAAGAAGCAAACTGTTCTTGCCAGCCGCAGCCAGTCAAATTGAATACCAGGCGAGGGTAGCCGGCAGGCAGAGCATGAACTTGCGTCCAAGCCTGTCTCGGTAGCCGCCCAGAGTACTTAGCGGTTGCTTAGCCGGAGTCCTCGAGAGCAGAATTGTTCCAGAGCTTGGTTTACCGGGCCGTTGGATTTTGAAATTCCACACCCAGTGCTCACCCAGTTTGGAACATCGAAGTGTCAGGTTCTGGCTCTCAATAAGTACGATTAGAACGCGACACCGTGATGCGCCTCAATGTCGGACTCGGGACTCGCCTTGTTCTAGACCAAAGTCCAGGGAACCAGCCAGGCTATAGGAATGTGGATGGATCGCATATTTGGAGGTTCGCAATTGAGACGGGCTGCTCAGGCAATCGACGCCGGTGTTTCGGGCATTGAGACAGCGGAATGAGAGACTCGTTCTGCCGTTTCGTTTCTGGGATCGTTTACTATCTATCGCCTTTGCCCTCTGTGTCCCTCGTGCTGTTAACTCTCGGACACCTGTAAACGTCGGTGTGTTGCACTTTACCTAAACGCTGGGTCGGATATCCTAAGCCTGTCTGCCGGATATCAATGGAAAAGCAGCGGAGGTTCACATTGGTTGTGAGCTATCATCTAGGTACCTACCTACCTACGAAGTATTGGTAGGTAGATAGCGTACCTTAGGTACGGATAGGTAGCTGAAAAGGGCTGATCGGGGCTTGTGGGGATGGATACGTACCGATGTAACATGACCAGACATCTCCCGAGGGTTCAGATCCTTCGAACGCACACGCCGCCGTCTTTCTGGGCGGCAGGAACTCTGAGCAGGTACGTACTCGCTCTTCTCTTCCCTGTTCTCCAACTCTCTCCCTTTTTGTTGTTTGTCCCATCTATAGTTTGCCAACTACCTACCTAGTAATCAGTATGTATACTACCTGTACCTACGTAAGGTACTTCGTACGGTTCACCCCTCTCTCGACACTGTCACACCCTCTTCCAACCTCTGACGGCGTTAGACTGTGGCTGGCTGGCCTTCAACCTCGGAGCCGTCCAATTCAGTCTCTCCCACCCAGCACCCAGGGCGTTGCTGCAAAGCCCAAGTCTGTCTGTTTGCAAGAGGTCCCGGCACCTATGTGACAATACTTATCGGTGTTTCTTCCCCCCTCAAGATGTTGCTACGACAGTTCATGACCCTCGACAGCTGCGTCAGTCTCCTCTGCATAAATTCACGTCCGCCAAAGCAATCAAGCGCTCCGTGTCCTCACGGTTGATGTTCTTCAAAGACGCTATCGAGTCCGGTGGCTGTTTGCCATGGTTCATGGGTAGTTGAA
This sequence comes from Colletotrichum somersetense, assembly GCA_030867255.1. Classification (NCBI taxonomy): domain Eukaryota; kingdom Fungi; phylum Ascomycota; class Sordariomycetes; order Glomerellales; family Glomerellaceae; genus Colletotrichum; species Colletotrichum somersetense. Next base: position 110,023 of record MU843527.1, on the reverse strand, counting down.
GTGCAAAAGCGAGTTGCCAAGCTCAACCTCATCCACGCTCCTAATGTTATAATGTTATGGTCATATAAGAACAGACTCAGCTGCTTTCTCTTAAGGCGACTTCCGAATACGGACTCATCGGAACAAACTACAGGACGAAACGGAGGAGGCGGGGAGAAGGAGGCAAACCAAAATATCAGAGGGCTGGTATCCCTGCGTGACTTCTTCAGCCCCTTCGGAATCAGTATCTCAATCGCCCTCACAGCATGAAAATTGAATCGTTTGTTTCGCCGGGCAGGTCTTGCGTAATAAGCGAGCTTGCCTCTTGCGCCTCTCTAAGCAACAGCAACCCCACCCAGCCACTTCACAGCCACGGACCGACCGACACCGGGATGCAGTTGCTAATCAGTCCTGATGTGGAAGCGCTTACAAGTGCGTGTCTTGCTTCTCGGTATCGACCCGGTAGGAAACTATCTCACCCGAAGTAGTCTTACTCTCTCCGGTTCTCAGGTTTTGTCTAATGGTTGTCGTCAGCTGGTCACCAGGATCGATCCTGCGCATATGCACGTACACAATTACTACTGTGTACTCGTATACCATTCTACATCGTACATCTCTGCGTTGCCTCGATGTTGCATGCCGGGCCATCCCTGCTGGCCTCCGATTTCAAACTACATACCATTACATCGAAAGACACAGCACGCGCACGCACACGCGCAGAAGACTTCTTCTCAACGGCGACACCCCTCAACACCCACTTTGGGTAAGTTAGCCTGTACTCCGTAGTTGGGCCAAGCTACACGGTACCATGCTTGCCTACCGACAGCAGGCCCGGCGGATTTCTCTATACATGATCAGACCACAATACTGCAGGCCAAGAAGGAAGCCACGGAGAATTATTGGCGGGTCAGAATGAGATGCCTAGTTGTGTACGAGTTAAGCGAGAGGACGCTCCTCCTTGAGCTCGCTTGCTCTTTAGCTCGTATCGCAGCCGGTCTGCGGGTACGCCATCCTCGAGTTGCGAGGAACGGGCTATGGTTGGCACGTATGTCTGACACTAGTACGGTCAGCAGATATATCACATGAAGGACATGAAAGCTCATCATGGACTTACTTCATGCAGCAGTCCTTTTACTGAGTGCCTGCACTACGTGTACGCGCGAGGCTTCTTACAATACATTGCATCTCGCCCCCAACCTCCGATTCCTGCCGTTTTGCTGCAGCATCCGGCATCAAGCATTGAGCATTTAGACCGGATTAACCCACACACTCCCTTACGCAGTATACATACATACCACACCCCTCATATAGCTCATCCCCCGTTACTTCCATGCATCCGTCTGCGTGAGTCTGCACCAGCACAACCAGTTGTGAGCTTTCCCATCTCAGCCCCAGAAGAACAAAAGAGGGTCTCATGGCCCGATCCTGACTAGTCTTCCTCGCCACATCTCCCGGAGAGCATGCCCCCCCCCCCCCCCCCCCCTGCGTGGGAACAAGCACAGGTATATTCTCACCCTCCCCCCCACTCTTACCGGCTATTTGAGCTATGAACTGCGATAACTGGGACTGGACCAGGTCTGGACTAACGATGCGCACCCCTCCTCCCCTGTGCTCATCCCCTCCAAGTGTCATCTCTTCTGATACACGCTGGTTGTAAATGAAATAAACCAGGCTCAATGCTATTCTCCACCGCAGGAAACGCACCTCAACTGTTCCGCACCAGCCCTGTCCTGAACTGTCCGTAAACGGCTGGTCTTGTTCTCGTTCTTCTCCACCTCATTGTCCCCTTTTAGTTGTACTTGTTGTGCAAATGTACTGGTTGGAGTTTGAAACTGAACCACTTGCTCGGCCTCCACCTCCATAGTAGACCCTCAAAGGCATTTGAGTCGGGCCTTGGGTGGTTCGTCTCGTTTCCCGCGTCTCCATCGATCATCTGCATCCGCACATGCACCCACATCCTGCTGGGGTACTTCGTATATTGGGAAAGTGGAATAGCGCGAGAAGGATACCCGTAACGAAAGAGGGAAATAAAGAGAGCAACATTACGCCGCCCCTCCCAACATGTACACGCACTCACCACACACACACTCATCATGTATATGCAACACACTCTCATATTTACAGCACACACCCCCGCCAATCCCCCTGATTTTGTGGGTTCCTAGAGAACAAAAGCCGTCCGTCCCGTCCCCCAAATCACACTTCACCTACATATACACCTCTCCCGTGCCTGGGCCTCCAGCTCAAGCGCTGGGTTAGCACCCTGGGCATAAGCATCCCTAGCATCATCATCGACCGAGCTGTTCACATCTTCCGCTCCCCTACCATGGACACACCTGATTCCCAAGATTGACGGGTCCAGGACCGGGGTCCAAGTCTGACTCTGGTTCGAGTCTTTGATACGAATAATCTGCATCAGCTTTCATGTATGGAGCCCGCTTTCTACCTATGTTACTAGTCGTCTCTCTGTATCTCGTCCGGGATTCACATATATAGCCGTACCTATTCTCCAACACAGTTCCCAAAACTCACTTCATGAAGACAGCACTAAAAAAGGATGAAAACGCCTCCATGACTAATGAGGCGAGGCTCGTTGGTACATAGGCTTCATCAGCGTACCCCTCGCCCGGTATCTATCACACAACCACCATCCGTACCTACCTAAGAGCGGGGACGGCGACGAGAACGAAGGAGGGGGAGGGGATGAAGACGAAGCAACGGTTAGACTCCCTTCCCTTGCCCGACTTAGCTCTGCCCTGTCCTGTCCTGCTTTTGCTTCACGTCTTTCTGTACACCGTCGGCGCTACTAGTATTCCTTGCAAGCTGCCGTGCCTTACTAGTCCTAGCTGGGTACGGAGTTACCTCTGCTTTCTCCCTCTAGGACCTGGGTCGGAGTCTGGATCTGGGTCTTTTGGGTCTTTGGGCCTCTCTCTTCATCTTTATCTGGGTCCTGCGGGATACGTACCTTCATGGTTCGGATGTCCTGCGTATCCCCCCGTCACTTTCCCTTTCCAAAGCCGGTCGCCCCCTCCAGCTTCGCGCCTGGAAGAAAGAAAAAAAGGTTATTTCCACCACCCGCACCCCCCAATACTCACCTCCATTTGCTCCTCATTACCTACCTACCTACCTACCTACTTCACCTTTTGTCTTAGGTCTTCTCTTCAACCCTTTCTTTACCCATCTTCCTTCCAAGCACCGTCTTGTCTGGCCAGCCAGCACATCTTTTCTCTATTTTTACTTCTTGACCTTCCTTCGCCTCCCATTTGTCTTTTTTATCCTTCATTATTCTCATTGAACTTGACACGACCTCCTCTGGCTGTAACCAACGCTGAACACTGCACATCGGCTACCGATGTTGCCCGATTTCATTCTCAACAACTCTTAAGACTATTTGGAGCACATGAGGATACATGACCATGCTCACAGTCAAGCAGCCAACACACTACGGCTACAAGTCCGTCCATGACCTACCCACTCCGCCCTCGACATCCCGACCCTCGCCTCCCTTGGCCTACCAAGACCACCCCTCAAACAAGCTGCTGCCATCCATTCCCCGAAGTCACAGTCCACCTGGCCAGCCCATGTCGGCACACCATCGTGGCCTGCCTCCGCCGGCAGCCATGACCCTGCCCCAGCCGTCTCACTCGAGCTCTGCTCCTCCCCCGCCGCCGCCACCTGCGCCCCAATCCATCGGGCAAGCTCCGTCCACTTACAGTCACAACATGGGCCAGCTACCTGGACCACCGCCGCAGTGGCACGGGGCCGAGGAGTCTATGAGGAGCTGGCTGGCAGCCAAGACCGAGGAAGAGCGCCGAAGACAGGAGGAAGAGAAGACGAGGCAGGAGTCTCTGCGCCTGGAGCAGCGACGAATAGAGGCAGATATGTTGCGCACCTCTTTGAACGGCGGCATCCCCCCGCCCATCGTCCCGCTCGTGTTCGCTGGGATGGGTGGCGGCGTCCCTCCCGCAGCGTTGGAGTGGGCGCAGCAGTTTCTCGCCCAGCAGGGTCAGCAGCCACAACACCCCCAGTTATTACCATCTCAGGGTCCTCTGTCACCGGGTCACCGCCGCGATTCTCACTCCCAGCCCTACGGCCAGTATTCCGGCGTACCCTCGACACCGAGCTCGGCCCCGGGCTCTCACGGTTTCGCCGGGTACCCGGGCTCTCCCCAGCGCGGCCGAGCAACAACATTATCTTCAACGAGCTCAGTATCCCGACCCCACGGATCTAGCAACTTGCCTAACCTCAACACAAATGTGCCGCATTCCGGTCCGCCAGGCTCATCAACGTTGCAGAACCAGCAGCAGCAACAACATCCTGTGGCGCAGCCGGCGCAGACCCAACAGGAGGCCCAGCCGAGTCCTTCCATTTACTTTCATCATTGGCACCCGCCGACATCTCAAGCCGGAGGTGGCTCAACCCAGCCTGCGACCCCCTCCGGTGCGTCCAGCAAAACCAAAAGAAAGCGAGAGTCGCTTTAGGCTAACCTTGGCTGGTGTGGCCTTTAGGAGAGTCTCCTGGGAACAAGCGCAAGGCCACTGGCCCGCAGCAAGCCCCTCCGCCCCCAAGTCAACAACGCCTAAGGTCGCCTCCTTTTCACAGTGGATCAACCCTGGGAAACCCCCCACCCGGACGTAGACGGGGGCATTCGAGACAATACAGCGATTTTTCGTCCTACCGGCCGACTGGCCGAGGCCGGGGGGAGAGCTTTGGGATGCCTCAAAGCATGTCTGCACAGGTTACTAGCTTCGGTACGAGTGCGGAACACCACGAGCCGACGGCTGGTCAGCAGCAACAAGCAAAAGGTGTTGGCGGTCACTCGGTGTCATCATTATTATCAGAAGAACCATCGCCTGCGGCTCAATATGGTTCGGCCCCATCGAATGCGTACCAAGACCAGGGTGAGGAGCGACGACGATCCCCGTTGTAAGAGGCTACGGAGTGTGAGTGGACGCAGGCGAGGAAGCCAAAGGCCAACAACCATGCGACAAGGCAGCACTGATTGACATTCGGCATGGGCCAGTTCTACGGCTTTATTTCAGCCATACCATCCTGGCGAATGTTCGCGAAACGATATGCATGAGTACGAAATTTCTGAACTTTTCGCTTCTTCCGGCCAGATGCGGCCATTTTTATATCATTTTCCGGGCAACAAACCTTGACCTCCCACGTTTGGGGAGACGGGGAGAGTAGACAGCATTGACGATCTTGTAGCTTCGTCAATCACTTCGATTACACAGGCAGAGAGAGCACCGGATCTCCCCTAGTTGACGCCATTCTAGAGCAACTGGAACTGGAGGCGCGCATTCTTTCCTCTTTCAAAAGGCAAGCTCGATTCACGGCTTCCGCCCCCCCTTTTTTTCTCTTCTTTTTTTCCTTTTCTTTTCTTCGATTCTTCTTAGGCGGGCAGGAACAGTCATAGCCGACAAGCCTCGGGTTATATATCATGGATTTTTTCTTCCTTGCTTTTCTTCTTTCATGGCCTAATGTGTTGATGCGTGCACTTCAACATGGCATTATGTTTGGATGTGCCTACAACTTTGAAGGCGGCAAATCATTAAAAGTCAACCAAAACGCTATGTGCAAGTTTGGGCTTACAAGGGGTTTTGCGAGGCCGTTGAGACTCGGGTTGAAGTTGGTTTTCTTGATTTGAATAAGTTACTGGTATGTGTGGGAGGGGAGTGGTTGGATACTTGCGCAATATCTTCGCTCTTGTTGGTTCTTGGAGGCCCAGGGCCGGCTTCTCTTGGGCAATCTTACATTATCATGATACCCTGCAGAAAACAGCCATACAAACAAAAACACTGATCAAGAAGAAGGCAAGACGCATTTTGTTTGCAGGACAGGCACGTTTCAGCCCCTTGAAGATTGACTGATGTCTTATCTCGCTTGTTTGATTATCGCGTGCTCTGAGCGAGGGATTTACTGGGAAGGTGGCTAATAACTTGGCTAATTAGCCAGCGCGGACTATCCCCCTTCTTCCTCCACCCTTGAATTGATCTCTTTCGAGAAGCGGCAAAGCAAGCGGAGAGAGCAAGTCGCTCACCTTGTCGAATTCGTGCCCACTTTGCGACTGGCTCTGATCGATTCGGCCAACAGCGAGGGCGTAGTTAAGTGAGAAGGGGTGGACGTACATACCTAGTTATAACGGGGCCAGGTTAAGCTTGAACGGGAGATTAGCATGTCACCCCTCCACCCCGCTGATGGGTCATGATTGAGGAGAGAGAAATAGAGAGGCTTTTCTTTTTCTTTTTTATGTTGTCGTCTTCGCTATGGAGCCCCTGTGTCTCTGTCTCTGTCAATTGTGCTGAGTACTGGGCATAGTATCTATACTGTGTTTTCCTAACTGTACCACTATTATTGCGTACCTGGCGACCTCAAGAAAAACCAGCCGCCTTGGACACGTACCTCAGTCTCAGTCTCGGTCTCTCTCCTTCTCCCTCACCCTCCTCCATTGCCCCTCTCCGCCCTTGCTGCAGCCGTTCGTTCGCCTGCCATTTCAGGCGCCGGACACTGACGTTACGTCTCACTGTATGATGAGTTTGCCCTACCTGGTTGTTGGCCCCGATATGGCCAACACAGAAGATGGGATTGGTCGTCAGATTCTATGGTTTGTTGGGGAAAAGAGAGGGCGCGGACTGGCTGGACAGTGCGTTTGGCCTTGTACAACGTAGACTTGACCGCAATCAACAATGTGAAATTTCACGCCATCAATGAACACGAGAATCTGCGTTCTCCGAGAATGCATCTTATCTCCCAGCGAGGCGAGAAATCCAACGCCAAGAGTAGCAGCCGCCTACCTACCTTGCCTGCATGTCGGATAGCGTAAGCAGAAACAGGCAGAATTCGAGGAAGAAGCAAATCCAACGTCTGGTTCGATCCAATCCGAGGCGATGGCAACTCGACTTTCTTTTTTTCCCTTGTCCCCTATTCTCATTTGGGCTGCTACCCTGAGGCAAGTCTAACTGAATTGCCCGTGGTATGTGGACATGCTTGTGGCTACGCTACCTATGTCTACCCATTGAAAGAAGAGCTCGGGTATGATCGGGCCATCAGGAAGAGTGCTAACCTATACGAGAACTCTACCGTCATGACAGTGGAGTGTAACTCCCCGTCCACCACGGCTTGTCTCGCATCGGACCTTTTTGTTGTTATTTTGATTGCTTGGGACAGTATAATTGGATTTATATACGTGTTTGGGTAGGACAAATAGGAGTGTAGAAGCAGGCCGTTCATGCAAAAGCTGTCGTGATTGCATAACTTGGGAGATAAACGAGATGATGGGATGACAGTCTGTTTTACAACGTCATCTATGGTACCGATCATCCAATCAGGGCTTGGATATCGGCACTCGAAGCAGAAGCCGGGCACTTATTCTCAAGGCCTCGCACATATAGGGCTGGCACGGCATCCTGAGTGCCGGTGGTGAAGGTGCACGGGGATTGGGGTGTGTTAAGGGGGGTGCAGAGGTATACCTCGTGGATAGGCGCGGGGACGTGTGGGTGGAAGCAGGTAGCTGGTGTCAGACAGATGATGAGAACGTGCTACGCGAAGAGCCACTGATACATGTCGAGCTCTGCTTAATCGACCTGTGGTAAAGGGGAAGAAGTCACTTGTTAAGTTGTTCTTACCATCACCCATGCCACCGATACGTACCACAATCATCTGTTACTCCTGCTGGCGCTCCCAGTGACGCTGAGGGCTGACTGGACCTGGCGGCGTGTGCGGGGTTTGTCGGCTGTTGTTGCTTATCATGGTCTAACGACTTTCCTGTCGGAGCTGTTTATTCCTGCAGCTGGATTTCATAACCACTGTAATCGTAGGATCGCGAGTAGACAACTAACCCGCCGTGGCTTCAGGGCCAACCATGGACGAACGAATTCTGGACGGGGTGCTCTTATTGAACCGTGGCCAAACAACGAATCCGAGCCATCATGACTTGCTTCGTAAACTAGACGATTATCGCAGACTAGACACGTTGAAGCCTAAAACCAATCCGATACTGATATCGGGTACAGAGTTGGTTATTTTGGAAAGAAGACAGTCACTAAAACTCTAGGATGGCCGAGACAATCTACATATAAATGGCCGAACATTTAACGATATTATAGGGAGTCGGAGGATAATGACTTTATATTTTAGATAGATCTAACCAGTCGTGGCCAAAGAATCGAGATTCGAATGTGTGACCTGGCGAGCGCGGGTGAAGATAACCTTGACCCAAGGAGATCGTGGTTATATTACTCATTCGGGGTTTCGTTTTGCAGATACAGATACATGAATGATGATTGTAACAGTCACCTGCACATACGACCATACCCACTGGAGAACTCGGGATCCCGTCCGCTCTCCCATAGATAAGCCAGTGAGGGCCGGATTAGTAGTTGGGTCGGTGACGACCAGCGAATACCTGGTGTTGTATGTTTTGGAATTTTCATTTATGTTTTTAGCTTTTGGCCTTACTTAGTAATACTGCAAGTAAGCATCGAGGACGCACTGTTTGCCATTGGTATTAACACAAGGTCCCTTAAAAAGTAAGCACCAATAATCTTTGCTTTCTTTCTACGAATCTGTTATTTGGTACGTTTGCCATGGGGCTGCACCAGAAGCATCACAAGAGGTCTCTACACACTTCACCCGCGGTTGCCGTAATTAGCCCCGGTGTGTGTGTGTATGTGTGTCAAAGGCAATTACCATTCTGGCTGTACCCAGGGAGCCCAGAGCATTAGAAATCAAAGCTGAAAATGGCCAAAATGCTACCAGCTGCTGTGGACAATTCGCACAAGAATCATATAGCTCATAGAAACCACCAGATTACAAATAGCCGGAACTTCCTATTTGCTTCTGTTTTCTACTTCGGTAGAGCTCTAAAAGGAGTGCAACCTGTCTCCGATAGCGCTGGCGCGAGCTCGTTCAAGCACACGATCGGCTCTGGGCAGGTCAACCTTGAGCGATGAGGATGTTGCATATACGCAATAAGCAAACCGGCCAAACCTTATCAAGAGTTCCGGCCAGAGAGATGAGGAGTTAGATGCTCCAATGAACAAATTGTCCTGGAACCATCGAGTTCATATCGGGGATTCCAACCACAAGCCCGCTATCACTACTTTTCCAAACGATATCCTCTCGTACTCGAAGTCCAAGAAAGGTTTCAGCACGCGGAATTGGTGACCAGAATTGGCCTTGCTCGGCATGCCACTACGCTAAGCTCAATAACGCCGCCTGTATTCGTGCCTGCCATGTTCGACTTGCTGCAACAGGTCATCCTAAATGCCAACTCCCCGCCGCTGTCAACGCACGGAAAACTACGAGCGATGGGAACATTTGGTAGTAAATGTGCTTCAGTAATACATTATACTTGGCATTCATGCTCTGGGTGAGTCTTCCCTCCCAGGCTACCCTCGTCGCATCAAGGGTATAAGAAAGGTCGTGTTATGGGCCAATTCCATTTCAGTGGCTGTACGTCAACAGAGCCCGTAGACCACAGCCCCGTCATTATGTCGATAGTGCCAAGGCAGCACGAAAGAAATACTCGAAGAAAAAATACCAAAGCTGCATCAATCATAGGGTATTGGTCGACGATATCCGTCAAGATACAACGTGACCAACTCCATCAACGCCTTGCACTCATATCCATAAAGGGGAATCGTCAACAAACAAAAGAAACTGCAAGGGCAGTATGGTCGCCATTTAGGCAGACTCGGGAAGCAAGACTCTCTAAAACCTCTTCTTCTGTCGGGACTTCCACTCCGCCCGTGCCACTTTCATCAATATGTTTTCATCTTTAACCGGGATCCAGGATGTCAACGCCTTCATGGCATTCTCAAAGTCCGAGTCGAGAAGGACTTCGCGCAGGGCGTGGATCAGAGCTGCACTAGTGGCATGCAAGATGTCGATGCCGTTCATGGTGGTCGGAGAATCGGGTACGTTGGGAGAGTCCGAGGGGTTCTCCCCAAGCAGTAAAAAGACGTCCCAGACGCGGAGCTGGGCAGCGAAGGGGATGGAGAGATTGAAAAGCGTCAGGTACCACCGTGTGCCATAGGCCGTGGGGTCGATACAAAGCTCGTCCTCGGGAAATATCAGTACGAGATCAAGGGCCGAGAGGAACGATTATGTCTTACCAACTTCTTTGCAACGTCCTTGCCGTCCAGCCACTTAGTCTGCAGGTCGTTCAGAGCCGCCATCAGTCCATCAAAGCCGGGGCTGTAAAGCTTCTCGAGCCCTCGCAACTGCCACATACGGACGAGCATTACAAAGCATTTCTCCTCGTCAAAGTAGCAGAGCAGCGTCGCGGCCAAAGAAGCCATGCCCTGAACGTAGCCGGTGTTCGGGAAGTAGAGCGACAGCGCGTGTAAAACCCGAAACAGCAGACGCTGGCCACCCTTGTAGCGCTTGCGGAACATGACGTGTCTGCTGATGGTGCGAGGAACATCGAGGTCAATCTGCACGTCGTCTGGCGATCCCCTGCCCTGGAGGCGATGGAAGTCGGTAATGATGGAGTCTTCGGATGGAGAGTTCTTGTGGGCCCTGGCGTGGGTTACCATAAACGAGTACCAAGCGGAGGCTCTCCATCGGTCGGGAATGCCCTTCCACGTCCTATCAATGAGCTTCTGATTCTTGACGTCAAACTCAAACTCCATGCCTTCGCCCCCTGTTCCCTCTTTGACAACCTTGGCCATTTTCCGCCACTTCTCGGCCCTCTCCCATTCTTTCTTCTTGATGGCTTCGGATATCTTCTCGACCATCTCTTCATCCTCCAATGACAATGAAAGCATGCCTCCAGCGTCGTCCAGCCAGCGCCGATCTTGGTTGTGAGGAAGCATGTTTCCCGCATGCCTAACTGCCGATCGAGCCGATCGACGGGATGCGACGGATGCGTTGGAGTTCTGCGTGTGGAGGGATCGGGCGGACACTTTCCTACTAGGTCCCATCAAGGGCAGCCCCAGCCCGAGCATGTCTCGTTTTGAAAGGCCACTCCTTTTCCTAGGAAGGTGCTGTGACGGCCTGGACCCCGTGAGAGTACCGTCTCTTGGTACAGCCTTGCGTGGGCTAATGAAGCCGTACCGATCGACCTCTTGTCCTTCGAGATCCTCCCAATCCTCAAGACCGCCCGCCACCTCGTGTCCGCTGCGTGTTTCGGGCCTTTGGGAATAGGAACTTCCAGATCTGGGAGTACCCCATGCGTGAGGCTGGAGCTCGGCGACGCTGTAGACGAGATATGGATTAGCACACTGGCCGTGAGGTTGAACCGGGGGGAGAAGAGGAAATCGTACGGATCGTTCTCAAACTCCTCCGTTGGATATTCAGCGGTCGCATCGAGATGCTCACCAACATCCGACGGCCTGCCTCCGTCTTCCCATCTGAGGCCTTCGCCGGATTCATAGAGCGATCTCACCTTTCGGGATTCCATCTCCACGTCAGCAGATAAGACGCGAATGCTGGGGGTTGTCATGGTGACTTGGGACGCCGACTCTGCGGTCGTCTCTGCAGTCGTGGTCGACTCGGTTGCGGTCGTGGTCGACTCGGTTGCGCTCATGTCGTTGGCGCAGACCTCGATGGGGCTTGGGGTAGGACTCTGGGGTTCCTCGTATTGAATGTGGAGGATTGGGGCGAATGCTGCAGGAGCGAGCGCGCGGGCCCTGACCGTTTGCAATCTGTCTTCCATTGCTCCATCGGTGGTTTTTGCGGGGAACACGCGACTACCACCAAACATAAGACTGCCTCGATTAGAGAAATCCAAGGTCGTCAGGAAATCGTCATCGAGGAGGTCGCCGGTGGGGATGGGAATTGAAATGGGAGAGAAGTCGACGGCATCCTTGCTCAGGTCATGGTTGTCGGGGATATTGACAGGGGAGTGATTAGGCGAGCTCTGGGGGCTTGTGAGAGAGTCCCGCCGGCGGGGGGTTATTGGCGGCGGTGCAGGTGACAGGCCGTCTAACCTTTCGTTCCACAACTCGACGGACGAATCTACCGAGTATGAACTGCTTGTAGACGCCTTTCCCTCAGTGAGTACAAGCTGCGCGAAGTTATACTGATCCATGGTAGCGGCCTGTTTGCCGGTTGAAGACGTGCATCGACCGGATTGTTGTTTGCTCACGGCCATCGCAACAGTGTATTGGACAGAATCAATATCGCAGACGGAAGGTGCCACAGGCTCCAACGACTTCACAGCCACAATATTGGTGCCCAGGGCGACGATCTTGTCGCACGATTCTTCCGCGCAGTCCTCCTCAACAATGGTGGTCGAGGGTGATGCAGTCGGTGCAAGTCCGGAATCCCTCTTCCAGTCGTCGACTGTTGTGTTTAGAGCAGTTGCGCGGAAGCGGAATGCAGGGTGTTGACTAATGGCGGGAGGAGCCACAACGACCGGACTGGGGGGGAATATCGAGAGCGAGGAAGATGTAGATGTGGAAGTGCGACCCGTTAAGATGGAAAGGGATCTGGGGGGGGCTCGCGTAAGAATAGGAATGGGAGGCTCTGCCTGGACCGTCTTCTCGTAGCGAAGGGCGATGAGGCTAGTATCGTCCTTGAAGGGCACGAGCGTGGGCCGGGACTTTAAGCGCATGCTGGCGAATTTTTGGGGCGCCATGGCGTAGTGTTGGGTGCTCCGACCCGTGCGGGAGGAAGAAAAATAACCACCAAAGCTGAGGTTGATCCGACCGTGCTTGGCGACAAGGGGTGGTGCCACTGGTCCCAAAGGTGTCGGCGCGGTGTGGAAGTTCAGACTACTCAGGAAGGGTGGCACGCTGGGGCGGGAACACAACAAGCCCAAAGATGGGACTGAACGGGCGGCCAAGGCGAGTGTTGTGATGGTGTAAGTGTAGGTCGAGTGGCTCACTGTGAAGAGCACTGAGGATCGTGAGCCTCGGATTCAGGTGCGCCAATCTCAGGGTCTGGGGGCAAGTTAGACGGGCGCTAGACGGATGGAGAACCAAGGTAAAGAACCAGGAGGAAAGAAACGGCGATTCGGAAAGCGATCTGAGAAGCTCGGGATGCCAGGCCAGGGAAGTTGAAGTGGGTTTGTGATATTGATATGCGTTGGTGCGTGAGATTTGTACAAGTGAAGGTGGTTCATGCGAGAAGGGCGTGATGGTGATATAAGCACTTGACTCCGTGGGGGAGACAAGCAGAGCAAGACAAGAATGACGGGACAATTAGGGAGGCCGAGGAAAGAGAAAGTGGAATGAATGCTGTCTGCCTCAGAGGGGAGAAAAATGAAGGGAACACAGTCAGGGGTGGAAGGGGGGCAGCATGGCATACATTGTGGGTGAAGACGTTTGTCTGCAGAGAATAAACGGTCAAGGTGTATATGAAGGTGAGGCTCTGGAAAGGCGATTGCGCCCGAGGGATCTGGAGATGATTAATATCGAGTTCCAGGGGCAGAAAGAGGAGACAATGTTGGACGAATGTCCAGGTGTAAGATCCAAAACCCAGTTAGCTGGGAAGGAGGCAGAGGGCGACGGACAGGGACAATAACACAAAGCAGGAGCCGGAGAGCTGGACATTCTTTCTTCTCTCTCTCTCTCTTTTCGAGACTTTTGTTGCCAAAACGCCCCTCTCTGGTTACGTAGGTGTTCTCTTTCACCTGCAATCCCAAGAACCCTTGCCATATTCGCTAGAGTAAGATAGAAAAGTGGCACAAGTGATGAGTTGGATGGCCATCTGTTCAGCCGCGCAGCCAGAGCAGGGCCGCATTGCAAACGCAGGAAGCGGTGCGCGGCGATGGTGCAGGAGCGGCAGTGGCCCGGCATCACAAGGCGGTCGGGGGTGGAGCACGTACCGGAACGTAGTTTACAAATAAATACGTACCGCTCCAGATCGACTAGAGTTCCAGATCTGCACCAATCCTATTGGCCTAGCGAGAGCCCGGATAACCGTGTGGGTTCGTTCCCTGGTGAGCTTTTAGTGTACAGAGGCTTTTTTCTCTCTCTTATTTTCTTCTTCTTTTATTTCATGACTTTTTATATTATTTTATGAGGTTGTCGTCGCCTGATCCTATTCATTACTATCGCTATCACACTTAGCTAGGCACAGAGTCCATTCCGGCCCGGCATGTGGAAGACGACAGAAGCAACTACCAAGAGAGTCCACCCTCGACCAGCCACATCGCCAATCGCCCATACGACACAGCACAACAAACGCTTTGTGATAGGTTGTTTGGCTCGGGGGCCTAGCGACCGTGCCAACCGGTCGTTCCGTAGTTCCCCAGTTCCCTCCATCTGGCCATGCATCCCTACCCAACAAAAGGGCCACTTTCTTGGTCATGGGCATAGCATGCTATCAAGTCGGTGAGCATTCTCCGTTTCTTTTTCTCCTCCATCCTTTTTTGTAGAGCTCCGCAGCAGTTACCGCTACTCGGCGTCAGGGTCACTCAATATTGAGCACGCGTTGCTGCATGATAGGCCCCGCATCGCTAGTTTGCTCATGACTGCTAAATCAATGGGTCTTGACAACGATATCACAACCCCTGTCGTAGGTGGTTGGTCCATCAACGCCATTCTTTTCTCCCTTTTAGTTGTACGCAATTTGCCCGCAGCGCATGAAGGCACCACAAGAACGGCTGGCCGTGGCGGCCCTAATATTACAGTGACACATGTTCCAGGAGAAGAAGCATCGCGATTTCTACCATTTTCCGACCCCCTCTTCCTTGATGGGGCTATCGTTGTGACTCTCCAGCCCCGGCTCCTCCCTTCGGCATCATCATTGATCGCCCGTCAGCAAAGCCGGTCCGGTTCGCTGTTTCATATGCACATTAAAAGTGAGAAAAAAAAGAATTGATTTTTATTTTTCAATGTGTGCATTGCAAACAAACAACATGGGCCCCTTTCTCATCCGTTTATTCACATACAACATCCCCTTCTTCGTCGATTCCGTGGCCCCTGCCGTATAAACAAGCCAACTGCCTACGATGTGCTGGCAGTCACTCACGATTGGAAGACCTGTCCAGATCATCTCGCGCCCAGGGACCCCTTCCTCTCGCCATGGCATCTAAGCCGTCTTGCAGTTCCGTCCCAAACGTCCTTGCTCCCCTAAAGCCGCTCCATGCATTGTCGCCAGCCTATCTATCCATGGCAGATGGTAGGTATAGCAGGTTCAAAACAGTACTTGATCAGCAGGCTTCTGCTTTCTTGTCATCTGGGATAGCATAGAACCAATAACCCCATGTCTCAGCCATTTCATCTCTCAAACTCCTGTTTGGGCGTATTGCCAGCACAAACCCAAGCAAATCCAAAAGTTAGACAACCAAACATATGCTTGCTCGCTCGCCACCCTGCCGATAACTAGATCCTAGCTTAAACCTTTCATCAGTAGCAGCACCCTTGTTGAAAGTTGCCGTCAAGTGATATCACCTGCTCCCGGGAGATCGGCTGAAGCGAGAGTGCTAAAGAAGCGAGGTGCATACAGGTAAACTCGGCCGAACACCATCCCCGATTTGGGAAATAAAAAGGAATCACTTTGATGAACCTCTACAAAATATGTTCAATAGTGTTCAACGGATGGCGCAAAACTCCCCTGTTGCGTACTTACCCAAGAACCGCAATAGTGACATCTGACAAATTATCGCTTCAGAGCCAAGTGCCACCTGCTAAGCAAACACGAGAGAAGAGGCGGAAAGAAGAAGAAACCGCCCCATTTATGCTATTCTCCGCGCCTCGCGAGGCACTCCAACTGTTGTCAAGCACAGAACCACCGGCGGTATTTGCGCGACAATCTTCGACAGCCGCCTGGGATAACTGCAGTCCAGTGGCCTGGGGACAAAGAACTGACGTGGCATAGTCATCCGTCCTAGGCCCAATACCATTTCTAGTGGCTAAACCACTCTTCAGGGTCCTCTCCACCCTTCCCTTTTCTCTCACCCGTGCTACTGGGTCGCCCCACTAGCCTCGAAATATTAGCCTTTTGATGGCTCATCTGAAGCTGAGACGAGGCACGGATAGTTAGAGTGCGAGTGAGACGGACGATAGGGCAGAGACTGGGCGACTCGGCGTGGGCCGCGGCTCACCCACCACCTCAGCATGGATGACTCTTGCTTTCTGTCAACGTGGTCTCGTTTACGCCAACTCCAACGGACAACAAGACAACACACACATCCTCGTCCCCTTCTCCGCTTCCGCCCCTGAACGGACCGTTGCGCCAAAGCGGACGGGCTAGAGACATGGAGCCACCGCATTCCAGCATGAGGCAATCATGATTGTAAACAGTGGGACAGAAGTCGTTGGCCTGTGACTTTTATCTATAGGTATTCCTTTTTGATTTCGTTTCCTTGGCACAGACCAGGGGGTCCCTCCTCTTTTCGCCTCCTAGCCCCTGGCCCAGATCAGAACATCAGGTCTTGCATGATGTTTGGCTAATTGCCAAACTCGAACTGACTGTCATGTTCTCTCTTGGTTGCGCACACGACATCTTCCGCCTGTGACTGAAACCTTTTTTGATGAAGCCATGAAGTGCGTTCATCGACAAGACCTTCCAACTTCAGGAGTTGTAATGCTCCAGTACCTCATGCATCTTTGTTTGCTCCCTGCACCTGCACTATCCACCCTTTCTCGACATTTCCTGTTGAATTAATCAATCGCTATGCTTGTTGGGGCTACATCGCTTCCATGCTCCGTACACCTCACAACCATCCATTCTCTTCTCTGCTGATTCGTGCGCTTGTTACGCCAAACGCAGTGTGCAGCCTGACTACAAACGCTGGAGCCCACAATCAAATACTGCATCCTTACCCACCAAGAAAGAAGAAGAAAACGGTTAGACCTCTTCATCCTCCCAATCCTTCTCACTAAACATGGGCCCCTTACGTGCGCCGCTAGCCTCGAGTTTTGACAAAAACTCCGGCGGCACCGTAGGAATGTACTTGCGTGCTCTCTCCCTGTTGACACCCCCAAAGCCAGCCCCATACGAGACCAACATATCCGTGACTGACGGCAGTGTAAATGGTAGCATCATCGCCGGATCCATCAGCAAGTTTTCCGGCGCGTCGTCTTCCTCGTCATCGCTCTCATTGCCGCCAGGTGTCTGCGTCGTCGCCTGGCTCGTCGGCGTATCCGTGAAGCCCCCATTCATGGGTTTCCCCCTGACTGGTGTTGACGGCGCACTGCTCTTGCGGTCCTCTTTCCTGCGTACGTGTTCCGCCTGGATCGCGTTCAGGTACTTCAGGGCGCTCTTCGGCAGCCCCTTTTCGCCGACCTCAGGCCTATAATGTGACGCTGCGTGGATAAGCTGCTGCGGGCTTAGTCTCTTTAGCTGTTGCAAGGTGCCGACGAGGGCCTCTAGGTCGTCGGGGCCGAGTGACGAGAAGCACTGAAGCCACTGCAGCAGTTGAATAACGGGAGCCAGGTGCCGCCTGGCAGCGTCGACCGTCGTTTCACCTGACGACTTTGTCTCGCCTCCTTCGTAATGCTCCGGTTGGCGATTGTTTGTTCTAGCCCAGTCCTCCAGCGTCGAGACGTTCATGCGAATCTGCATAGCCTTTGTCCGCGCAAGATATTTGCGGTTGGACATGATGCGGTTGAAGAGTTCCGCGCCGAGCCAGTAAAGTAGCTGAGAGATGATTTGTGCCGTAATCACAGAGTGGATATCATAAAGGTCAAGAACGAACAAGGTAGATGACAGTAGAGAGGTAACGTTGCGCGGCGCAGGTTTCGCCCGTTGCTTCGGCGAAGGGGGCCGGAAACGCTTTTCGAGGGGCTCTTCTTTGACCTGCGCCTTTCGTTTAAAAATCCTCCACTCGTTCTGGAATGCGATGTCTTCGAATCCGGGTATTGTCTCGTGGTCCAGCATCGCTGCATCGAGCACCTTGTCCAAGCGTCTCTCGGCGTCACGGACGATCAGAATAAAGATTTCGTTTATGAGCTCGGATAGTTGGGCTTGAAATTCGACCGTGGCCTCCACTAGCCCGACGTCCTTCTTTAAATAGTGCAGCAGTAGGGTGGCGTTCGATATCCAAAAGGCCAGAATCGTCATATCCCACTGGTATTGCTCCACGACATCGTTAATCTTGTCCATGGCGGATATCATCAGCTTGGCCAGTAGGTCTGGGCTTGAGTGGTAATGCGCATATCTTGCGCTAAGAAATATCATGTTCGCGGGTACGGGCTTTTGTGCCGGCGATCGTTGGGGGGTCATGTTGGTGATGATGATGTCGAGAATGCGGTCGAGCTCGTGCTCCTGGAACACAAACATTTGGTCATGGAGACATCGGACCCAGTCGAACTCAGGCTGTTCTTCTTCAAGCTCGTCCGAGTTCTGTCTGCGTCAGCATACAGATTAGCAAGTAAAGTATTTACCCTGGGCATACCTCTGGCTGGTCGTCCATGCCAACGTTGCCTAGATCAACCTCGAGGTCCCGGGCGCTGTCCATCATCATTCGTCTTCGTAGCTCGTTCTCCGCCATCTCTTCCTCAAACCGATCCTGTGAGAATCCAGGGTTGTAAAAGTCGTCCGTCCCCGCATTGCCGATGTTGTATCCGCTGTCATGTAGGTAGAATGACATGTCGCTGTCTGGCGGCACAAAATCGAAGGCAGTGCGACCGGACGATGTCTTTTGCTCGGCCGAAGCACCGTTGTCGAGGAGGGCCTTGGCGATGCTCTTATGCCTATTCGTCATCGCCCACATTAGGGCGCTCCACTGGTTCCGATCTTGCTTGTCAACGTCTGCGCCAGCATCGATGAGGGCCTGCACCACGCCCTCATGGCCCTGGTTGCGGGTCAGCACCTATCCGCCCAGTATTGTATCGAGCCTCTACTCACAAAGCAGCTCGCGTATATTAGGGGTGGTGTCCCATCCTCGTCCGGCGCATTGATATCGATATAGGCCTTAGCTTTCCCGCCCACAATGTTGGTGACTCTCTCGACATCACCATTGCTAGCAGCCATGTTCAACGCTCTTTGCAACATGTCTTTTTTTTCTTCGTCGGAGAGCTTTTCGTCGGCTAGTATGGTCTCCTCGTTATCGAAGCCCGGGCTGACCCGATGGGCAGCTTGAGCGGCAATCATCTCCATGAGACGCGCGTCGCTGTTCTTGGAGCCTGTTGTGATGTCCTCATCGTAGGTGCGGTCGTCTAAGCTTAGGTCGCCAAAATTGAGTGGCTTTGGAACGACGGGCGTGGTGAGGAACTGTGATTGTCCTGTGTGAGGTGTTGGCTGTCGTCAGTCTACAGCTTCCCCCTTGTGGGCTTGACAGATGGATGGGAGGGTTTTGTTTTATTTTATTTTTTAGAACGAACCTTGCCAGCCATCGTACATTTCCGTTTCGGGGACCAGCTCGACGGGGCGACGACTGCGATCGTCGAGCGATTTGGGCAAATCATCCGGCAATGATCGCGGCTTCTTGTCCCCGAAGCCACCATTAGCGTCCTCGAAATCCATAGTGGGAGGAGGGGCAACCAGGAGGCCCGGCAGGCATGAGTCGGGACTGGAGGTACACGAGGGTATTGTTTTGATGCGAGTTCGGTGCGAGATGCGGGATGCCTGTTGCAGACGGCGCACGAAGAATTTCGTGGCGAAGTGCTACTGCGACGAGATCGTGGTCGAGACCTCTGTGGGTGTGTCGTCCGTCTCTCAGGCTCCAGATTGAAAAAGTCTCGGCGCAGCTAATGTCGTGTGATGTCGAGGTGTAAAGAGGCTGTGTGTTGTCCAGTTGAAAGGACTCTCGGTGCCCCAGTCCCGCAACGGCCCACGCCGCCAACCACCAACGGGGGGCGATCGGCTTGTTGATGTCACTAATTGATTGTGGCGAGGCGCTGAACGACCGTAGTCAGCGTGTGCGAGTAGCTCGTGGACCGTGCATGTCCTTCAGCCTAAGCGTCCCCCGTATTCATACCACACAGGGAGATGATTACATAGGTACCTACCTGAGCGGTCCTCGTGTAAGTACTCCTGTATGGTTTGTTTGTCATAATGCCCCTTTGACATCCCGGGATCCTTTCCGAAGAACTCGAGGGAAGAGTGATGTTTGGAGAAAAAGGAAGCCCTAGGTGAACATGCAGGAGCTATGATACCGAGGAATGGGGTTTTTTAGTCTTTTTTATGCTTCATCTAGTATGATTTCCATACCTCCCCTCCTTGTGCGTAGTCCCATGTGACGTCTACGCCCTCTTTCCAAATACACGCAGTCTTTTGACTCCTCCGTCCGGAATAATGGTGATTTTGACATGTGTCACAGCCTTGTCCTTGACAGCGCTCGGGAAGTCGTGCTCCTGGTCTGGGCCGCACTTGCTTGGGGCTACGATCTCCGCCCAGCCAGCAGCGTCCGCCTCTGGTTCACCACTGTCAATCCATGAAAGAGCTTCAACCTTGACCTTTTGCGGGAAGTTGCCTCGGAAGTGCGCCGTGTCAACAACTACGTTCTGCACGTAACCTGGAGCTCCTAGACGAACAATCGCCCAATCGACGTGGCCCTTGGTCCGCGATCTCGCCGTCTCCCAGCCATCGCCCATATCCTTGCCACGGCCTGGCAGGAGAAGGTTGTCCTTGGTGCCAAAGTGCTGGTCGCTACACGAAATGGCGACACCTCCGTTCTGCGCCGCGGCTAGGTCAAAGATAGCCTCCTTGTCGTCGGGGAAGACGGGCACGGCGTGGCCGAACAAACGGAATCTCGCAATGCCTCCGTCTGGATACATGTTGAGACGGACGTGGGTATACTGCTTCCTCTTGGGCTTGGCCAGCTTCCATCCAAAACGCTGCGAGGGTCCACACTCCTCGTTGCCGAGAATAGTCTCCCACTGGCCTCTGCCTCCCTTCCATGAGACGACTTCGTCATCATCGAGGTTGAAGCAGCCCTCCACCGAGATTGAGGGGGCGTGGTTGCCGGAGAAGAAGGCCGTGTCGACCTCGACACCCTCGACAGTTCCAGAGGCGACACCGAGGCGGACAATAACCCAATCAAAGGGCTCGGAATTGTGGCGTCTCGTCTCCCAGCCATCGTACCAGGCTCCGGTGTAGACCATCTTGCCCGGTTGTCTGATGGGAGGGGTGGGCGTCAACAGATTGGAGGCCTCGGCAAACCACTCGTCTGAAAAGGCGAGAATCTTTCCACCCAAGGCAGCCGAAATCAAGTCTAGCCATGTCAGTAAATGCAGAGACGTATCCTTACCTGGACAATGGGATGGACGAGACACACACCTATGCTGCTTGAGCGGAACGTCTTATCAATGTCATCTGGTGCAACCCTAGTGATGTTGACTTTCTCCAGCACGTATTCCTGTTCGCTGGCCATCTTGAAGATTGGATGGCGGGGTATGGAAGGGTTTACGAGGGACAAAGCAGTGGCGAGATTGTTGCTTCACCAATACAAGGCCCATAAAGATATTTTGAAGTCAAAACACAGCGGTGAGATTTGTATAGAGTGTGGAAACTGGATGAGTTAGGAGTATCTTCAAATGGGGAGAAGGAAAAGCCACAGAGAGTCATGGCCTGCCGCCCACGAGCGGCCACTTCCGAGGTCGGGCGGCCACAGCTGACGACCGCATCCAGGGAGTTAGAGGTGCTGCCGGCGGCCACAAGTGCGCACGGCGTCCGCGATAAGCAAAGGTATAATGATTCGAGCGAATTAGCTAACAACCAGACGGCGGACCAATCTGGTGCTGCTATAAAGCCCCAGTTGGTTGTGCTGTAGTCCCCGCTGCTCACTGTTCGGGTAGGTGGGGTCTGTCCTGGAACAACTCTCAGAATATGGGGGGCTTGGACCTAAGCCGGACTAGAGGCTCTTTAAATATCGCACTTCGAGTGTATCCTCTATTACGATCACTGCGTAGCATCGCTTGAGTGTTTCCTTGAGATGCTGGGCTTGGGGCCAGCTTCTACGGAAGCTGCTTTCTGCGTCGACTAACAAGCTGAGCTAAGGGTTTTGCGGGTGACCTGCGGCATTAAAGCCACGCATTTCAAAAACATCGATGGTCATGTAACAGCGTCCATCCGATAAGAAATCGCGTTGAAACTCCCGAGCCAGCCTTGTTCCAAAAGCATTATGTCTGCTGGGCATCAGGTGGCAGTAAATGCCACCGCCAGGCGTTGTACATCACGGCTAAGATGATGAACGGACAAGTATTGTGAAGAGTGTCTTGCGAATGGAAACAGAAAGCATTGACCTATCACTAGCATGCACTTGCATTGGAAACCCGGCCGCATTCTGGCGGGTGTCAGATGTCAACTGTTAAATGCCGAACCGCGTTTCGAACCCCCTTATCTGGATGATCGGCTTCAGCTCATTGGTCTCCATTTTGTCTGATCAATTAACGTTTGGACTTGCAACAGTTTCTACGTAGTAGACACAAGCCGAGCGCTCCCTGAAAACTTGCACAGATGACCAAAGACGCCGCCGCAATATGTGCCGATGACGGGAGGAAGCTTGAGGATTGACGTCCTATGGTCTGAGGGATGGGATGAGGTGTGATGAGGGGCGAGCGTGTGGAGTGTATGAGTGAGCGTAACAGTGTGGGTAAGAAAGACCTGGTCGATGGCAGGTAGGTAAGTAGATAGGTAGGTATCTAGGTACCTTGACGGAAATCCATAGCGTCTTATACCCCACCGTCACTCTGGGTGTTACCGGCTTCCCCCCTGCCGCTGCTGCTCAATCAGAAATCCACAGCCTCCGATAGGCCACAGCTCGAGACGAGCTCTCCGTCATCGATGCCGCCATCGATGACCTCCTTTGCCCACCGACCACCCGAGTGCCGTTTTATCCTTATCCTCTTCACCTCCTCTCAAAACTGCACAGTTGAAGCATTAATCGCAACAACGCCCCGCAAAACATCTTCTTGTTCTTGCCTCACTTTAACATCGAGAGACATAAACACCATCCAAGTCCGATCGATTCCTTCGCAAAAACAACACTGCGCACTGTCGCGTTTTCCACTTGAATAGATTACCGAGACGACCATCGAGACGATGTCCTCGGCGACAGGCCTGCCCGAACCTCCTCCCTCCCAGGACCGGGAACAAGGCAACGACCATGATGAGCTGGAGCCTTTGCTTGGCCGACCCGGCGATGCCCAACAACCACCCGGCCACTTCATCGCCAGGAACCTTGTTCTCGGTATTCCCCCCTCCCAAGCCGACCCTTCTGCATTTTTCCCTTTTGTTTTGATGTGACTAATAGCATGGCCTTGAAGGAACCGGCATCATCGCCCAGTTTGGCGCTGTCATATTCGTCGCCATGATCTGGGCCGCCGTCCTTACCAAAGATGTCATCCTTTTCTCGGGCCACCCGCTCGCCCAGAGTCTCGCCATCTTTACCCTCACCCAGTCTATCCTCTCCCTGCAGCCGACGCACACCCCCGACCAGAAGCGTGTTGGTCAGCGTGTCCATGCTGTTCTCAACCTGCTCGCCTTCCTTTTCCTCGTCGCCGGCATTACTATCATTGAATATAATAAGTTTCGCCAGGGTCCTGGTTCCCACTTCCACTCCGTTCACGGCTACCTCGGCGTCATCGTTTCCATCATCCTGCTGCTGCAGTACATCGTAGGCTTCACCATGTGGGCTACCCCACAGATTTACGGCGGCGAGGAGAAGGCTAAATCCATCTGGAAATACCACCGTTGGAGCGGCTACGTTGTCCTAGTTCTCCTGCTGGTTACGGTAGCGACCGCTGTTGGCACGCCGTTCAACGAGAACGTGCTCAAGCTGAAGCTCTGGGCTGTCGTTATCACCGCCCTCTTAATACTAGTTGGCATCATCCCGCGGGTGCACAAACAGAAGCTTGGCTTCTCGAGTTAAACTTTGTGAGGAGATCGTTGGGATCTGCGTTGTGGGATGCCATTGGAATGTGGATCTGTTAAGATACAGCGACTCTATGCGAGCACACAAATAAAGAGCATTCGGGTCGAGGTTTGGGATGCTGCATGAGAGCTGTAATGAATTATTGCTTTTCCCTACCGAGACCTGTCAAATCGGCTCATGTTTCCGGGGTGTGTCTCTGCTAGGCGTTATTGGCTTGTTGGGGATGATTCGATCGTCCATGTTGATAATTTTCAAGACTGGCGCAGGTTTCCGTTGCCCTGCCATAGTAATCACAAGTTTATGCGCGTTTCAAGCCAGTCGCTAGGCCGCAGATCTGCTTCGTTTTTAAAATAATGCTTGATTTGTTTTTGAACTACCAAGCTAGTGTTCGGTGCCTCCAGGTCGGTATACTTTGGTGTGAATTAGGGAAACTGCGGTCGATATTAAAAGACGCTTGGGCCTGTACCTTCTCAATAGCCTGCAACCATAAAAAAGCCTGGAACGACACTATGCAGCGGTCCAATGTAGCCGACCCATGGTCCGTTTCTTCATTGTCTTGTGTATAGTTTCCTCCTCGACAAAAGACGTAAAGCAAATTGCAGCTTGCCCATAGCATTCGACTTGGAAGTCAATGAAGCGCTTCCGAGAGCCGCTCAAGGAACATAGCATACATCCAGACGCACGTCTCGAGTATTATCGGCAACAAGGATTGATGCGTATCAACTCTTCTATCATTGGACCTTCATATATATTAGTCGCGCCTCCGGGGTATACTATCCGCTACTGCGTTCGAATATCAAAGTACGCTGTACAGGCATAAACAGACGTCTCTATCGCTCCTCCATCTTAGTCCAACAACACTGCTCTCCCCAACCTTATCATTATGACCAAAAGGCCTGTTATCGTTTCATCGCCACGTCGAAACGTGTAACGCAGGCGCCCATGTCATGGTCATTACCAACTCCCGGGCTGAGAAATCGAAATTATAACAATCCACCGTGCGTATCTCATACCGTGACATTGAAAATTCGTTCCCGTCATTCGGCCTCGTGACAGGCCATTTACTGGCGAAAGAGTGTAAGAAATAAATGTTGCAACGCGAGACCCGAATGTCTTCCACCTGATTATGGCGTGTGCGTATCGCGTTTCGTCGTGGGCTCAGCGCAAGTGGACAGGTTTTCCGAACTGCACCCGTCATATTATTGTCGAGGTCAAGTTTTTTCGATGCCGCCCGGTTGTGGCATCCTTCCAATGCTACATTATAGCACTGCAGACATTGTTCAGAGCCCTAAAGCTCATAAGCAAACTAGCTGTTGATGAAGGCATAAGGGTATAGCCCCCATTACTATTAGTTCAACAATAGCAGCATACCGCAGGCCTGTGCTCATCCTCGTCGTCAAAATGCTCAATGAATCTGGTCATGTAGGGATTCGGTTGACCCTTTCCTCTGTTACTTTCCGTGGGAATACGATTTCCACTCTAGGGGAAGTTGTTTCCAACAGGCATGGGCCAATCGTCCTCGGTGATGCTTGACCAGAATACCCATACTGCGATAACAGCGAGTAGCGTGAACAAAGTCTGGAAGAGAGCGCCGTCGACTGCACCGCTGGTTCCATTACAGATTTGCGAGCTTACAGCGTAGTTGAAGATTTGCCCAATGGCGAAAAGGAGTAGAGCGGCGGTGAGATAGAGCATCGGGCGCATTTCGCCAAGCACACGGATGACCAGGACGGCTTCGAGGACGAAGAAGGCGACGAGGAAGATGAGGGGCGCCAGCTGATACAATACGTAAAGTGCGATATGACGGTTGGGCGGCTGGTAGGATGAGTTCCAATAGCCAGTCCACTGGAAACCAGTGTCGAGGGTAATGTATAGTGTACCACCGAGTAGGATAGCGGCAGACGCCATGATTAAACCCATTGACAGCGGTGTTCCATCATCGACGATTTGGTACCCCACGACGGCGTTGAGCATCAGTATCCATGTTGACGCAATGATCATGCCAATGTGAATTCCAGTGAAGGCCTAGACGTCTGTCAGCTTGGTTGGGCTCGAAGGCACACGAGGTGGATACTCACAATGCGAACGTTTCCGGCCAGCGGGAAGTCCCCGACAGTAAATATTTCGCATAATTCGATAATGATGAAGCTAGCGAGGAACAGCTGCATTTCCCTGCATGAGAAGTTAGCATGCCGGCCGAGCGCATTCCTGAGCGACGTCACAATCTTACCTTCGCCCTACCGCGGCCTTCTTGCGCTCGGACCGCAGCAATAGATAGATGGATGTGATGATAGCAACGGCGGCAATAAGGATGGAACCAAGGTTTCCTAGCTTGCGGCCTCCACCAAGGGAAATTCCAGCCAATTCACAGCCTCCCCAAGGCCCTGATTGACTGTGACTGTCGGAGAGTACCTGGAATCAGGCGAGTTAGCGCCGTTTGCAAAGGGCTTCCCGAGGCAAGCCACGGCTTGTTGAGACACGGATTGAACGTACATTGCAGACCGGTAGCGTCGAGTCTCGACAGAAGTTCTGGAGGTAATCAGCATCATAGTAGGCGTGGATTGGGTGGGCAATGTCTCACAAAGAAATTGCCAAACTGTGTCGACCCCATTGTGGCAGACGTTTTGCGGTGTGGCTAATTACCGAATACCGTCGGTCGGGTTTCTCTTCCTATGAGCTTTACGTTGCCAGGCAGTTGGTGTCGCGGGGAAGCACAATGGCTTCTGAGTATCCACGGCCACAAAGGGCGGTTGTGAGGGATATGAATTATGTTGGTGTCGATTCGTAGATTTGAACGTGCAGCGGCGAGGTGGTGAAGCCGTCGCAACAGCGAGCTAGTGATTATGTTCAAATCCTTCTTCGTCGTTTCTATTGCGTGCTGGCAGGTGGTTGCAAATCCAGACAGTGGTGGTGATGATAGGATGGAATACTAGTCAAGTGGTGTTGTCGGGTGGCTGGTCGAGAGTGTGGGCGGGTCCTTGTTTCGAAGCCTCGTATTGAAATCTTCCCCCCCCCCGTCGCGACACGACTTTCCTCTCGGCCGGTCTCGAGGCAGCCGTTCGTCTCTTTCTGGCAGAGGCTCCTCTCGATATCCGCCTGACCGGCTCTGACTTGTCGGTGTGGTCGACGTGGGTGAATGCGCAATCGGAGCAACGGTGCGACTTCGGTTCGTGATCGGTAGAGAGAAGGGGAGCTGCGGCTGCCTTTCAGGAGCGAGGAGGATAGTGAGCAAGCAAGTTAGGTTGCAGTTGTGGGTGCAACGGCTGTTTTAGCAGGCGCGATTTGACGAAAAAGGCGTGAAGGATGTCGGATGCGGCGCAGTGGGCAGTGGGACAATATAAGCCAAGTTGGTAGTTACCTAAGTACCTAGGGAGTGGAGGCGTTTAGTCCATTGGAGGTTCTGTGCCGTTCTCTTCCAGTCATAACGCCGACGGGGAAGGGAGGAGAAGGAGGAGAGAGGAAAAGGATGAGAATGCTAAGGCAGGAACAAGGTGCTGAAGGTACATTACTAGTGTAGAGGGAGGTACTTTGTCTAGGTAGGGACTATCGTCCATACCACACCATCCATGCCTGCCACTGCTATCACCTCCTCGCTTCGTACGGAGTAGCTTGCCTTGGAAGCAAAAACAATCAGGGGGGAGGAAGCGTGGACAGCCAGCACGTCAAGGAAGGTAACTGGGTAAGGACAGGTAATGGGCACTACGCACTGCGTGCCTAACCAGGTACGTCGTAGTGCAGAGCACAATGCCAAGATAGCGTGCCAGGGCTACAGGGCCAGGTGGTAGGCTAGACGCATCAAACTGGCAAGACAGGCAGGCAGGCATTGAAAGTGTGGGATAAAAAAGAGGGACGATACGTACCGCTGAAATGAAACATCTCCTCAGCCAAATGGCGCTAAGTCAATTGGCGTTCCCGCAGTGTGCCTGTAGACGCCATGATTGGACGAAGCAACTTTTTGGGACGAAATGGTTTCCAAGCGCATCGCGGACAATTGGCGGGTCCTCGAGAAATGGAATTTGGCGGTCCGGGTCCTCCCTGCCTCCATTTTCAACTCGCCGTCAGTTTGTACATTTTCGTACCTGCTTCGTGTGCATTGGATAAGCGTGTGCGACACTCCCTCAATTGTGCCTTCTGCTTCCGTCCTTTTGCATACTTCTGAACTGAAAGGCAAAGATCAGAGGGCAGAAGAAAGGCCGTAATGGGAAGCTTGGAGAGGCACTGACTGCCCGGGCCATTTACCTAGAGTGGTGAGAGGATAGTGCTCGTCCGATGTTGCGAACGGGGATCGCCTCTGCCACGTCGAGCTGTACATGTACACCGATACTACCTACCTAGGTAGGTACCTACTTACCTGCCTGTACTGTAAGTGGGTACCTCAGGTACCCTACTACTCAGCGTGTGTGTGGCGTCTGGCCTCGTTCGGTTAGAGGCTCTTGCTGGTGCCGCCAGGTCGCTCACGGTTACGAACAATCAACACTTTTCTCATTTGCGAATGCAAGGCCTCCCGAAAACCTGGGGGAGGCGTGGCGTCGGTCAATGTCAATATCAATGCAGCACGCCGCCAGCCGATCGAGCAGACGCCATCATAGTGCTGAAAATACCGATAGAGAAAAGGAGACAGGGAGCTACGTACCTATGTAAACCACAAGAATAAGCAAGCTGCCCTCTGGGCATTGAAAGGTCGGGCCTTGGTAATAAGTCAGTAATTTGACTGCTTTCATGCAAACACGCGCTAGGAAACCGCTCCCTCTTGGTTTCGCACCTCCTCCCTTTCGCACACACCACACTCGTTACTCGGGCCCTGTACTCACTCCCTCGCCATCGCCCGGTAAGTTGTAACCGTTTTGCAACCCCCGTGAGCGCCGTCTGCTTGTTGTGTCGAGTTTTGATCATGATACTTATTAAGAACTGTGTTTTTAAACTGTGTTACTATCATTGTGTACTTATCACGCTGTGCGACCTTGAGAGGGACCGCCTTGAAGGTGTGCCTTGGTCTGTTCCACGCATGTGGCACCCTGGAGCCTGTGCTTCACTGTGCATTGCTTTGCTTCGCAACATGGACACGGCCTCAACTGACACGGATGCAAGGCCCAACATGGTGACCTCGGCCAACCTCGAGGCAGCCGCGTGGCATGGCAAAAGCCACCGGTGGGCAGCGGATGCTGCATCGGGGCATGAATCCATGAGGAACGCTTCGTATATCGTACACCGCCTGGACCAACACTCTGTCTGTCATGCCCAAGAATCCGCAAATGCCCTCAAGGATGCCTGCTCATGACCTCATTCCCGCTTAGTACTTGGTTCCTCTCCAACACTCGCGCTAGGGCACACCGATTTTGCACCAGAGGATCAAGGATGGAAAGCACCTCGAGAGCAACTCGAGCCGAGCCTTGGACAAGGAAGGTACCCGGCTGCCAGCCTCCGTCGATAACGAGCACAAATGAAAAGAACCAAGTATAAAAGAAGAAGAAAAGGGTTGGAGGGTCTGCCTCACCCACGACCGGCCTGACCTTCCAGCTCTCCTTGGCGACAGAGCCAGACATGCCAATTCCCTGTCTCATGACGGCAACCCTCTGCTCGACCTTGATTCAAGACATACACAGGTAACCCACATATCGCCTTTATCCATATTCACCAAACGCCTTTCAACGCATGTTAGTCATTAGCCAATATTCGTACACTCTGCCAGCAGACTGAGCACCGTTTGTCAAGGCTCAGGTGAGAATCTTGCATGCGACCGGTATAGACGGAACCAAGCCGGGACAGGAAGCCCGCTAGCTTTGCACGCTGTCCCAACCCGGTGGGTCTCTCCGCGGGCTGCGCTTAAGTGTAGGTACTGTACTTTTCATCGGTTGTTTCTCCCCTCTTTCTTTTCGAGTCTGCCCGTATACCTCGTGTGCAACCGCAAGCCAGATTCTGCTCGTCAATGTGTTCTATCCAACCATTGTCTGGTTCGTTGCGACCAGTCCCCTCCAATATGCTCCGTCATCTTGGCAACAATGTTCTTGGGGCTTCTCGTTACTTCCATATTGACCACTCGTTGCACGCCCTCTCTGCTGTTACTGTTTTTCTGCCACTTATGGCTGCCCGCTCTTCGTCACAAATCAAGCTATCTTGTGCCGGCATCTTCCCTGTCATCACCCGAGGTCCTATTCTGCCCATTATGTCAATCACAAATGAAATATAAAATAAAAAAGTTAAACGAAAAGGGGAGATTACGAAAGAAAATAAAAACCGCTTCCTAGGTAAACAAGCATAATTGTGACGACGCTGTGGTGCATTGGCCCGCCCGCTGCTAAGTATGTCACATCTTGTTTAGCTGCTGCCATTCAAAGGAGAGGGTCTCCCTGTTGTTTGAAGGAACTGACGCTTGCTGGATGTTGCAGCACAACGCACCCCCCACATTGTTCGATTCCGCCGACTCAACATGTGTAGGAATGTTTCTGCAACCAGATCAGGGTGGTCTGGGATGTGGATGAAGACCGTCCGACTGTTCGTCTGCCTTGTTACCGTGCCCCGTTGCATTCCCGTCCATTTCCTATACAGTAAGCGATTCCTGAGCGCAAAGCAGAATGACTGCGTCTGAACACCCTGGCCGTGCTCTACAGAGCTGTTGAACCTTACCACTTACTACAAGAAACAGGATGCAGGTGACAAGTACAAGATACAGAGTACGTACACCGCACCGCACAGCCCACGGGCACAACGCGACAACAACATCCGATGCGTCTGGCGCAAATTTGCAGTGGCCTGTCCGCATATCGACTTGGGGGGGGGAAGTACCATGTGTTTTGGTAATAGTTGCAGTCACAGCAACAACTCTAGAGCACCGGGCATAGCAACTAGGCGAGTCATCTCTGGAAGCCCTGGGAGTTTGGTTACGATATTCCATGGTATTGCGCTTCTATCCACATGGAAACTGTGTTATTCTGTTGAGTATTGGGCATGACACTTACAGTGTCTTTTTCTGACTGTGTCACTATTGTTTCGTATCTGAGCGATCTCAAGAGGGACCGCCTGGATTGAGTACCTTAGTTTGGCAATAGTCCAGACATCCATCACCTTCCGATGGTGATGGGGTTCCGGGACGTTAGCTAACGTCCGAGTCAAGGCCGAGAACATCACCAGCCGCACCGAAGAGCCTGATTCTCGCTTACGCCGCTTCCCCCTCGTTGGCCTCTGCGTTTGCAGTGTAGCTTACACTTGTCACCGCAGACGTGGGGAATGGGATCCGAAAATATTGTCATGGGATCCCTCTCGGCGATCATTGTATAGTGGACTGGATACTTCCAGGGACTAATACCAACACATCTGGAGCCGGGTCTTTCGGATTCAGGGGCTGAAGACACCAGATGAGGACAACTTGATTATTATCAGGAGACTTTCAGATCGACAGTGCAAGCATGTCCATGAACTCAGTCTGAGTGGCCGATAGTCAACAGACATGAAGAAACCAATGAGGCTTCTTTAGCAACATACATCAAACACTGGGTCTCAGATATCGACAATGACCTTGAAAAAAGCCTATCAGTCGGAGTGTTAACTGTGACATGGCTCCTGGAATTTGTAAGGCGTCTCTGGTCTATAGCTTTCTGTATACCAAGCAGTCTCCCTTTTCCTGGGAATGTAAGTTTGGAAAGATGGCACTAAAGGGTAGGCGGTAGTGCCATATTCGGAACCGAGTTTGATGAATACAAGCTTTTCCGCCATTTTCTCTCCGCGATCAAACAGATCGGATATTATCAACATAGCTACTACTTACGAACCACCCTGATTACATGGTTGGTGGATGAAAAGACCCATGGGCCTCATTCCACTGTGGTGGCGCTTCCAATATAAGCTACAGCCCACGTATAAGTTGTGTGCTTTGTAGTTTACCTGATTGTATAGCTTGTCAGTTTAATTAGGTTATCATTCTTGCGACGGCTACAACTGAACCGGGTAATTGTTATGACTACTATGTCTCTTGGTTTTTATCTATATGGCCTATTTTAACCGGCTCGGAGCACTGAAGCTTCTCTCCATCCGCTCTATGTTGTTCTCCGAAGCGTTTTCTCCTATCGTGTCTTCCTACATTTCTCGGGCACTGTTTATCTATCTATCTGTTTCTAGGCATAATCTCACTACCAGCCAGCGGGGAATCAATGTCGATGATTGGCTTTGTTCTAAGTTACTAGTAGTATTGAACCCCCTTCAGCTAGTAGCTCGGAACGCCGCGAGACATCATCAAGTCAAGCAAGCAGAAGAAGACACGCATTCTTCAGATATTTTTATCCGGAACCCAGTCTCCGATCCGCGTTCTCAAACACGTTTACAACAGGACATCCAACCCCCAGCTGTTCTTAGAGTCTTCATCTTTTCCAGCAAAGATATGTAAGCTCGACCCTGGTGCACTCAATCAGCGAGATACTCACCGACACATAAACAATATAGTGGGATGGAGTCTACTGAGATTCCATATTTCAACATGTTCTACAGCCATAACTCAAGCAAGGTAACAAGAAGAAGGATGAAAGTTCACGTTTGCATATATACTACATCGGGGTTCTCGGTTGGTGACGATTCAGTCTTGCGTCCTCATCTTTTTGCAATTTGTGAGAGATCCACTACTTGTTCAAGCATCTCCCACATTCGACCCCGCCGGTACCGTCTTCCAAATTGATAATGAATACGGAGATGGTGAACCTGGAGCTGTTTTCGCTTCTTCGCAGACGCTACCCGGCCCGAAGCTTCCCGCATGGAGTATTACCGCCTTGCCGAATTTGGCATGTTGGGCACGGGCACTTCACTAGCAGGCCCCGCTTTATGCAGCCGCGAGTGGGTGCCCGACCAACGTACCCTAGCCAAACATCGGCCAATACCGCAGGAGCTAAGGAGCAGTGCGCCGCTGCCAGGGCGCCAAAAGACGTGCTGGCGACTTGGTTGCTCCGCAACAGAAACAAAACAAACGCCCGGTATTGTCGATTGACAGGGGGCTTGTCCCAGCGACCGCCCTGAACAACATCTCACCGCACCACGTCACATTCAAACACCCAGTAAATCTCGTCCCGCATCGATACCCACATGCGCATTCGCCTTCTCCGGGTAACAAACATTCAGGCCCGACTCTTAGACTGTCCCCCCATATTAACGTCACCGACTTCCATCTCGACTACCCTGGGTCAACATTCCCGAATGACCTGGATTGGACACTAATTTGTCCCGTGCCGTTGCTTCATCACCTGTTCTCTTCCGCCTATCCTCTACAAAGCTCCATCGCCGGACAGTCTGTTCTTAGCTGTCGCCGTTTATGCCATCTTCCTCTGACGAGGCAGTGCAGCGCAGCGCAGCAGTACGTCTATTACTTTTACCCATCCTATCCAGACCAGGATCACCATCAGACGGCCAAGGAGATCAAACTGTATTTGTATTGCATTGACTTACATTTTCTCCCTATAGCCGCATTCCAAGTCTTCCAAGTGCGAACTCATCACCATCCACAGGACCCCAGCCCCATTCCAATCACTGAATCGCTCACTTGGAGAACAATGGCTCCCGTGGAGCGCGAAGCTTCGAGAGATGCGGATCGCCCGCTGAGACATCAACATTCAATGTCCTCAGACCAAGGCAGAGCCCTGGTGCCTATGTAAGTGTTTAAAAGTACAAAACGTCTTCCATCATCAACCGTTCCCTGGACGTTTCTCCATGATGCGCTGGTCATGTCTGTTATTTGGCGTCGACTAATGAAGACCAGGTGGGACAGTTCAGACCCTGACAGGGCACCGCCGCCCTTGCCTTTGAATCCACAATCACCCGTCACGACCTCTAGAAAGGGGACCTCTGTTGCTATTCAGTCTGCTCATGCGGCCCTGACCGAAAGAGCGCGCGAAAGCGCCATGATCCCCGGCCCGTTGACGAAGCGCAACACCGACATCTCGCCAGAACGTTCCCTCATCAAAGGATCCCACCACAAGCGTATGCAGTCGCTGCAACCAGGAAGCGTCAGGGACCTCGGCTTGCTTTTGGAGAGTGGCCAGCAGTCAAACCCATCATCACCCACCAAGTCTCCCGAGCGGATAACTCGACCCTCCACTCCAGGTGCCAACAGAAGGAATAGCTTCGCCGACTCGAGGCGAGACAGTTTTGCAGACAGCAGAAGGGATAGCTTCGCCGAATCGAGGTCAACTGAGAGGGAAGCCACGACACCGTCCTCAGTCACTAGTCAAGCGCCTGCCGTGCGCCCGGCGATCAAGAGACAGCAACAGAGTATTTTGGGCGAGAATCCGCCTCCACAATCTGCGACCATGCTTGCTATCCAGAACATGCCGCTTCAGGGTCAGCAGGAAAAGGAGAACACCCATGTAAATGTCACCAACGGCTCCAACAACGCCCTCTTGAGAGCTCCTCAACAGGTCGAAGCTCTCTCGGGACAAATCCTGAGTCTTACCAACATCGCAACTGCTTTGCAAAAGGACATGGCCCAACTGAGTCGACGAAGCCGGGACAATGCAACTGACTTGCTCAGCTTGAAGGAGGCAACTAAAGCCCGGGATGAGGACATTCGCAAGAGCCTGCGTGAACTCATCAACAATGCTCAGGATGCCGCCGCAAATAGCAGACCGGGCTCCAGAGATCCCTTCGCCAACAGCTTGTTCCTCGACAGCAAGCCTCATCACACATCCCCTCCACCAAGCAAGGCCGCTCGGCCCTTTTCTTTGCCTAGAATCCCGTCGCCCAACAGCTTCGCGGCATCGATTGATCGAGACAACCTAAGCACACCCTCACTGTGCAATTCCGAATCTCCTGCCACGATAGCAATCCTTGACAGGATTATAAGGGACATGGGCACAAAGGAGGGACAAGATCTTCTTCTTGCTCGTCTGACAGATGTTGCAGGGAAGCTGTCTAGTGTCGCCACAGCCTCGAAGATGGATGAGCTGATCCAGCTCGTAAAGGCAAAACCCGACGAAGCTGTGGTGGTTCGGGGTGGTGGTGGCAACGGTGGCAGCAACGGCAGCCGGCCTCGTGCAGCCGGCTTCGACGAAGATTCCAACAGCGTGGATTTTGACTTTGACCCCGGATACTCCAGTCAGCTGACACATCGATCTGAGAGAGCACTGCACAGCGAACCTTTATCACGACCCACGTGCCACTCTGCTAATACCTCCGAGCTTGTCAGCGACGAAGTACTCAAAATCATCCGCGCTGTCAAGGACAGTGTTGCCCAAGGGGGTGGCCTAACTGCAGAGGTCAAGGCACTTGTCCGTGAGCTCCGTGGGGAGGTCTTGGGCATGGGACGGGAGATTGGCAGGAGACTGGACGAAGTGAATGCAGAGGCTTTATCCACTGGGCCACCAGTCGACAATGAAGAGATCTCAAGAATTGTCCACGAGGGCCTTGACCAGATGAGAGAGCACATGGACGAACTTCTTCGCGAACACCGACGCCAGTCCGCTGCCTCCTCCTTGTCAAGAGCAACTGCTGTCGACTACCAAGAAATTTACAATGCCATGAGAGCGGCACTGCGAGACTCGCAGGCTTCACAGCAAAAAGAACCTGACCTAAATCGGGAGGATGTGATTGAAGCTATAAAGGACGCCTGGGAGAACTGCAAACCGGAAGTGGAAAACCACGACCCGGGACTCGGACGGGAGGAGATCTTAGAATATCTCAAGGAAGGCTTGCAAGATTATGTCGACCGGGACGAACAGCACATTGGAGCCTCCAGAGAGGAGGTGTTCCAGGCGGTGGTCGAGGGCCTCAAACACTTCTCACCACCACGCGTGGATACTCCAGCCAGTCTCTCCCGAGACGAGATTCTTGAGGCTGTTCGCGAATGTTTGGAAGAATTTGAGTTCCCTGTTGCCCCGTCGGCATTCAACCAGGAGCTTA
Source organism: Colletotrichum somersetense (assembly GCA_030867255.1). Classification (NCBI taxonomy): domain Eukaryota; kingdom Fungi; phylum Ascomycota; class Sordariomycetes; order Glomerellales; family Glomerellaceae; genus Colletotrichum; species Colletotrichum somersetense. The sequence goes on along the minus strand of MU843527.1, from coordinate 74,454 downwards.
CCAAGGAAGACGTGCTCCACGCGGTCAAGGAGGGTCTCAGCGAATACGACCTACCCACCACCGGAACTCTTGTGCCTCACCAGAACAACAACGAAGAGATCGTCGCTCGATTGCAGGATATCCTTGATTGCATGCGTGGCGAATTTCGTGCCGTGACAGAGGACGCAAAGCAAAATGCTGCAGTCAACGGCCGTGACACGGAACACATCATTGGTGCTACGAGGAACGGCCTCGAGAAGCTGCGTGCCGACATCCAGGAATATGTCAGTCATTTAAGCGGCAGTGTCGGACAGGAAGAGGTCACACAAACGTTATTAGGTACTCTGGACACCTTCCGAGACGAGATGGCCTTGCTGGTTGATCGCGTCACGAGCGATTCGAGGTCGACAATTGAGAGCCACATGGAGTCACTTCGGGATACGGTCAACTCCTCAATGGTGCCAGTTACCCCACAAGTCAACCAGAAGGAGATCATTGAGGCTTTCAGGGACGGTATCGACAGCGTGCGTGCCGAGCTACGCCGGCCCTTTGCCGGAGTAACTGACATTCTGGACGCCCTTCACGACGGTCTGGCAGACTTGCGCATCAGCATTGACAAGGTTGCCAACCGGCCAGCTGATCTTACTGCCAACGATGAGATTCTGGATGCGCTGAAGTCCGGGCTCGACAACGTTCGCTCTGAGATTGACAGCCTCCGTGAACAACAAGGTCAAAACGACAAGGCCTTGACAACAATGCACGCAGGTGCCGTTGTCCCGACAGACAGTCTCAAACAGGACGACATCAAGAATCTCGAGGTGCTCATCACTCAATTACGCATCAAAATCGAGGCCATGGAGCCTGCCAACGTTGATTCTATCGCCAAGAATGATCTCACACACATGGAGGATATGCTACGCTCCCTGCAGGAATCTGCGTCCAAGGACGATATCCTTCGCCTTGAGGACATGCTCCGCCTCGTGCAAGAATCGGTCTCCAAGGACGAGACCTCCCGCATCGAGGAGGTTTTGCTCAATGCCCAGGACTCGGTGTCCAAGGAGGACGTAGCCCGTCTGGAAGAGACAATATTGTCCATCCATGAATGGGTCAAGTCCAAGGAGAGTCCTGCCAGTACCGATACTGCAACCAAAGAGGACGCCCAAGCTATCGAGACAATTCTGCGTAATACCAAGGGTCGACTGGATGACCTTATTGATAACGAGCAAGCTGTGCGCAAAGAGCACCTAGACAGCCTCGAGATCACCATTCTGGAGACCAGGGAGACTATCAATCTCATCGCTACACAAATGGACGGCCTCTCAAAGAAGGACGACGTGACTTCCGTCGAGGCGCTGGTGGCACAGGTCGCTGCAGGCTTCGATGAGATGAAGGAGAGCGCCGCCAAACAGCTTGAAGATCCCGAGCGTGTCACCAAGACTGACGTTGAGGCTGTCGAAGCCGTGTGTTTTGATATCAAGAACGTGTTCGACCAAATGCTGAAGACGGATCTGGCCACACTTGCCAGTAAGGAAGATCTGAAGAAGACAGAGATGGCTTTGGAGGAACTCAAGGGTCCTATGGCGGGATTACAGGGCGAACTCCAAGAGAGCCTCAAGGCCCCGTTGGATGAGCTGAAGACTGAGCTGAAAACCCCTTTGGAGGACCTTAATACACCCCTCGAAGAGCTCAAGACCCGACTCGACGCCCTGACCGAGGCACACACCCAAGGGGGTGAAGAACGTCAAGCTGAGATTGTTGGCGTCAGCGAGCGGGTCACGGAGGTCAAAACTTTTCTCGAGGAGTTCCAAGACTTGGTCAACGGCAAACTCGAACAGGGTGCTACCAGCGTCGATTCGCTTGCAAAGCTTTTCGAAGGCGTCTCGATATTCGTGGAGAGTAACGCCACTATTGGCCAGGAGCTGAAGGATCTCTCTGACTTGATGAAGGTGGAATTCGAAGAGTCCAAGGCCGGTGTAGTAGGTGCTAAGTTGGAGTCGGACGAGAAGTTCCAGCAGACGACCGAAGCCCTATTCGCCAAAATCGACGAGAAGGTAGCGGAGCTGATGACTAAATACGACGAGTTTCATGTTGCCCTTGACGACCGCGCCAAGGCCGGAGAGGCCCGGGATGCCAGCACTGAAGAGGCAGTGCTGGGCACCAAGGCGGTTGCCGAAGAACTCAAGTCTCTTGTCGATACCCTTGGTGCTGCTGTCACCGATTCGATGGAAAAGATGGAGGAGGCGTCCAAGACTGTGTTTACTAAGGTCGAGGACCTCATGTCCAAATCCGAGGAGAATCACACGGACGGTAAGGCTGAGCACCAGCAGACTCGGGATGACTTGAAGCAAGCTGTGGAGAGCCTTCAAGAGAAGTTTGGAGAAGTTCAGCCCCAGATTCTTGAGTCCGTCAAGGATATATTGATGGTCGTCGGCCAGCACTACGAATACGCCAAAACCTCGACGAACGATATTCAGAAAACGATCGAAGATGCCAAACCAACGGAGCTGGCACTCCCACCAATCCCTGAAAAGTACGACGACACGATTGTTCTGGAGAAGCTCGACAAGCTTGTCGAACAGACTGCGGTCCCGGTCGAAAAGTATGATGACGCAGTTGTTCAGGAAAAACTGGACAGCATAGTTGAGCATGTCTCAGCACCTGCAGAAAAGTATGACGACACTGGCGTCCACGAGAAGCTGGATCAACTTATAGCGCATGCCCAAGCACCTGCTGAGAAGTACGACGACGCACCTGTGCACGAGAAACTTGACAAGTTAGTCGAGCATGCTATGGTGCCTGTTGAAAAGTATGATGATGCGGTGGTGCAGGAGAAACTGGATAAGCTTGCTGAGCGACAGGCGCTGCTTCCAGTCGACAAATACGATGATGCTGCTGTTCAAGAGAAGCTTGACAAGCTTGCCGAACAACAGGCTTTGATCCCGGTCGAGAAATATGACGACACAATGGTCCAGGAGAAGCTTGATATGATTGCCGAACAGCAGTCGTTGATCCCTACTGAGAAGTACGACGACGCCGTGGTTCAAGAGAAGTTGGACAGGCTCGCTGAACAGCAATCGTTGATCCCGACCGAGAAGTATGACGATGCGGTGCTCCGCGAAAAGCTAGACCAACTCGCCCAACAGCAGTCTCTTATCCCGACCGAGAAATATGACGACGCAGTTCTTCGAGAAATGCTGAACAAGCTCGCTGAGCAACAGGCGATGATCCCTACCAAAACATACGACGACACTGCCGTACATGGCAAGCTGGACGAGCTGGTCGGTCACACCTACGCTGCCGAGAAGGCATTTTCCCAACTTGAGACGCTCGAGAAAGTCCATCAACAAGTCATCCAGACAGCCGCGGACATCTCGCTTTTCCTCTCTACCCAGACCAAGAAAATCAAGGAAGAGGAGGACGATCGAGAGAAGTTTCTTCAGGAAGTCACCCTTGACCTGGAACGGAAATTGACTCTCAAGGAGCAGATCCAATCCAATTTGCTGGATCTCAAGCAGGAGGAAGAGAGGCTGAGGGCTTCCGTGCTCGGACTGCGTACGGAACAAGAAAGCCTCATTCGCCAGAAGACGAGGCTGGCAGCCGACGTTTCGTCCCTCGAGACCGCATTGCATATTCGCAGGGACGAGCTCCACGACATGGAAAGCCGTGCTGAAGGATTGGAGCGTCGCATCTTGGAAGGTGTGATGGACCATTCTCGAGTCCTTTTGATGTCAAAAGCAACAAAGGGTCGTGACGCTATGAGCCGTAAACGCGTCCGAGACCAAAAGCCAGGCCAAGAGAATGGTTCACATGAGAAGCCTGCATCGCCCGCCATTAACTTGGCACTCTCTGCGAAAAGGAACTCGAAGCCGCCGGTGCAGACAGGCACCGCACGCCGCATCTTGTCCCTTAGCCAGATCACGAACAATGTCCCAAGTGGCGGCGTCCAGCGCAGCCAGAGCGTAAGGACCGCTGGGGCTAAGGGCCAGCGAAAGTCCAGCTGGGCGGGCGGCTTTTCTAAAGGTTATGGGGCACTTAACAAGGAAAACATGTCATTGAAGGAGACCGAGGAGGAGAACATGCCGAGTCCAGCCCTCGTGTCCTGCGAGGACCCGGTAAACGTAACAGAGTCTCTGGCGGGTGGCGATGAACCAAGCGACACTGAGACTTTGCGCCGTAGCAGTCACGGCAGCCGGATAAGCCGCGGTAGTCGTGGCACGACGGTCGTCACGGAAAGCACCGACAACTACACCGGCGACGGAGACTATTCAGACTACTATGACGACAATCAGAGCGACTTGCAAAGTGACCTCCAGAGCGAGTGGACAGAGAGTGCTGTGAGCTCTAATGTGAGCTCCGACCTTGGCTCGAACCTCGGCCAGGAACCTCTCAACAACGAGGTCGTGGGTTACGGGGAGACGGTTTGAAGTGGCGCGAATAATGAATTGGAAGTCTCGACTTTTTTCTTTTTCTTTTTCGATATGAGATATTGACGAGTACCGAATAACGTAAGGGTTTCCTTGCTCTGGCGTCAGCTGGTGTTCAAGGCTGACTATGCCAAAAAATAGAGTTGAATTTGTTTCCTTCGCTCATCTTCATAATCGGTAGTGCTAGGATGAACCCAGTCAACATTCCAGGATTGTAAATAGTGTGTCACAGGGACTACTAGTAAAAATGCAGAGTCACAAACATGCCGTACTGTGCCGTAGTGAACTGCCTGTTGCACACCCCATTGATTAATTTGAGACGCCAGATATACTTGGCGGTGAAAGGGGTGAAACTACTGTTACAAGATAGAGGACCCGTCAGCGGTTAGTGGTAATAGCCGCGAGCCGTCGTTACGAAGAAATAGGCTTCTTGAAGATCTTATCTTTTCCGTCCATCCACGGTTGCAAACAAGTTGGAATAGAAACAGACATTTCTTTCTCGTTCCAGCCGGCTTCCAGAATTGCAGCCAGAACCCTTGGCACAGCGAGTGCAGTGCCATTGACAGTCCAGGGGAACGTGAGCTTGCCGTCAATCTTGGCCCGCGTAGCTAGCCGTCGCGTCTGGTAGTCAGTACAGATGCTGGCCGAAGTGACTTCGCCCCAGCCGTTGTTTTGCTGTCGGCGGGAAGGGAAGAACGCTTCTATGTCGCATTTGCGAACTGCCGATGCGCCAAGGTCAGCAGAAGGCATTTCGAGAACGCGGCAGTGTAGGCCTAAGGAGCCCAAGATCTCAGTCTGAATGTCGAGCATCTCTTCAAAAACTTCAATCGTGTCGTGGGCTTCTGGCGGCGTCCAGGCGAACATCTCAACCTTGGTGAACTCGTGGACGCGGTACAAGCCCTTGGTGCTCGCGCCGCGGGCGCCGGCCTCAGCGCGGTAACAGCGCGAGACGGCGACACGCTTCATAGGAAGCTCGGAGGCGTCGAGAGTCGACTCGGCTTTCATACCAGCCAGAGGGATCTCCGAGGTGCCGGCCAGCGAGAGCTCCGGCTTGCCGCGGTCTGCATCGGCCTCAGATTGTGCGAGGCTGTAGACCTGCTGCTCTCCGTTTTGGTCTCGAGGTTGGAACCCACAGGCTGAGGCGATGTGGCTGTATACAACGCTGGGAGGGGCAACCTGACGCCAGCGATGTCTCGTGGCTACGGCAAGGGCGTACTGAACGAGGGCCTGCTCCAGCTGAGCGGCCTCGTCGAGGAGGTAGTACCAGCCCCAGCCCGAGGTATTGCCAGCGGCGGCGAAGTCGAGCAGGCCCAGCTCCGAGCCGATGTGAACATGGGACCGCCACACTTTGTCCGATGCGCTCGGGGCCCCGGCTGGGTGCTCATTGATATAGCTTAGAACATTCGGCTCGTCGCCGATAGGCGTGGCTTCGCTGGTGAGGTTGGGAACGGCCAGGGCCAGGGTCTCCATTTCCTCAACGAGCCGCGCCTCGTCCTGCTCAACAGCCATGAGCCTCTGCTTGAGCTTACGCGCCTCCTCAAGCAGCTCCTCGCGCGGCATTTCCCTCATTTCCATAAACTCGGCGTCATCACGGCTCGATGCCGGGTTGGCAATTTGACGACGCAAGAGATTGGACCGCTCGCGAACAGCCCGGCTGTCCTTCTGCAGGGCCTGCCACTGCGCAAAAATTTCATTGATGCGCGCGGGGCTCTTGCTCTGTGCGGCGTAGTTACGGTCAAGGCAGTTCTGTTCGTAGAGCCCCGGGTTTTCCCTAATGTGCCGGATATCGATAATGGGTTTTGGCGCCGTTGACGGCCGCTTGACGTCGGCGAAAGCGCGATGATGAGATGCGAAGTGGTTAGCGAGGCATTGCGAGTGTGAAGGACGCAGCAAGGGCCTCGTTGCCTTTACTGAGTGGCGAAGAAGACATGTTGGATCTCTTCCCATATCGATGGCCGAATAACGAGGAGCGGTGGTTCATCAATATACGACGGTACTAGAATGCTCCTGACCAGGATGGGTTGTGATGAGCTGAGGTGAATATGATTTGACCGAATCGTTTACAAAGATATGAGCATGGGTGTAAGGGCTTCGCTTACTCGTTTGATGCATCCAGTCAGGTCTTGGCCGCGAATTCGGTTGTACTACGATTACTCAGTCATCATGCAATGAGTGGAAATCAAATAGCGAATCCATGTGTTATAGGCGATTTAGTAGTACTTAGTAGTTCATTTCTCTGTATTTGAACTGCTATGCTTCTGGGGTATCATTGCCGTCACGGTGCTGTACACTAAACTTGTTGCGCTTTCTCACTTTTTCTCAACTCCTTGTACTAACTAGTATGCCCCCCATGCTCCCAACGTCCAAGTAGCTTGGCCTAAAGTTCCTCGCATCAAACCACCAGGCCCCATACTCTGACGCTGTTGGGATTTAATGTCGACTTCGCTGGGCCGCGAAGCACCATTGACTCCCTGTTGGAGCCAGGTGTCACGGTCGACGTTGGCCATGGCTGCGACCCTCAGCTGGCAGGCAAGACTAGCCCCTCCCCAAGGACCAAGCGATCCCAAAGGCCGCAAGACACCCTGGACCTTCGCATGATGGCTCTCACGCTTCCTCAGGGACTCTTCAATGACATCTGTCGCATAAAGAGGAGCTTCGTCATCTCCGACCTTTCGCTCCTCAGTGTCCGTGCCAATTACCTTAGCCTCCGTCGGACCGTCAGATGCCGGTCTACTGGTGGTCCTCTTGAGCATTGTGTTGGTCTTGTATTGCTGCGGTGCGCGCCCTTGGACTGGATCCCACCCTCGTTCATGTACCAAGTTTGACAGCTCGTCGAATATTCTGCGTCTTAGACCGACGACCCTGGAGCAACCGCCGGTAAAGATGATGCGGGACATGCAAATCGCCCGTGCATCAATAGGCAGCTGAACAAGATGTTGGTAGAGGAGGTAATGTACGGGAAGCTCATCGTCATCGAAGCTGCTGCGCGAGTATTGAGGCGCAAAGTATGTGTTCTCACACGGCTCAGACAGTTGCTGCCAAGACAAAGTTATGTTCTCAGGCGGTTCTACAGATTGAAGCAGAACGTCGATGTTTCCTTTCGACTCGTCCCGGGCAACGGGAGAGGGCGGAGCGAATTCATCCTGTTCCTCAACCGTGGGCAAGACGTCTCCTGGGGTCTGTTGCTGTCGCTTTCCGAGATCAGGAAATTCACTCTGAGCCAGTTGACGACACCATACAAGGCGGCAGGCGACCTCCTCGCACTCCTCAAAACTCAGAGAATGTTGACCTTGGTGTCTTTCGCGACGTGTCCTCTGCGCATGTACTGGCGTTGTCAAGAGAGCATCCTGCAAGAGGTTGTGAGTCTCGTTGACTAGCATTTTCCCCCCACGAACACTTCTTGATGTGCGAACTTCCCGATATTCGTAAACACTTGTCACGGCTGTTTCGGCCCAGCCAAGATCCACAACCAACGCAGACCGAGTGCCCGCTCCGACAGTGGACATCACCGCTGAGGACATGAGAGACACAGTCGGTGCCTGGAAACGGTGGAAGAGAACGTCCAGCGTAGTGGAAAGTAACGGGAGAGGAGTAGAAGAGGAAAGAACGAGACATGTACGTCGGGGTCTCGAGTCGATGAGCAGGAACCTGAGCGAACCAAATTAGTGAATATGCCACGAGATTCGCTATTGAGGGGGGAAGATAAGCACGGACTTGTTCAGTGCCTCTCGAATAGCCCGATCCATCTTGTCTTCCACTAGGCCCAAATCCACAGCTCGTACATCGGACTGCCAGAGCTCATGTTCGACTCCCCAAGTCTTGCCGGTTGGACGGCGTCTCCAGTCATCCTTGTGTTCAGGGTCCCAAGTGCGAAAGTCGCCAACACGGCGTAATTGCTCGGGCCCAAGTGACAGGACTGCCTTGGGCGAAGGTTCTCCAGCGAATCCAAGTTTGATGAAGCGGGAACCCAGCTCTATGACGATATTATCATCTTCGGCGCGTAGACTAGAGGGGGAACCAAAGGTCGACGAGATGGCGCGCGAAGGCGTATGGGGACTTGCGGGACCGCTAATGCTTGACCCAGTCTCAGTACGAATGTTCGCGATGGATCGATGGGGGAGGCTCGAGGCCGTGGAGGACGTCATCTTGTATGTTGCAGCGGCTTACACGGCTGAAGTCGAGTTGGGAGCGTCGCCCTTGAGGTCTAACTGACCATGCTTCGCGTCTCTTTGCAGCGGTTCGCCGTTAGCAGTACACAATTGAATGTATCAGCTCATACGACAGCGTGAATATGGTAGTGACGACTATGGTTATGCCACTTTAAAGTCGCCGGATCGTTGCGAGCTTGCTACTGTCGCAGACGGCAAGTCTGTAGGTCGAGAATGAGCAGGAGCATTCGTAATTGGGGCATCTAACTACCTAAATTAGAGCTGTGGACAGTCTGCCTCAAAGGTTGCAATTGTGTAGAGCCATGCAGGGAGTGGGCAGGGTCAGTGCATTTGCACACCTGTTATGGGACAACCCGATTATTGCATAACTGCAAACGACATTAGCATTGCTAGGTAGTAATATGTATTGTCTGGAAGTCAGTATCTGCTCGTTGCCAGAGTAACCACTGGTGCACGCGCACCCTCCCGACGACATCCGCCCGCTTGACCAATGTCGGTCCGCGAGACGTGTATTTGCGACTGTAACGTTGAGACATTTTGACGACGAACTCGACACGAGAAAGCTGGATATCAGTAAACTTGAAGCAAATATTGAAAACGCCTCATTGCCCTGGCGTTGAAGTCTGTCTCGTTTTCCTCGGCTCCAAATGGGCATTTTGATTCGCAGATGCAATTCGCCAAACGCCCCCTTTACGAATACTTGCTGGTTGGAATTTCAGTGATTCGGGTTTCCACAAGGAAAACAATACTCTCGCGATGGGAATCAAAGGGTACTGAAAAATCCCCGTAGCCGATTCAGATACCTGCACAATCCTCGCTCATACCACGCTTATAGGATTTACCGTGAACTTGGCCCAGGCCAGCGGGTATCCCTTGCCAAACTGGCTACGGAGCAACTCGAACACTCAGGCAGGCCGCTGCGTATTGCTATTGATATCGCGATCTGGCAATTTCAGACACAAGCCGCGCGAGGTAAACCCTATCAACCCCCGTACAGACCTTGTAACTTACATTGGCTCTAGGCGGAACGAATCCTGCCATCAGGACTCTATTCTATCGCCTGATTAGACTTCTTGGTCTTGGGATACAACCCATATTCGTCTTTGATGGGCCTCACAAACCGGCCTTCAAGCGAAACAAGCGGTCCAGCAGAGGAGATGGAGTTGCCACGGCCATGGCAAAGAGGGTCATCCGCCTGTTTGGTTTCCCTTTACACGACGCACCAGGTGAGGCGGAGGCTGAATGCGCCCTATTACAGCAGCGAGGAATTGTCGACGCCGTTCTCAGCGAGGATGTCGACACCATTATGTTCGGGTGCACCCGGACCCTACGCAACTGGACGGCAGAAGGAACACGGGGGGCCAAAACACCAACCCATGTCAGCTTGTACGATGTTGACAAACTGCTGTCTGCCGGGACCGGCTTGGATCGGGAGGGCATGGTCCTGGTCGCATTGATGAGTGGGGGCGACTACATCCCTGAGGGCGTACCCGGCTGCGGAGTGAAGCTGGCCTGCGAAGCAGCGAAGGCTGGATTCGGTAAATCGCTATGCCGCCTCAAATCTGATGACGACTTCGAATTCGAGGAGTGGAGAGTGAATTTGCGAGACGAGCTGCGTACCAACAAGAGTGGATTCTTCAGAGTGCGGCACAAAGCACTGTCCATCCCGGACGAGTTTCCGAGCCGACAGGTCCTGAGGCACTACACCCATCCTGTTGTTTCTGGTGCAACCACATTAGAGAAGTTGGAAAAGGAAATCATCTGGAGCAGACCGGTAGATGTGCAAGGCCTTCGGTATTTCGTCGAGGAAACATTTGACTGGGTAAACAAAATTGGTGCTATCAAGCTCACGCGGGTTCTGTCTCCCGGCTTGCTGGTCAGCAAGTTGCTGGACAGACACATGTCTAACAGATCAGACAGCCAAACTATAGAGGTTATGGGGCAGGAAGAGTCGGAGTTGATACAACGCATCACTGGAAGACGGAGCCACCATAGCACTGATGGGATACCAGAGCTACGCGTAGCTCACATCCCAGCCGGTATAGTCGGTCTGGACCTGTCACAGGAAGCGGACGGGGTCTTTTCCTATGATCGTCAGGGGCTGGCGCTGAATAGTGACAATGAGTTCGAGGCAGTCCTGGATGACGATGCCGAGACAACAGGTGGCCGAACTAGGGGAAAAAGCACTTTTGACCCGACGCTCGTTGAGTTGATTTGGCTGCCAGAATCGCTTGTCAGACTAGGCGCACCTCTGACAATTGAAGATTGGGAGGAGAAGCAGCGCTCCAGGTCTTTGCCTCGAGCCCCGCGCAGGACGGCCAAGGTCAACAATAACAAGTCCACTAGGGCCACACCACATGAAGCAGACGATCTTGGCAAATGTGTGCAAACCACCAAGACCGCCGCGACAACATCTGGCGGGAAATCACAAGCTAAGAGCTTCGATAGCAGTGACGTTCGATTACCGCCGCTCATTCGACCGACAGTTCGCAGCCCCGGTCCACTGGACCATCCCTCATCACAACTGCCGACTCCTTTGCAGAGTTCGGTCAATCGAAGTAAGCAATCTAGATCCAACGGGAAGGCGACGGCCGCCACAGAACCGACCAGGCACAGAAACCCGTGGACATCCGCTGGCTCACAACATATGCCTAGGATTACCAAGTCTCAACAGTCCACGCAGCCGATCCTTCTGTCATCTAGCCCCATGCGCCCGTCGCCTGCGGCTACTTGTTCGTCGATGAACCCCTTGTCACCAAAACACATCATAGACTTATCTGGCACTGATGAAATATGTATTGCCGCACTGTCCAAGCCGCCCAACCCGACCGTGTCGCCCCCTCAACAGGCGGCCTCGTACAAACACCAGCCTGTCAAGACCTGGTCAACAAAAGGATCATCCCCAGCACCTCCTAGCACACCGCCTCGAAGCAAACGATCCATGAAGCAGACGCGAATTGATTCGTTCATCGCATGTTCGTCCAAACAGCCAGTAACCGAACAAAGCCAGACCCAGCCAAGGGTGTGGGTAAGGAATGGATTGCGGACTTCTACCAGCGCCAGTCGCCTTGTTGTGTCGAGTTCCCTCGGACACAATGGAGAAGCCAGCCTAACCGTTTCTGGAAGCACTCCAGCTCCGGCAAAGTGGATAGATCATGGCGATGAATTTCCACTAGCAAACAAGACTGACGCTTCCGGACCGACCAAGAGGATGGTGGTGCCTCGAACGAGCGTGGGCGGGTTTTTCAAAGTCGTTGAGATGAGTTGCCAGGAAGAGGACAATATGAAGATAACGTCCCCTGGGCGTTTTACGAAGTCTGCCTGGAGGCAAAGCGAGGTCTCCATTATAGACCTTACGGGGGACGACTAGTAATACTCCTTACTACTATTATTACAGCAACAACTCGTGGTCCAGATGAAAGGACAGAAAAGCGTATCGAATTTTAGTGTTTTGCTTGCAAAGGCGATCTTCTTTAGGGAGTGTCGATGAGAGACACGGGCTCATCAATTGGGTATCCAGAGCTATATCTATCTACATTCAAGAAGTATCAAACATGTGGTTTCGTATATCATCAGTCGGAAGAATAACCAGTATGCTTCTTCATGTCATCTCGTAGGCGTAGCCGACCGAAACCCCAACGGGCCCAGTCCTATTAATGCTCGATATGCCAGGGAAGGTCGCGATCCCCCACTGTCACGCATGTGAGATAGCCGATTCCATCAGCAGCCCTACCGCTGCTGATGTCCAGCTCCAGACCGCTTCCCATTAGCGGCCGCACAATATCGCGGGCCATCAACTTGAGCTCATCTATGCGTTTTTCAAACCGGCGCAGATTATCGCGGCTGTATAGCTCGGGCGTCAGCTTTAGAAACCGTTTGCACTCGTCATGGCCAAGGTACGCCGACGAGGAAGTACCAAGAGTACGATATGTGCGGCCCACCGTCGCTAAAGGTGGCACGCCGGCAGGCAGAGTGAGTTGCTGCGGATTGCCATTACGGCCATCGCGTGAGTTTTGTATTCGCCTCTCGGGAGGTGGAGGGGTGGTGTTGTCTGACAGCCACTGGCGGAACAGACTAACGGCAAGCCAATCGAGGTAAGATGTACTGGGGGTAACACGCTCGCCTCTGGCTGTGACCAAGTTCAGCCGGAATAGACGCCCCTCGACTCGGCTAACAACCTCCTCAAGCTCGTCAACTTTGTCCTCGATGATGTCGAGGACTACATCAGGAAGAGCAGCGCGTAGACTACGCTCCCCTGCTGGCCACTGGCCAACAACATGAATAAGAGCCTCCTGAAAGATAACCCTGCTACGGGCAAGGTAGCCCAGACGGAGGTATGAGATTGGATACTTGGCAATCTGCTTCCAGAGCCGCGACTGGAACTGAAGCAAGTGGTGATCTACTCTGGGGCCGACCACGGCGAGCGCATCGTAGAGGTCCGCAAGGGTGATGAGTGACTTGCATTGCACGTAAGCATCCGCAATGTTCACACCATCCAGGGTCGGAGGGTAGTTGTAGAAGATGCGGAAGAGGTTGTCGTAGTCTCGCAACAAATCCTGGTCGGCCTGCGAGAGCGGCTGGGTCGTCGCATTCGCATTCGCCGCCGCCATCGAGCTCGGCACGAGGCTCAAGTTGGCTACTGAGCGAAAAAAACTGTGGTTCGCGTGTGCTGATGAAGAATGCGAGTGACTTGATGTTTTACTTCGCGTAAAAGGTGCCGGCTGGTTGCCGCTGCCAGCACTGCCTGGGCCGAATATGGACCCGGAATGGCTCCCGGAGCCTTTGGAACGATCCTCATCCTTCTGAACCAGCATTGGAATATCCCCGTCCCCAGTTCCTGGATCCAACTCATACCGCCATCGCTTTCGTGGACTGGACGTGGTGAGCGCCCGGCTCGGGGCCGGGGCGATTGATGATGAATCGGCAGAGGAATTGTCGCCGATGCGGGCAAGATCGCTCGAGGCGCTATCAGAGACTGGCTTAGACCATTCAAGACTCGTGCTGGCCTCGAAGAAACCCGAACATCGGATGAGAGTGTGGCGATGCAGCAGGTAGCGGTTGTGGTGGCTGCCAGCCTTGACTATCACCTCGACATCGCCCGAGTTGCTGAAGATGGGGAACTCGTTCTGAGGTATGTAGGTGGTGCCGCCGACGTGTGACCTGTTGTATCGCTTCGTGCGAGAGAGCGAGGGACGCGAAACGACCGAGGAAGGGCCTCGTAAGGTGAGAGAGGACGCGGAGTCGGGCTGCGAGACCATGAAGAAGACGGCTCGAGACCAAAACTGCGGGTGGTCGGGGGAAGACGAGAAGCCTACGCTGGCTTCAACATGGAGAAGCGCGTTGCAAGAGGGGCTTTCAGTTGGATGGAAGTATTAGGAAGACACGGCGCAAGAATCGCACAGTCGTTTGGTAGGTCGATACCTAATGATCGAGTTCTCCGAACCAACCAGCGAAGCCTTCCGAGTGTTGGGCAGCCTATATTTCGGAGGCGCCAAAGGGCCGACCGACGATTATGCGACGGCGAGCAAGAAAACGAAGTGTTCGACCAGCTGTAGAGATTCGAGCCACTGTAGCGGAAGCGAGATAAGTGCCTTAGTACTAGACGACTGGCTGCACTAGAATACGACGGCGAAGGCGGAGGGATCAGACAGCTGGTTATTCAGTTGTGTCGCGATGCGCGGGGGAGAATATGTGCGTGCGCCAGTGCCAAGATAGTACATACAACAGCGAGAGCTGAAAATACAGTGGCAAACTGCCCAAAATAAGACGAGGTGGAGCTGTGGGAGGGACAGAGATAGGGTGAGGCGGAAAGAGGTAAAGGGGAAGTAAGGTAGAGTACGGATAGAGGAAAGAGAAGAGGAGAAGGAAGACGAGGTGATTTGTTGGATTCGTTGATCGAATGGGATTTCAGGTGAGGTAATCAAGGTGAAATGAGGACAGGCTGGGCGAGACCAGAGCATGAAAGCCAGGAAACAAGGGCAGGAACAAAACACGGGCACAGGACTTGCATTTACCTGGGCGGCCAGGGTTCAGGAAGAAGAGACGCGACGAACAAGCCACGAGCACTCTTGAGTCCACGATGCGAGCCGCGGGGAGTTTAAGAAAAGACAATGAAGGGGCCTTGGAGAAGCAATTTGACCCCAAACAAACGTCGCAAGCGGTTTAAAAAAAAATGAATTAAAACCCCAGCATAGAACACGGCACAAAATAGTGACAGAGACCTACGTGCCAGTGCGCGTAATAGGAGAGATGGTGGGTAAAGTCTCTATGCACATGTCACATTCACCAAGATTGAAGACTGGGCTGGTCCAGTGCTTCAGAAACGCTGTAGAGATGGGGGTAAATCGCTGGGCAAAATGCATCGAAATGCCCTCAATGGGTCGCACCTCCAGCATGCTTACCTTCACTCCATAGGCCATGGGTTGGAGGAGGAGTTGCCTCCCAAGCAAAGCACCACTGAAGCAGCCCAATCGCAGGACCCATGACTTCTCTACTTTGTTAACTACTACTAAGAAGGATAAGAAATGCAGGGGGCAATCATCGTACATAATGGCAAGGCAGACTCGGCACCCACCATCCACGCAACGCACGCAACGAAAACAAGGCGCACCACGCGGACATCGCGCCAAGCCAGTGGAAAGCCAGGACGTGACTGATACGTGGGGAGGGAAGTAGGCAATCGCTCCTCTCTGCCAGATCGAGAGCCAATGGATAGCAATGGACTTTTACCACATCAAAACCAATGACTCTGTTTGTGTTCTTTGTTCTTTGAATTTTTTATGGGTTTTTTTTAATGCGGCCGACGTGCAGATCCTTGGCCAATGGACGGGATATATGCCAACGAATTCGAAACCTAGTCTTGGAGGGACTTCATGACGCTCTAATGAAAACCTATTGCCACAGGGCAACGGACGATAGCGTGCTGATATGGAGGACGTTGACCTTCGGTTGAGTACGAATGGACGAATACCCAGCGACGAGAACCCAGACTCAACTGATTAATCCTCTCGATATATCTAGCAGGTCAATATCACCCACCATAGTCGGTTACAGCACATGTACCTCTAACAAGTCTCTAAAAATGTTATGTTAGATGGCACTCTTATTCAGCCATGCTCCATGCATTACATTTTCATTGGGCTTGTCGAGTAGGTTGCTTCTAGATGTCCTTCAACAAGTGGAATATCGTTTGATCCGACATCTCAAGCCCTCATCTCTCTCCCAGATACTGGTTATCGAGGCACCTGTAAACGCAAGGTCGTTCCCGCGGTCATGTGGCGTACTGGCAGACAGGATAGGTTAGGTGGTCTGTGCTTTCCAACCGACTTTGCCATTCGTAAGGTCACCAAGCGTGCTAGACCCACAGCGGGACTTTTCACACTTAACCATTGGTCATACTCCACCGCCCGCTTAGTGCGCCACCTCGTCCGACAACCCAAACCCCATCCACACCACGACGTGGCCGCACTCGTAGTGGTCCCGAGGCCTTTACCCAGCAACCAATCATCGCCCCGCATTCCACAGACCTCCGTGTAGCCCCAAATTGCAGCCGTCGCGGCCGCGAGGGCCGCCAGATACATCGTCCAGCCCACCCTACCCCAGCCATTCGCCCAAGGTGGCCTAGTAGCTTGCAAAACCTGACTGGTACACTTCGGCACTGCCGTTCTTCCGCCATCGTGAGGGTCTTTTCGCCTTAACCACAACGTGGACGCTCACTGCTCGACTCTGTTGGCACTGGTTTTGGCTTGATTCGTTTCACCTATATGGCTTGTCACTGCACTCTGCATCTGCATCTGCACCAACACCAGCCCGTCAACATTGCCATCCTACGCAGACCCGTCGCTGTGTCTCGTATAGTCCAAGTGCACTCGCGTCCTGACTCGGGTTTGCGTCGGTTCCCATTAAGCTTTTGTCTCGCAACACTCTACTGTAGGGCGCTTCGGCATCGTAGCAAATCGCATCCCTCCCAATGATTCTAGCGTGGTCCGGCCTGGTCCAGCCGCCCTTGGCACACCTAGCCATCAATTCACCACAGCAGTGTCATGCTGCAGAGCCATAAGGCACTTTGAAAATGAACATGTATTGATGCTGTTGATAAAACAAGCGTCGTGTCGAGTAGTGCAGTTGGACCTCGAAACCGTCGAGGTCGGCAAACAAACAGCCCCAAACAAACCAGACAAATCGACAGAGGTTCCTTCATATGACGAAGAAGCGCCTAAGTAGGAAAGAACGTCCTTTTCCGCCAGCCGACCATTTTATCTTGGGATCCGTTGGGTAGATGCGCACGCATACACACGCGTCCTCGTCCAACCAAACCCGATTCCACCAAGCAAGCGTCGTTGGAAGAACAGACAAATACGCCCCCCAAACCTTGCCGTTTTGTGACGTGATACCCAGTGACAAAATAATAGCGAGGAAAAAAGAAAAAGGGAAGGAACTGATTGCACAGCCGACTTCCACATGTTGCATTTTACATTTCCATGTGGCTATCAGCCTCCGTGACGAACGCCATATTCCTTGACTCAGTTGCTGCTGGCGACTCGGTTGCAAAAAGAGTCTCTTGACCAGCGAAAACAGGAGGCGAACATTTGAGATTACGCAGCGCTCCATCCGCGTCCTTGCTGACGAATCGGCCTTGACGGAGGTCCTCTGCGAAGAGGAAAAAACCCTCCGCGGCCTCAACAAGATATGATTGAAGGCCCTTGCTTTCGAGTCGAATAACAGCCGATGACACTGGATAGTGGTTCTCAATGTATCGGGCCCAGCCGCGAGCCGCAGCTTGAATGTGTTGGTCCTCGCTGATACGTCTCCAGCCAATGCCAAGGTGCAAAGTGAATTGGTCGACAACAGGTTGCGCTGAATTCTCAAGAGGGATAGTCTCGGAGGCAGAGACAATCCGCGGCTGTACGATTTCTTGGAGACTGTGAATATCGTTTTGGGTCAGGCGCTGAGACTTGTTGCTGCGGAGGGATGGGCGTTGTTGCTGCTCGTGAAGACGAATGACGGCCTCGTCGGCTTTGCGGGCGTTATCTTGGGCGGCCTTTTCCTCAACCCAGGTACCAGACTGGCTGCTGGCGTCCGCAACGTAGCCGCCTTTCTTGATCAGAACCATACCAGGACCGTACTCCCATTCTTCCTCTGTTTCTTTAGGGTCGGAGTGAGGATCAGGCTCGTCGGTTGCGAGGTTGGGGGCAGCCTCGTCGCGTGAACGTTTGCGTCCAGCAACTCGGATATTCCCAGCGGCCATTGATTGCGACGGTACGGCGCAGCGTTGGTAGGATGAGGGTTGACCAAAAGGCACGGTTTGGGGAGCGTACGACTCCATGCCAAAGCTCGCTTGGTGGACGGGCTGCGGTTGGAGAGCCATCACGGGTGAGGCAGAAGAGAACGATCGACCGAAGGATGACATGGCTGCAACGTTAGACCTGTATAGGGTAAGTTCAAAATTCAGCTTCAGATAGCTCCTCTACAATTAAGATTTGTTAGTGGTATGCTGGCCGTCCAAGAACTGGTGATAGTCGACAAGGTGTACGCGGTTGAATCGTCACCGGGACAGAAGATTGCCGGGGTCGTATCAAGACCCAGTTGGGAGGGGGTGGTTATTGTTGACGGTAGGCTGTACGGCAGTTGGGCAGTGGCGACCTAGGTAGTATGAGAGGCAGGAGGAGGTACGTATAAAAGTGCTCGATGAATGGCTGAGCACGACCCAGTCGATGGGAGGCTGAGGTGATCTTGGGGGTTTGTCAAGTGAAGTTGAGGAAGGTGTCTTTAGTAGAAAGGGAAGGAGGTTGTCCAAGAGAAAAGGGAGGACAAGACGGGTCGGATGTGGAGGCAGTAGGATTGATAAACGAAGAAAGAGAGTTAGTAAGGTGAGCGCGGTGTGGGCGGAGGCAGAAGGAGCTATCCTTTTGTATTTCTGGAGAAGCCAATTGGCAGATGGAAGGAAAACGCGAAGAGCGTACTGTATGTAGTACATGCAAAGAGAAGGGGATACGGAACGGGACAGGGTCGAGAAAAAAGGTTGGACGTGGAGCGGAAGACAAGGGAACGCCGCCATTCGAGCTTTCCCACCCCCAAGTTTGCCCGTTTGTCGCTGCGGAGAGAGCCTCTTGAGGCAAGGAAGCAAGTGTGGGTGAAGGCCGAAAGGTACGTATCCCACTGATGCGTGTTCGTAGAGACGGGACACCAGGGTGAATGGGAATATCCCTACCTATCTGAAAGAGTAGGAGCTACAAGATACCGCGGAGGGGGGACTTGCCTTCCACCGCAGTTGGGTGCCGTGGCGGGCGGTATCGACAGATCCACTCATCAGTCCAACCCCTGAGGCAAAGTTAGTGTCTGTCAGCGTCTCATGTACACTGTCCTTGGCCCGGACCCGCACCTCTCTCTCTTTCTCTCTCTGCCTGTCTCTGTACCTATGTACGGAGTACCTCCCTCTTTTGCGCGCTGGCGACCAGGGCCCTCCATGTCGAGCTCGTCCTTGCCAAATCGGGGCGGGGCTGGGATGGACAAACTGGTTGCCGCAGTTGCTGGAGTTGCAGCCCGTGAGTGTGTCGCGCCTTGGACCCACAGATGCAGTTTTAGAGGCTCCGAACATTCATTTTGCTGCGTGCTCGCCTAGATACCTAGGTGTTAGGGAATGCAAGCCGGTGCGCCTCCTGCGATGTACCTACCTACTGTGCAGAGTATGTACTATCCCCGCAGCTTTCATTAATAAATTGCAAATTTCTTCCATGGCCATTCTCTTGAAGTGTGTGGAACCCTACGTCCGTCCTTCTGCAGTAGTAAAGATGCTCCCTCTGGTCGCCAATGTGTTTCTCCCTGACGGGCAACCAATTAAGCGTATTGTTGAAATCCACTTCTGCCTCACGCTCATCACGTCACTGGCCCATCTGCTAGCATGTACATTAGTACCTGTACATACGCACGACATCCACGATCCCCATAGTGCAGGTGATCAGCTCGGTAAGTAAGGCAGACGAACTTGGAAGACCGTCATCCGAGCTAACCTTGAGGGCTCCATGGCTGAGGTAATGTACTTTTTGCCTTGACACCTGGAAACCAAGGCATAAGGACATTCAAGGGCCTTGGGCAGTTCAGGCAGTTCGATTCAGCAACTGACTCGAAAGTGCCCTACGGAGTTTTCTCCACCCGCTAGGTAGTCTCTCGTGACTGCTCCAGGAGAAACCAATGTGCCGTCCGCCGTTCAAGGTACCGCGCCCATGTAAATTTGTGTCAGCGCAAGAGCACGCACGCATGGTTCCCGGCCAACAGGTTCACCACCAATGGTTGCCGGTCCCCACCGACCTGTTTTGCAGTCTCTCGGCGCACTCCCAAAAAGGTAGGTGGTTGGTTGCCAAACGGATATCCATATACGTAGAACACGGCGAAGCTGAACTTCCGGTAACAGCACAAGCGCGTACCACTCAAGTAATATTGCGTCGTCGACCGGGTGAAGCTGACGAGTTGGAGGCAATAAGTGACTCTAACGCTTTATCCTCAGGCACAGCTAAGCAGTGTTCGTATCTCAATCCTCACCACAAACTCCACTTCAGCGTCTGTCTACTAGTGCCTTTGGTATAGTTTCGATCCTATTTCCTGTCACTCAAGTGCATCTGCCAATACACACTTTGCAAACGAGGCCGGTCTTAACCAACCATCTTCTGGCTCTCACTTCTTGCCTGGCTCATACGTCCCGGCGACTTGCAAGCCAACGCCACATTTCGGCATCGTACACAACTGCTTCGTCGGAATTCTCCAAGCCGCCGTAGAGCCCAACAAACCCAGGGGTGTTCATTCCGACAGGGCTCCTTGCTCCTGCTCGCCGACGATGACGACGTGGCCTCGAAGCGGGTGTGAATGTTTGCAAGGTAAACGGCCGGGAGCTTGGTGCCGTGTAGGACCCGTGGAACCGGCTTTGATGTCGGGCCTCGGGAACGTTCCTCGGCGTCTGAGGCTGGGCTTCTGCCGCGACCACATCGTCGTAGATAACTATTCGTTGAAACGATGCTCTCACTGCAGCGGTGTGATGTGCGTCATGGCCATACGGAGACGTGAGAGTTGGCGGTGCGACGTGGCTCGCTTCGTTCAGTTCGATGGTTCTTGATGAATGGATAGGCTATTGAACGATACAGGTCAGCTAGTTGCACGCTTAACAAAAAATTCTGGCGCCAACAGACCGTGCTGGGCTGGAAGAGTGGCGAAGACACTCCTGGTGTTGCGGCGAATGAAGGAGGGAGCGGCTGCCTGAGAATAGACGTACTCCCTGTACAGTCAGTATGCTGCCCGGTACTCAGTGTCATGGCCCCATGGATGTCGATGCTGAATGGTTTGTCGGCCTCGTTGTGATTGTTGTTCTTATCGTTGCGGTTGCCGCCGCTGCCGCCACCGGTAGAGATTTCGAGTCTATCTCCAGCAGTAGAGAGATTGTGCGGCATAACAAGAGGCGGCCTGTCAGAAGGATACGTGTGTGGCGAGTCTGTGGGCTCGTACAGCGACTGCCATCCTGTTTGGGGAGATATCGTTGAGGCCAACGGATCGGTATCGGCTCTTCCACTCTGGCCCTTAGACTGACGGTTTCGTCCGTAGCCTTTGACTTCTGAGAGGGACAGGCGAATGATCGTTGCGTCCAGTCGCAGCATGTCGAAGTACGTCCTTCTTGGTGGGGTTAGCAATGTCAAGATTGGGGGTGCTTTGTGAACTATGGCGTTGGTGGTGGAGTATCACATTGATAGGCGAGGAGGGGATTCAGAGGGTCGAATAGTTCATTACTTTGTCGGGTCGAAGGCAGTGGGAACCCTTTCCGTCGTCTCGTAATAGATAACAAGAAACAGGGGGAAGTTGCGCTCAGTTTCTGTACATGTTGAGTTGGCTTATGACGATCAATATCAGACAGATATGGCAAGTGAGATGGATGCTCAGATTGCAGCAAAAGACAGCGGAATCCCTTGGAATCGGAGATCACCAACGAACACAATGTTCCCCAAGGCCACGCCAACGGCTTGAGTCTCTGGTTCACAAAAGTCCTGATCGAACTATGTGTTCGGCCTATGTGCGACTCTTGAAAGTGCACTTCTGTATGATATTTTACTTGAGATGCTTTGATCGATAAGTCTAATATAGTAGATTTGCCAGAGCCCCACATTCTCAACTTCGTGAAGCACAAGTGCTCTCTACCCAATTAGGCGAGGTTGAGCTCATTCACTTCAAATCCCCACTGTCCACTTGGGATGCCACTCTCCTGTCCTTATTCAGGGCGGAGGTCCTTTGACCTCGCCTTGAAGAACTGATGACTAAGATGCATGGGAACCGCCAGACAGAAATCCTGGAATCGTCCAACTTGAAGAATTAATAAACCAATATATCTGTTTATTTTGCGTGTATGTACATATATTTTAGATCCCTCTCATGATTGGGTTTGGGTGTCTTCAAACACTGCAGTGAACTGTGAACCTACTTACCTACATAGTGAGAGAAAAGAATGGGGGGGAGGAAAGGGCAGCAGCTTTGGACAAGGAACGCACCTAACCCCAGCTTCACCGTCCAATCAAAGCTCACACTGTCCACCCCTACCATGTTAGTACCTACCTTGCCACTGAACCACCGCCAAATCGCTCCATTACCTGCAGTGATTACTGTTGACATTGAAGGGCCCCCTAGGTACCAACCTAGGTAGGTATGTTACCAGCCGCGCACCGCCATCACCGAGACAGCACAGCTACCTCTTGTGGGGGTCTGCATTGGGTAGATACCTAGTGCACTCTGGTGGGTTGTGCACACTCTCACTGAACACGTACCACAGCAACAGCAGCACCACTACCACCAACCACACTGCAGAACCTGAACCTAAATCATACCCGAATCAGACGTAGAGGTGGTTGACTGCTACAATCCTCACTCGCCTGACCCAACTCTACTTGACCTTTGCATCTGACTGACAACCTCACTTCCCTCCTATCCGTTTTTTCTTATACTGCGCCGCGTCGTCCTTCACCTCACTTGACTCTGTTTATCACACGAGGTATCCCAAGCCACACTCGTTATTCTTTTTCTCCTACTCTTTCACCCCTATTCGAAATATCAATCATTCCCACCCATCTTCATTTTGTTGCTTCCATCCCGCCTGCCCCATCCCCCCCCCCTTTTAGCTGTTCACCCTTGAACACGAATCATGAATGGGGACCTCAGTTTATCAAGGGCCCTCGGAGGATTACGAATAGCCAATCCAGACGACGCCGATGCCTCTGCAAGCAATGCTCAAGATGTCGACGCCCTCTCGCCGCCGACCGATCGTCAGCCCGATCACCAATCCGACGCCCCTTTAGCACCCCTCGAAGACCTGACCACACAACGAGCTACGACATCTTACGCATCAACTCCAACTTCAGACAGTCTCCTGTCTCCCACACACCACACACAATCGTCCGAGAGGCCATCGTCTGCCTGCGATGGCTCGTCTAGCCACATTGAACCCCACCGAACCAGTCCCAGTGCCGCAACGCGAGCGGATGTCTACCGCCAGTCCGTATCGCCATACTCGGACCCTGACAGAGTCACCACTAGTCGCTCCTCGATGTCTTCGGCACCACGTCCTATCTCTGGACTCTACACTCAGCCCCCACTGGTGTCTGATGATGGTTGGGCATCCCATCAAGTGCATCCGCAGGCTGACCGATCACGGAGCTCGGTATACGGGATACTTGGGAGGCAAGACTCGAGTAATGCTCCAGGCTACCCAGATAACTCAATACCAACGAGGGAGCCGAGCCACAGGGAACGCTCTGCCAATTCTGCCCGCCAATCCCAGTTGCCGTCTGCCTCTGGCCCCCTGCCCCTACGGAGGAGTTCCAAAGGTATGGGTGTAGGTTATGTATCGGCAACTGCAGCAAAGCTAGGCCCGCGGGACCCGTATGGTCCTGAGATGCCGCTTCCGGGCAGCAGTGAAGAGTGGAAGGATCGCGGTGCCGCTGTCGGCGTGCGGAGAGAAACAGATGCGAACGGCAAGACGGTTATTCGGCACGTCAAGAAGGGAGTTAGAGACTTCAGCTTCGGCCGCGTGCTCGGAGAAGGCTCATACAGTACGGTCTATTTAGCCACTGACCGACAGACCCTCAAGGAATACGCCATCAAAGTCCTGGAGAAGAAGCATATAATCAAGGAGAAGAAGATCAAGTACGTCAACATTGAGAAGAACACCCTCAACCGTCTGACTGAACACCCGGGCATCGTACGTCTCTACTACACGTTCCAAGACGAGGCTTCGCTGTATTACGTCCTCGATCTTTGCAACGGCGGTGAGCTCTTGGGAGTGCTCAAGAAAACAGGCTCTTTTGATTTGGAGTGCACCCGGTTCTATGGTGCACAGATCTTGGACGCCATTGATTACATGCACTCCAGAGGGGTGATACACCGGGACCTCAAGCCAGAGAACGTCCTCCTGGATGATCATATGCACGTCAAGATTACCGATTTTGGCACAGCCAAGCTGCTCAAGGATCCAAGAGAGGTTCAAAACGTTGGTGACGGCGCGAAGGGACTGTCGGAAAGCAGTCGTGGTGACGCCGAAGACGACGGCCGAGCAGCTTCGTTCGTCGGCACTGCCGAGTATGTCAGCCCCGAACTTCTGACCAGCAAAAACGCCTGCAAGGCGAGCGACCTTTGGGCATTCGGCTGCATTGTATACCAGCTGTTAGCTGGTCGTCCGCCCTTCAAGGCCGCCACAGAATACCTCACGTTCCAGAAGATTGTCAATCTTGAATACGATTTTCCTGCCGGCTTTCCGCCCGCGGCCCGGGACCTGGTAGAGCGATGCCTAGTCTTGGACCCCGCGCGTCGTCTCACGGTCGAGCACGTCAAGAATCACGAGTTCTTCGATGGGCAACAGTTTGGCAAAGGCTTGTGGAGGACCAAGGCCCCGCGCCTGCGACCTTATAACCCCATTCCTCAGGAACCTACTGTAATCCAGCTTAATGGTGTGGCCAACAGTTCCAATCCTGTCACTACATCTAGAAGTTCGCAGGTACAGAGCTCGGCTATGAACAGCAGCTCTCGGCCCGCTAGGATCATCACTGAGCTACCGCCTCCGACTCAATTGGACATTGAATGGTCGCCGGTTCTGACAAAGGACAACGAGAGGATCCTCAAGTTGGGTGACCTGATGGTTGTCTCGAGCCCTCTGCCTAGCGGCGGTCACGGCAGGAGCGGCGAGCACGGTGAGGGGCATAAAAAGCTATCGAGGTTCTTTGGCGGCAGCACAACGAAGAAGAGACAAAGGCTAGTCATGGTGACATCGAGCGGTCGCATCCTGCTGGCGCCCGCCGGTGGAGAGGAAAAGCGCGCCAAGCAGGAAATATCACTACTTGCCCCCGACTGCTCGTGGAGAACTCAGCTCGACATGAAGGGGCAGATGGTCTGGTGTGTCGATGTGGTAAGTCCCCTGGACGGAATGCCTCGCCGCTTATCTAAAATTCGACAGGGTGGCGTCCACTACACATTTGAGGAGCCCAAGGGCAATTCCGCCTCTTCAGAGAACGGCCCAACGGCCAACGACTGGATAGAGTCTCTAGAGAGAGCCAAGGAGTTGGCATTGTCCCAAAACCTCACCAGCTCCTACGCAGGCGATAGCGGCTTCGACATGTCTTCTGCAGTGTCTAGCCCATCGAGTACCCTTGGTGGACGAGGAGCTTACCCCGATGGCTTCAGCGTCAGCGACCGGTCTGGTCGTAATCATCTCAGCAAAAGCCAGGCCAGTCTGGAGGATCCGGCCTCCAACACCAAGCGCAATCGTTTCAGCAAACGGCAGTCCAAGAACGGACTTGGCCAACAATTCTGACTTCAAAAGCGCTGTGCTATCAAATGAGATACTTATCAACACTGCAGATCTTAGAAAGGAGACGAGCATCGAAGCTTCGAGCAGGAAGCAAATAGGAAACTTGCGAGAAGTGCGACAAGTTGTAATGCGATGGAATTTGGTTTGACAGTAAGCATTCGGGAGCGTGGCGTATCGTCGGGTATGCACTCTTCGACGACTCTACATCTTTGGCAGAGGATTTCTGCGGTTTCAATACTCGGCGGGAAGCATTCATAAACCACGTAGTGGAAGGGATCCCACTATTTGGAGTTTGAGAGGTCAGTATGATCATTGAGCAGAACCTACCTTCGCGGTCTGGGAGCTACCATTATGTGTATGCTTAGCTCTAGCACGCGATGGTCTCAGATTGGGGGATGGAATTGACATGGCCTACGGAAGGTATTTGCCGTAAGAATTTAGGTTCGTTGGGCTCGCGTGCACGTGAGCTAGATATGTCTAAAATGTGGCTTGATCAGTACATCGGCCAGTGGCTTAGTTAGGATTGAAGCCGCCATTTACCTACCTACCTACCTACCCACCTACTTGTAGCTGAATAGGTAGGTACCTAGGTAGTTACCTAGGTAGTTACCTAGGTACCTGTTAGGTAGGCAGGTAGTTTAGGGAAGTAAGGTAGCGAAAAGAGTGGACCAGACGCGGGCTGGGTTACAGTAACTACACCTATTAGCCAATTGCGCCTGGCCCGATGCTGCCTCGCGCCTGCACCCTGCGCCTGACGCCTGCGCCGCCTGTTCATTCACTTTTTGTTACATATGCGCGTTTGGGGAAACGACGCGCCTTCTGACGGTCGATAACGACTTCAATCGAAACTTTTCCGTGACAAATCATCCAGTAATTTTGCTCCACGCACCTTTCATCGGAAGCCATCGTCGAAATGCAGCCCCAATATCGCCAATATGCCGGCCATGCTGGCGCACCGCAGGTTCCCCAGCGGGCTCCACATGCCCCAAATCAACGGAGAGGCGGCATCGGTATGCCCGTTCCTTCTTTACCTTCCTTAGCCTCCAGAGGCTTGGAGTTCCTCCCCCCCCTACCCAATTGCCTTCGATTCTACGCAAATTGCTCCACGAAGCCCTCTGGAGAGTTCCAAGCCGACAGAGCGAAGACGGTGTGACAGCGACGATAACCTGAGCTAACCATGCCGCCGAAAGGTCCAATTATGCCTCCGGGCCACCATCCCCAAGCAGCCATGAACCAGGCCGCCATGGCACAGCATCACCCTCCTGGCCAGGCCCTTACGAGCGAGTTGGCGAAGCGCCGAAGCCGAAAGCCCACAGACAAAACATTGCCTGATGGCGTCGAGGACTGCATTACGGATACCGAGGTCGCCCAGCGATACAGAGAGCTGCGCGACTTTGAACGGCGGCTGGACGCAACAATGACGCGCAAGCGTTTGGACATTGTCGAGACTGTTGGTCGTAATGCAAAGGTGAGCAGTACTTCACTGGGAATCCCTCATTATTGCACGTGATGCTGTGACTGACGTCTTCGTTCTAGCGCTACAAGACTATTCGTGTTTGGATCAGTAACACGGTTGAGGACCAGGCATGGCAGGGAAGCGGTCTTAGCGTCGACAGTTTCGACTTCACACCCAGCGCCGAGCCTTCCTACAGAGTCAAAATCGAAGGCCGCCTTCTCGAGGATGGGCAGGAAGATGTCACAGAGGAGTCTGCGCCGAACGCGGATTGCACGGAAGAAGACGGCGCCGCCAGCTCGAGGCGACAAAGCTCCGCGCCTGCTACTCAGAAACTACGTCTCTCCCATTTCTTCAAAGCCTTGAATGTCGACTTTGATCGCACCCGCTCGAGGGCCGCATCAGACCAGACCGTTGAATGGAAGAAGCCTGCTTCACCAACCGCTGCGGCCGGCGCAGAATTCGACGAGTTCACCTTCAAGCGCAGCGGGGACGAGAACATGAATATCATTATTAACCTGCACCGACAGGAGGATCCTGAGCGATACCTGCTCAGCCCTGAATTGGCTGACATCGTGGATATGACGGAGGCCTCTCGCCAAGAGGCCGTTCTGGCTGTCTGGGAGTACATCAAGATGATGGGACTGCAGGAAGATGAGGAGAAGCGCAATTTTCGCTGCGACGAGCTTTTGAAAAAAGTGAGTTCATACCAATATCGAGATCAATCGTTGATAGAAACTGACCTCCGTCGCAGATTGTCAATGGCAGTGATGTTGGAATCATCCCCAACCTGAACGATTATATCCAGCCTCATCTCTCACCGCTACCTCCCGTCAGTTTACCGTATACCGTTCGAGTCGACGAGGCATTCCACAAGGACCCCCGGCCTACCATCTACGATATACGTGTAGCGATCGATGACCCTCTGAGGGCCAAGCTTGTGCCCTTTGTGACGAATCCCGCATATGCGAGTGCCCTCAAGGAGGTGGTCGCCATGGACGAGCAGTTGGCGACGCTAATCTCGGCGGTTGCTAGCTCCAAGGCAAAGCACTCATTCTTTACCTCAATGAGTCAGGACCCCGCCAACTTTGTGAGGAATTGGATGAGCTCGCAGAAGCGGGATCTTGAGGTGATCATGGGAGAGGCCACAAGAGGGGGCGGTGAAGACGCCACCGGAGACGACTGGAGGCGCGGCGGTAAGGACAGCGCGTGGACGTCTTCAAACGCACGCGAGAGCGTCAGTGTCATGCTGGCCAAGCAGCCGACGCAAGCTTCAAGATAATAGTGCCAACGTCTGTTTGGCAAGCTCCATCACGTTATTGTACTATTCTGATTGATTGAAATGGATGTCCCCCTTGCGAGTAAACTGGGGCTAGGAACGAGGGGCGTCAATGGATGAGGTTGGCTTCGGACGACGTGCAATATCACCTTGTTTTCCCGTAATGCATTGGAAAATCGATCGGACGATAACTGAAAGGGGGCTAGATAAAGTCCGTTTCCTCGTAAATAAATGAGACTTACCTCGATGATGTTCCGCGGGGTGATGTGGCTCCAATTTGGAGACCATATTTTGATTTTGTAGTGAACTTTATCTCTGGGGCCGGGGCTGCTGGTTTTCACATTGCATGGTTTTCTTGCTGTCCCCTTCACATAGCTCAATATGGCATCTATCTTCGCTTCTGGCAACACGACACGGCCGTTATCACGGGTGGCGATGGGGGCGTCGATCTACATATCGACCAGAAATGTGTCAGCCACGGTATGAAAGTCCTCATCATCGATCTCTAGACAGAGCTCTAATAAGCCTCGAGAGGAATTTGGGCGAGGCTGACATCGTTGTTTAGCTGAAGGGGGACAAGGTCGCGGCCAGGAGAAACACAAGACAACAATTATCGGCTCATTTGCAGGGTTATGAGCCTCTTGAACTTAAATTACTGGCATATCAACATTTTCAAAACTTCCTGCTACGATCTCTCGAAAACGTATTGGTCTCTTGGTTCTTAACGCCGGGATGGAAGGCAACTCTAGCTGGTCAGACCCTGACAGCTTCCGCAAGATCCTCGACGCTGACTTATACGACATTAGTGATGGCATCAGCAGCCCACTGCATCTTGTGGCTCGTGGCATATATGCAGTCATCTAATTCGGCCATTGTCATCACAGGCTGTAAATAGGAGACCACAAATCTGCCGGGTAATCCTGCCTACAACGCTAGCAGGGCGGCTCCTATGGACCTCGCCGGGCATCTATCGTTCTCAACGGTGTACTTTCTGGTCCCTGGCTGGGCTTTTACCAAAGTCTCGGGTTCAAAGCCTGGTGCAGAGAAGTCAGTGGCCGCGTAGATTGCAGAGCAAGTCGCCGAGCATATGAGACACAAGGCCATGCATGGGCTTGTTAACACCTGTGCCCAGAAAGCAAGACGATGGGGACACTGGATTGCATGATAACTCTTTGGAGTGTCGTAGAGATCGTCGAAGAAAGGTTGCCGCCGGATAGGTGGCGAGAGGGTTTGAAGGAGGCAGTATAAGCGCGGATTGACAAGCCACAGTGAGCTGCGCTTAGTGCTGCGAGCTGCGAGTGCTAGAGGATCCTAATGAATTGAAAAGAAAATAAGTTACTCCTTTTGCTGTTATTCGTCGAATTATAGCTGGGTACAGTCATGATGAGCCTCATGTTTGATGCCTTGCCTTGGGGGTTCCAC
The DNA here is from genome assembly GCA_030867255.1 of Colletotrichum somersetense. Taxonomy (NCBI): domain Eukaryota; kingdom Fungi; phylum Ascomycota; class Sordariomycetes; order Glomerellales; family Glomerellaceae; genus Colletotrichum; species Colletotrichum somersetense. The sequence goes on along the minus strand of MU843527.1, from coordinate 44,900 downwards.
GCCACCTCGAACGCCAGACGCAAATGCAAGTTCCATTGCCGTACAACCTTATCATCGCCCTTCATCCAACAACACAGCTCAGCTCTGTCGCCGTGCCATGGCCCACAAAGCGAGAAACCCTATTTGCCCCGTCTATCACAAACCCTCACGATGAGACGGCAGCTACCTTTTTCTGCCTGTTTGCCATCATCTAGCCACCACCCGGCATACCGTGCCTCTGAGGCGCCACTGGATTTGGCGGCATGTTTCTGATCTGTTTGATCAAGAATTCCCTTTCGTCAATGAACTGCTCGTCATCGGTCCTGTCCTCCAAAAAATGAGACAGAAAAGTAAGAAGCTTTTCCCGGTTCATCAGCAAGATCTTTTGGACGGCAATAGACTTATGCGGGTTAGCCACGAAGACCTTGAAGACATGGAAACCTTCGTATTGCACCATCTTGCGATCATCTCTGAGAAGATTCATGCAAATCTTGAGGTGTTCCCCGCGATCTACATAGGCGGTCATAACGCTATAGTTCGATCGATCCAACAGAATCTCGCCAAGGAGCTTGATAGACTGTCTCTTGGTAACATAACTGTTCGATTGTACGAGGATATTGTTGTACTTGTCGAAGAAAAGATCGAAGTTGACCGACAAGTATCTCGGAACCAATTCCTTATGCTTCGTGAGTAGTTCCTATTGCACAGGTAATGTCAGACAAACCTGACTTCGAAAGGGGCCTAAGCAATCGTCTCTTTCGCAATGTATAAAACTCACCCTGAATGTGGTAAAAGCATCTGCCGCTACCTCGAAGGAGCTCTTGTCAACCCAGTCAAAGAACCTCCAAAAGACACCGTTGCCACTCTGTCGGCGGTCCCTATCTATGAGGTTGATACCCTTGCTACTAGACCCAGACTCCTCATCGTCATCGTATAAAATTATAGCTGCCGCGGCCTCCGATTTCAGGACCTCGCGAAGGACAGTGCCGGCAGGTGTTGCGCTCTCCTTGTGTTCGTAGCCTCGGCATAGCTCGAGCAGCACTTGCGGGCGATTATTGACGACGTAGGACAAGGCCAGAGGATCGCTCTTTGGAGAGGCCGTGGGTGGGCGGAAGCGGAAAACGTAGGAAAAGATGACTTGTGTATCTTTGCGAGACTCGAAGGGTAGGCGCCAGAGGTTTACGGCAAGCAGGTAGAGCAGGTCTTCTTCAATTAGGCCACTAACGAGCTGATATATTTGTTCGGGGCTGCTGTCTGACTCTGTATCGAAGTCAGTCGTGGGCTACAAGCTGCGATGAATGTAGGATTCAAGGAGCATATGTACCATGTGTGCCTTGTAGAGTAAATTTCATCTGGTTGAGGACTTTGGCGAGCTCTTCGGCCTGCGGAACAGAAGCACGTTAATGGTCCAGCTCGAGAACAGGTTTAGAGGATATGGAGAGCATGAATCGGACCTTGGCGGAACCGTTTGGGCCTTCAAGCTTCGTCACATGCTCTCTCGCCTGCTTGGGTAGGTCGATGGCGGGCCTAGTTCTGGCCCTGCCGAAGAGAAATGACATGGTAGCGGGAGGAAGCACGCGTAGCTTGAGGTTCTATGGCAATTGGCGTAAGTGCTGACGGACAGGATCAAGAGTGATCTAATCGAAACGGTCGAGCGCGAGGACTATGAGTGGATGGCGGTTGAGCGCAGAAGGTAAAGAGCAGCTCCTGATCAGGGCTGTCGACGATGATACCTGGCACCGGAGTTGAGTTGCCTCGGAGATCGGTTCGCTCAAGAGAGGGGTACTGTGTCAGGGGTGCCTTGGTCGACGAAGTGTGCGTATGGTTTCAGTTGATATTAGCTTCTAGCACAATGTCGTAATGCACAATGAAGAGAGAGAGATAAAAAAAAAGGGGGGAGAGGGGAAGGTCCAACAGAGAGTAGGAAGATAGCCGGGGTGACGTTAAAACCAAGTTGAGTCGGGTGTTGTTTACTATAACTGTCATGGAGTGAGAGTGGGCGACGTTCTAGACGGGGAGGACTCGGCTGGCGGCGTTGCTTGCGCGATGACAGCGGTTGCTTAGACACTCAATACACCTCCTGGATAAGGTAGGTACCTCCTGGGGGCTGGAGGTACCTCGCTTGTTTGGACATCTTTTGGGTTGGTCTACGTAGTAGTTAGTGCTTTGGTGGGCAACACTGCTGCAGGGTCTGTCTGTGTCTGGCATTGGACCAGCAGCAGGAACTTTGTTACATTAGTAAGCCGATGTATTGCGAAGCCATTACAGCTATCCGACCGATTGCCCCGCGCTAGAGATGCTACTAAGTCAATTGAGAAAAATTACCCCACTGACTCACCTCTCGCACGAAAAGGCCCAATGACCCCTCCAACTAATTACCTTCTACCTTACCACTCACACGCACACACACACAACCCGAAAGATCCTGATCGCGTTGTTTCTCGGCCTTGAGTCACTCCATTCCTCCCGAGCCTTCTTCCTGCTCCTCCTGAACACTTCTATTTCTCTCTTCCGAAACCCCGACTTCGTACGTTGGCAGGTGGCAGGAGGTTCTTGCAGGAGGTTCTTCACCCCTCTTCGTCTGGATAAAACACCGACGGCCAAACTTTGTCGGCGTATGAATCTCATCGCTGCCCACTGCTTTCGCCTTTGATTCCCGACATCACCCTCCGTCGAAATTATGTCTATCGATTTCCCTAAGGAAGAGGAGGCTGTGCTCCAGAGATGGCGCGAGATCAAGGCTTTTGAGCGCCAGGTGAGCTAGCTTCGCGATAAATACGGCTTGGCCGCCATACTTACTGACAATCCCCTTGCAGCTTGAGTTAACCAAGGGCAAGCCCCTTTACACATTCTACGACGGCCCTCCCTTTGCTACCGGTCTTCCTCACTACGGCCACTTGCTGGCCTCGACCATCAAGGACATTATCCCGAGATATTGGTCCATGAAGGGCTTCCACGTCGAGAGGCGTTTCGGCTGGGACACTCACGGCCTGCCTATTGAGCACGAAATTGACAAGAAGCTGGGTATCTCTGGCAAGGCCGCCGTCATGAAGCTTGGTCTGAAGAACTACAACGCCGAATGTAGGTCCATCGTTATGCGCTACAGCGAAGAATGGCGCCACACCGTTGAGAGACTCGGTCGCTGGATCGACTTTGACAACGACTATAAGGCAAGCTTTGTCCAACGTTGCTTCTCTCCCGGCCACTTGATGCTGACATGCGTCCTCCCAGACTATGGACCCTTCCTTCATGGAGTCTGAATGGTGGGTTTTCAAGCAGCTGTTCGACAAGGGCGCCGTATACCAGGGACACCGTGTGATGCCTTATTCCACGGCTTTGACGACGGCACTGAGCAATTTCGAGGCCAACCAAAACTACCAAGATGTCAACGATCCTGCCATTGTCGTCGCCTTCCCCTTGCAGGACGATCCCGAGACCAACTTGCTGGCTTGGACAACGACTCCATGGACTTTGCCGTCCCATCTCGGCCTGGCCGCCCACCCTGACTTCGAATACATCAAGATCGTTGATGAGAAGTCTGGTAAGAAATACATTCTACTTGAGAAGCTCCTTGGTACTCTCTACAAGGATATCAAGAAGGCAAAGTTTAAGGTCCTTGAAAAAATCAAGGGCAAAGACATGCTGGGATGGAAGTACGAGCCCCCATTCAATTATTTCTACGAGGAGTACAAGGACGTTGCATTCCGAGTCTTGAACGCCACCTATGTCACTGATGACAGCGGCACTGGTATTGTTCACCAGGCGCCTGCCTTCGGTGAGGACGATTACAACGTCGCCCTAGCCGCAGGCATTGTCACCGAGAACAGACCTCCTCCCGATCCGATTGATGACAGCGGCCACTTCACGAGCCGCGTTTCCGACTTTGTTGGCATGCACGTCAAGGAAGCCGATAAGAACATCATCAAGTACCTGAAGGCGGCCGGAAAGGTCGTGGTCGATTCTACGCTTAAGCACTCGTACCCCATGTGCTATCGATCCGACACTCCTCTCATCTACCGCGCGGTCCCGTCTTGGTTCGTTCGCATCCCTGAGATCGTTCCCCAGATGCTGGAGAACATCAAGGGTTCACACTGGGTGCCGTCTTTCGTCAAGGAACGCCGCTTTGCTAGCTGGATCGAGAATGCTCGTGACTGGAACGTTTCGAGAAACCGATACTGGGGCACCCCGATTCCTCTCTGGGTCAGCGAGGACATGGAAGAGCGGGTGTGCGTCGGTAGCATCAAGGAGCTGCGGGAGTTGAGTGGCTATACTGGGGACTTGACTGACCTTCATCGCGACAACATCGATCACATCACAATCCCTAGTAAGATGGGCAAAGGTACCTTGAAACGTGTCGAAGAAGTCTTTGACTGCTGGTTCGAATCCGGGAGCATGCCATACGCAAGTCAGCACTACCCCTTCGAGAACGTCGACAAGTTTGAGAAGTCCTTTCCCGGTGACTTCATTGCCGAGGGCTTGGATCAAACAAGAGGCTGGTTCTATACCCTTCTCGTGCTGGGCACGCATCTCTTCGGCCGCATTCCCTTCAAGAACTGCGTTGTCAACGGCATAGTTCTGGCGGAGGATGGAAAGAAGATGTCTAAGCGTCTCAAGAACTACCCGGTACCTGATCTGGTCATGGATAAGTACGGCTCTGATGCCTTGCGTCTCTACCTCATCAACTCCCCTGTTGTGCGAGCTGAGCCCCTGCGCTTCAAGGAGTCAGGCGTGAAGGAGGTTGTGCAGAAGGTCCTGCTGCCCCTCTGGAACAGTTACAAATTCTTTGAGGGCCAGGTGTCCTTGCTGAAGAAGGTCGAGAGCATCGACTACGCTTGGAACCCTAAGGCTCTGGCAAGCAACGAGAACGTCATGGATCGCTGGATCTTGGCCAGTTGTCAGAGTTTGCTACAGTTCGTCAACGAGGAGATGAGTGGTACGTTGTCTTGCCTTCTCGCATCTGTAGCTCTACTAACATACCCACTACCCACCAGCGTACCGCCTTTACACTGTCGTCCCGCGCCTGCTCGGACTCATTGAAAATACCACAAACTGGTATATCAAGCTGAACAGAAGACGCCTCAAGGGCGAGAACGGTGTTCAGGATACTCAGCATGCACTCAACACCTTGTTTGAGGTTCTCTTCACGCTATGCCGTGGTCTTGCCCCCTTCACTCCCTTCATCACCGATACCATCTATCAGAAGCTGCGCCCCTTCATTCCCAAGGAGGCCGAGGCCGAGGACGCGCGGAGCGTCCACTTCCTGCCGTTTCCCGAGGTGCGACAGGAGCTGTTTGATGATGTTGTTGAGCGCAGAGTCGGTAGAATGCAGAGGGTCATCGACTTGGTCAGAGTCTCTCGCGAGAGAAGGGCCGTCGGTCTCAAAACGCCGCTTAAAACGCTCGTGGTCATTCACCGCGATCCCCAATACCTGGAGGACCTTGGGTCCCTATCATCCTACATAAGGGAAGAGATGAATGTGAGAGACCTGGTCCTCACGTCAGACGAGGCCAAGTATAATGTCCAGTACAGTGTGACTGCAGACTGGCCGGTGCTGGGCAAGAAGCTCAAGAAGGATATGGCGCGCGTCAAGAAGGCGCTGCCGACTCTCAGCAGCGACACTGTCAAGGAATACTCTGAGAAGAAAGAGATCCTTGTCGACGGAATCAAGCTTGAAGAGGGCGACCTTGTAGTGAGGCGTGGGTTGAAGGAGGACGAGTCTTCCAAGAACTTGGAGACTAACTCTGACAACGATGTACTCACCATTCTGGACGCGGAGTTGTATGTTGAGCTCGCGCACGAGGGTCTGGCCCGAGAGGTCATCAACCGTGTGCAACGTTTAAGAAAGAAGGCGCAGCTCCAGCCGACAGACGACATCAAGATGGAGTACAAGGTCATCAGCGATCCCGACAACATTGGTCTCGAGGAGGTGTTTGTGTCACAAACCAAGGTTATCGAAAAGGCGCTGCGAAGACCGGTTGATAAGCACGAGACTGTCAATGTGGAAGGTGAGATTTCGACTACGCAGCAGAAGAGAGTGATTATGGAGGAGGAACAGGAGGTGCAGCGTGCGACGTTTTTGCTTCGTCTGCTTGAGTTGTAGAAATGACGTGTCAAGGTTGCATAAGATATAGCGAATAGTTGGCTCCTGGTTATGGCCAAAGACGTCGGGAACCTAATAGGAGGGAAGTATCAAATAGAGCCATCCGATTTCATTGGTAACCTTTGTGCCTCTTGTCTGCTTATTTTGCCTTTCGAGCAGCGGCCTATGGATGAACCGTTATTAGAGTGATGCAATTGACTCGACGCCAAATCAGCTGGGATATGCAACTTGATGGCGGGCTTACCAGATAACAGTCCTTTAACCTGAGAAATTCCTTCAAGCACTTGTCCTTGTGAACGGCATTATAGTCCGCAACAATGCACTTGCCGTACAACGAGGCCTGCATATTTCTCAGTACGTCTGCCATTAAGGCCATGGTTATAATCAAGATCTCCAAGGAGTGAACCGACCTCGGCCGAGCATTGGCCAACTGCGACGGCGAACTTCTGGATAGGCCGCGGGCGGACCATGGTACTTGGCTTTCTTCGTCTTATTTATGGGGTTTCCAGGTGCCTAGCCGTGAAGTGGTTGAATGAGATACGGTACGACGCAAGATGAAGGTGTGTGTTGTGCAAAGCTGCGTAAATGTTTCTATTGTCTATCCACTTCATGAAAAGCTACCAAAACGAGAAAGGTAGATGGCGAGGCTTAGAGTACCTTGGGTACGAGGAACACGGAGGGATGGCACGTGCCAAGAGGGGTTGTGGCAGGTGGTCTTATGCTTGAAGCCAAAAAAAAAAAAAAAAGGGAGAAGAGGGTGAGAGAACACTCAAGCGGCCTGTCTAACATACGTATACCTGACTTTACCAGGTACGGATACCTTACCTAGGTAGGTACTTCGGCAGGCGGAAGGGTAGACATTCCGGGACACATTGACACAGGGTGCAGCTCATTGACGAATCAGATTCCGTCGCGACACCAGGATTACGGCGCAGCCCAGTCAACAACAGCGTACCCACTGGAGGCCGATCTGCCTACCGCTAAGCGGAAAGCGTGGACGCAAAATAAACAGAAACTGCGCCTGGTTGGACAGTGCTAGGTGAGAGAAAACGGGAGGTCGGGGAGTTTGACGAATACTTGACCCCTTCGCCATCTTTGATCTCGAACCTCACCCTCCATCGACGCTTCTTCGTTCGACCTTCGCCCTCGCCCTCATCGTCGGCAGAGTTGCACTTCACCTGCAACCTATCTACGCGCGGCGGACATGGCAGGCTCAAGAGCGCCACAATCGGTTCATTGTCATTGCTCTCATTCCCACAGCGCTTTGCCGCGACTCTTGCAACGCGACTGAACACCCGCCCATACTTTTGAAAGGCCATCGTAATTTTCTCGGGGCTAATTCACACACTTCGCTCTCTTTTTCCGCATTTGCCAACAATACGCTTTTGTCGCGATCAAATGTATTTAGCATCTTTGGCTTCCGATAACTCTACCTCAACCTTGGATTCCGATATCAACGACGCGACTACGGTTGCATTCGCAAACCCAGCTACTACTATCACCACTACAAACCATATTACCATCACCTTATTATGCTCCCAGCTCGGCTTCAGTTCACATGCCGTCGCTGCCGCATCGCCCAGCGCTGGCTCCTCGTGACGGCATATCCAGCTTCGTGTCTGTCCAAAGCTCCGATTCCTACTATAGTGACGAAGGTAAGTGCGCTTTGGCTTATATATGCGTCCGGCGAAATGCAAAATTACAAGCACAACGTGACTAACAACCCCTCCCAGAAATCGCTATTCTTCATGATGTCGTCGCGGCCGCGCAGGAGAATCTCGAACTCCTTCCCGAGGGGGAGCGATTGGCAACAAACGCGCTGTTCCAAGCATACGATGCCGTCCTACCGCTCTACGGTGTCGACCCGGAGGAAGACCACCACATTTCGCGCCTCGTTTTCCGGATCGGAGGCGAGCGCGGCAATGGATCCCTACTGGAAAAACTTCATGCCGTCTTGTCGAGGATGGGCATCGGGCTCGAGTTTGACAGTCGCAGTGACGGCTCCAGGGTGCTTTCAGACCATGACGATGGCCCGGACTATCACGACGGTCCTGACAACGGAGAGTCTTCTCAGCCGTCACCAGCCCTCGTGGCGACCGATCAAAACTCCGTCGCGTCCTTGGACGAGCTCTCTGGAGAAGATCACCCAGTCTTCCAGCCAGACCAACGGCAAGAGTTCGCATCCCTACCTCGTCCACGGCCTTCCGAGATATACAACTTGGACAATTCCGCATCTCCCCCAAGGCTGACACGCGTGGGTGCGGGTCCGAACCTCTTGAATGTCGAGCCCGCTAGACAAATCAAATCACCACAAAACTATACGCCCTCTACGGCTGGGGACACGGAGCAAACCCACCATAGCCACCAGTCACTCGCCGGTACCAGCGAGCAGCGTGGCGCAAGCGACCCAACGGTTCAGCCCGTCGAAGCTCTCAAATCCCATCCGGCGAAGAACGAAAATGAGACGCCCGCGCTCTCCGTCAAGTCCAAGCCTGTGCGAACGGTGAACTGGCTCTTGCCCCCCGATAGCCCCACTGAAGCGGCTCAAGATGGAAGCGAAATTGCTCAGCCTGGGACCGAGCCCAAAGTGAAAGAGCCGGCTGGGCATACGATTGATATTCAACCGCCTCCAGAGCCTGATGTTGCCGTTCAGGAACCTGTCACCCAACAACCTATCGAACGTATTGCCAAGCAAGAACATCCTGCTAAGAAACACTCTGTTAAAAATGGCGAATATCATGTGGAGGTTCAATTGGTCGACCCGCAAACAGAGGAAGACCCGGAAGCCGAGGCGCGATATGCTCTACTGGAACGACAAGCAGGAAAAGCGGCTGGGTATCTCTTACTCCTCAGAGGAATATCCCATTGGAAACAGTATGCCCTGGACAGGCTCGAACGAACAGCCGTGGCCAGGAGACATATCCTGCGGATGCGTCACTTCGATTCGTGGGAGCTCGTGACGGCTGAGACCAGGTTCGGGGGCCGCCGTGTTTTCGCCTCTCGTCTCATGACCCTCTGGCTCAGAAGAGCCGATGAAGATAGTGTGATGGAGCACTGTGCCTCAGCTCATGCTCAGCGCAAACTTACCCAGAACCTTCTCGCTCAGTGGTTCGCCTCCTGCCCGGATTACAATCGATCTCACCCCCCCCCCCGTTCCTCAAACAGCTATTTGCAACACTGGCAATCCGCCTGTGCCACTTTACAAAAATTACAGACACATTCGGATACCCTACAGCAGAGATACAAGCAATCTCAAGCTATCAAGACATGGCATCGTCAGGTGGCACTGCTTCATAAAAACGTCTTATCGTTCCGTCGCCTCAACATCATACGCGATTCATTGAGCCAGTGGCATCTGGAAACGCGGCTCGAGACCTTCAGGGCCAGGATGGGAGTAAGACTGATTCGCAACTCCTTGTCTAGGTGGCAAAGCGCCTGTCGGACGCCGCCATCCCTTGGCCAGGCCAACGGCTATGGTGGTGCAAGCTCTATTGACCATCATCAGACTAGCCGAAACCTGCCGCGAACACTACGAGGGAGCAGCTACCTCGAAAGAATTTCAGATCGCATGCTGAAGACAAAGGTCCTAGAGAACTGGCAACAACAAATCATAGCGATCGCCAAGATCGGCACAGCTTCGCGGCGTTTCGCGGTGCATCAATGCGCTCAGAAGGCCCTGGAGGCATGGCATGGCGACGTTGCCCATAATAGAAGCCTCCATATGTGGGGGAGGCGTGGTTGTTTCTACGTCAGCGTTACGCATGCGTTAAAGACATGGCGCTCAAAGGCCTCCTGGAGATCCAATACTCGAAAATCATATGCGCGATGCAGGCAACACGTCAAGGCCACCTTTACCAAAGGCTATCTCAGTCGGTGGAAGATTGCTACCCGTGCTCATGGTAATATCAGCTGGGCAACGCACCAACATCACAATGCGATGAATCGGGATCGTCTCGCTCGTATGTTGGGTGCATGGCGGGACGAGAGCAGCAATGACTGGGGCGCAGGCAGGCTTTTGACAGCCGCGTGGATTGGCGAGTGGCAGAGCATGGCAGAAGATCACGTAGGGATGCAAACCCGCGCCAAACAAGCTTGGGGAGTAACGCTTGAATCTCGTTATTGGAGTCAGTGGCAGTCAACGTTGCTACAGCTCAAGAGCCGCGAGTATGTTGCACTTGATGTCCGGGAAAGGAACAGGAAGAAAGTGGTACGGCGTCTCCTGCTTCATTGGAAAGGGGATAAGGATTTTGCCGCGTCACAACAGTCAACGACCACTCGAGCCAACTTTGCAAGTTCTCGAAGAGGTGCTGGTTTCGGCCTTAGTCACAGCGCAGTGCCATTTTCTAGGGCAGTTCATGAACGAAGTGGAGGTTTGTCACTCAGGACTTCTAAAATTCAAGAGGTTGGTCCAACTGCCGAAGAAGAGGATCACGATGGCGCTGGCTCCGCAACCGACATCGATGGGGTCGTCATGGATACGCCCACGCGATGGACGGGTATGGCGTCTTCTGTCAGGCTACCATCCATGACACCGTTCGCGCCGCTACCAACGCCGTTTGAGCGAGAGCTCCGGGAGCGTTACAACAAGAGCGTACCTACAGCCCCTATGGGTCAGCTGAGCAGACTTTCTTTCGCACAGGCACAAAGGCTCTCTGTATCAGATACTCGACGTGTGGCGAATGAGAGTAGGCCAGAGGCGTCTGGTGGCGGAGAGTGATGGATGATTATGCCGTTTTTATGAACAAGGCGACGGGTGCTGGTCTCAATGATGACTGATTACATCATACGGGGTCTTCCAAAGCTTTTACTTGCTTCTATTAGTGGAAACCACTGGCAAGTATAGTCAGGCGGTTTCTCTGTCACACATTATTAGGAGCTGTGAATGGAGGGTTATTCGCAATTCGACAGTCTTGGTATAGGTGAAGAGCAATAAATAGCTTGGCATCGCGTCAATGCCTAGGGTACTCAAGCTTAGGTAGCTAAAGCGAAAAGACGCAATAACCGTTCCTCCCAAATGCATGAGGTGTTTTGCTACGTTTAAAAGATTGGGAGAATGTTGACAAATATGCTTGCGTTTCTGCGCAGCTACGTTGGAAGCTCAAGAGGCTCTTTGGTCTTGAGAGACCTCGAAATAGCTCGTGAAGTTGATGAATGTATTCCTGGTGTCAGGGCAAAAAAGGGCGAAGCAGCAGTACCGGACTCGGGCATCTGGAAGCATCTGGTGTGGGGTGCTGCTCTATCTTATCACGGGGGTTGCGTTGCCCCCCTGACCCCTGTTAGCAGACATTCTGCGCCTTGATGGGTAGAGGTACGTATAGCCTAATTGTCCCCCAAAGTCGTACTACGTAGGTAATTGAAGCAACTTGTGTTATTTTGAGCTACCTAGGTACCTTACCTAAACCCCATTTTCCCCATCTCTCCCACTTGCATCATCCACCTTTCGTACAGCTCGACACCTCTTTCCAGACCGAGAGCTTCGAAACTTTCTCTAACCACGCCATTTGACGACATTCGAGCAACACGGGTAGCGCTGCATTACCTCGGCCTTTGCGCCCCGCCAACCACCTAAGCAATGCTGCTGCGGCTATCCTGCTAGTAGGATGAGAGCGGTGCTCCCTGGCAGGCCAAAGTCTGGGCTCCAAGCTCTTACGACGGGCTTCTGGGACTCGAGATACTTCAACGTGAGCAGCCGGAACATTGCACTCGATCCTGCCATCGCTTTTTGGTGGTGTGTTGCGCTGACGACTGGCCCGCAGGTATACATAACTGGCAGTGCATTCACCATTCTCGGTGACTCCGATACTATTATCCAGACCATCTACGATGACGATCCGAGCTACTTGCAGGCCGTAGCCTTTGACGAATCTTCAGGCAAGATTGCCACTTGTACAAACTCCGTCGTCAGGGTTTACAGACCATTCGGACAGTCGGAAGATGCGCTAAAGGTGTGCCGGACCCGCGGCTCCTCTCCCGTCCCCATCGTTCTTCACCAACCTGTACGAAACAGCTAACAAAGTATCTGCGCTTCAGTGGGGTCTCCAATCATCATTCCCAGTTCCCGATAGTCATTATGCCGTAAATGGCATCTCGCTAAGCTGGGGCGGTACTCAAGAGCTCCTTGTTGCCCATTCCGCCCTTTACCTATACCTGACCACCGAAGCGCCAGCGCAACTATGGAACAAACCTGTCCCGAACCCCATGAAGCTTGCAGAACTCTCCTACGACTCAGCATATATAGCGTCGGTTGGCCTTCAGGATTGCCTAGTCAAGGTCTGGCGCCGGTTAACGTATGGAGCCGAAGATGTACGCTTCGACCTGGCCTATCTGCGCCACCCAGACGTAGTGACTGGTCTTCGATGGCGAAAGCCTTATCATGCCGGGCAAACCGTCGAAAACGCACTCTATACTATTTGCACCGATAATGTAGTTCGCGTCTGGACCGGCGCAGATACGCATGCCTCGGGGCACATGAATCTCTGGGGAGCTATCGACTTGGCCTCGTCTTTCCGGGACCAGAGTCTCAAATCTTCCATTACTGCAGCACCAATACTTGCCTTCGTCATCGACGGAAGAGAGGTCGCAGCTTCAACAGAGTTAACTGTCCAACGCCGTCCGGTTTGGGAAGGGAAGCGCGACGCTGCTCTCGAGAACTTGATAGCTCTTGCAAATAAAAGCCCCGAACTGTGTGTTGCTTCCGATGGAGCAGGAAACATAGTCGTCTACGCTTTCGAGGACGTCGGCTGCAGGATGAACAAGTCCAAGGCTGCTGTCAAAGTCACAGAATTCCAGTCGCCTCTGTTCGACTTTCGGTCTGATCAACACGTTCAGGTACAGAGCTATTGCGACCGACAGACAGGGATGTTGCGTGTGCTAGCCCATGACTTTGATGGCCAGATTCATGTCTGCGAAGCGAGCTTGGTAGATTTCCTCGACACTGTTGACATAGAGAACCGCCTCGTTCGCCGCTGTATTTGGTCCGGCCATTCGGCACCCATCAAGAAAATGGTTCGGAACTTCAGTGGTAGAGCTGTTGTGTCTAGAACAGAGGAGGGCGAAAGCATTGTCTGGACGCATGCTGAGAACAGCAGGACTAGCCTTTTACGACAGAGCGTTATTGCGGGGAATGCCCATATTCAACGTATTTGCGTTCTACGCAAAGGTCGCTTCGTCATGTTCCTGGAAAATAATACCATCTCTCTATGGGATTGTCGGCCACAAAAAGCAACATTGTTGGATCGCCAGCCATACGAAGTCTCAGGGAAACCGCTTTGTCTCCTGATACTCCCACGACAGAGGGTGGAGGACTATGCCGTTGCCCATATTGCCACAATTACCTCAGAGCAGAAAGGGCTTGTATGGGAGGTCAATCTACCTCAGTACTCTCACGAACGCATTGAGGCTCACTCCAGGGGTCGAAACGAGACATCGATCCGGGAGTTTTGTAGGTTCAAGCTGAGGGATGCTGAAGGAATCGCGTACGTGCTTCCCGTTGATCCGGCTGGGTCTGCGCCGGTAACGTCAGGCTTCCTGGATGTTTTTGCCAGGGACATCGCCATGTCTTACACTCATACTGGCCGAGTAGATTTTTGGACAGCTCGAGTTGACAGAACGGAAAATCGTGTCGGGTGGCTTTCTACATCCTCAGCAGAGACAGGACTTTCAGAGCCGGCTCTCGTTAGCGGTAGCACTCTCAAGAAAGCTGCGCTCGTCGATTCTAGCAGGTCACAATTATTTATCTGGGACATTGGCGGCGCTCGGCTCGAGTTCACACAGGATTACGGTACGCACAACACCATTCAGGACCTTGACTGGACTTCAACACCAGACTCGCAATCGATACTTGCCGTAGGCTTCCAGTCAAAGGTAGTTTTACTTTGCCAGATGCGGTTTGACTACCTGAACAAGGGACCGGCTTGGGCCGCAGTTCGGGAGATTAGTATTCGTGAGTTCACGCCTCATCCTATAGGCGATTCCACGTGGCTAGGTGACGGGCATCTCGTTATTGGCACCGGCAACCAGATGTTTGTTCATGGGAGAGATTACGACTTATCTAGCTCGCTGATCAACAGCCTGCAACTTCCGCACCGAAAGAACGGCGTCTGGGACATATTTGAAGCCGTCCAGAGGTTTAACGGGCCATTACCGGTTTTCCATCCCCAATTCTTGAGTCAGTGCATCCTTGCGGGCAAAAACACGATGGTGCGGACTGTGCTCATGTCTCTGCACAAAACGCTGAAGTTTCTCATTGCCGGCGAGACCGTTGATGACTATTTGGGTCTAGACCCAGCAGTCTTTTACATGAATGAGGTAAATACTTCTCCATTTTCCCCATCTAGCTTCTGTGGGCGAGGATGGGGTGAACCTACTGCAGTTACGTTTTGAAGAAGAATCTCTCATTAACGTTCCTGATAGGCAACAGAAGCATCGGGAGCTCAATTGGGGTCTCACTTTAGCCTCCAAGCATCCAACGACGAGGCGGACGAATCGTTCAGCGAGGACACTGCACATTCCATCAACGAACGTCTGACCAAGGTTAGCCTTCAGCAGTTGTCGGGCCACGAGCAGATCCAACTAGCGGACATTGTCGAATGTGTCGGACTCGTGGAAAAACACCGCAGGTCACTTGATGAAAACGGAGCTCGTTTCATGCTCTTTTTCCGCCAGCATGGCCTTCGCAAGGGGCGGACAAGCGAGATGCAGATGTCTTGGCGAGAGATCAACTGGGCTTACCACTCAACGAGCCAAGACATTCTCACCGACTTTGTTACCAAACAATGCCACGGCACTGTACGCTGGGAGGATGCTCGAGAGAGCGGCATGTTCATGTGGCTCAGCGACCGCAATGCTTTGGTGCGTACTGCTTTTCTCGGCTAGCGAGTGGTACATGGTAGGCTAATGTCACTCCTAGCGTGCGCAATTTGAGATTGTGGCCCGCAACGAATACACCAAGAGCGACATGAAAAACCCAGTGGATTGCAGTATCTACTACCTAGCCCTCAAGAAGAAAACAATTCTCCAGGGACTGTGGCGTATGGCTCACTGGAATAGAGAGCAAGGGGCGACACAGAAGTTGTTGGCCAATAACTTTGAAGAGCCCAAGTGGCGGACAACAGCTCTGAAGAACGCTTACGCCTTGCTCAGCAAACGACGCTTTGGTAAGTAACAAGCGGATTCACACAATATCGGCTGCTAATAACGCCTCGCGTGCGTAGAGTATGCAGCAGCGTTCTTTCTGCTCGCCGATCAATTACAGGACGCTGTCAATGTCTGTCTGAATCAGCTCAAGGACCTCCAGCTCGCCGTGGCAATTGCACGGGTATACGAGGGTGACCACGGTCCGGTGTTAAGAAAGCTATTGGAAGAGGAGGTCCTTGCCGTGGCAGCTAAAGAGGGCAACCGCTGGCTTGCATCGTGGGCTTTCTATATGTTGAACCGTAAGGATATGGCGGTTAGGGCTCTCATTGTAAGTTGTTCCCACATCGGCCCATGGTAAGGTAAGTAAAGAGTCGTCGCTGTTTCTAACCTGGGTCCTTCACTGCAGTCCCCCGTTTACACCTTGGTGGAAACGCCGTGTGCGCCTGACATGAGGTCGAAACTCTTCTTGACAGACGACCCGGCATTGGTGGTGCTGTACTCGCAGCTACGCCAGAAGACGCTTCAAACACTCCGAGGGGCATCGAAGGTTACTCCGCGCGTCGAGTGGGAATTTGTCCTCCACAGCGCCAAGCTTTACGACCGTATGGGTTGTGATCTTCTTGGTCTGGACCTGGGTAGGTACCTTATGACTGCATCGAGCCAATTCTAAAGCTGACAAATGCGCAGTTCGCAACTGGGAATTCCTAAAACCAGCATCCAGCACGGCAAATGGGCTAGACGACGAAGTCAACCCGCTAAAGATGCTGCGCCGTCGCAGTTCGCTGGTGGTGGCAGACCTTCCCATTTCGAGTCTTCACGTCGGGATGAGATCAGGTGGACCGGGAAAACAGCCGAATCCGACAGTCTTCCAGGAGCCGGATTCCAGTTCGCTGCTCGATAGCTTCGGGTTCTAGAGGTGGCCACAGGAAGGGCTTGGCTTGCTAGTCAGCAGCCCACGCCTGGCAAATAGTGCAGTATTCCCATATCGCCATGTTACAAGGCATCAATTGGCCTCGCAATATCCATGGGTAACCTGCTACGAAAGTCGGATAGTGAGAAATACCGGGCACGTCGGTTGAACAAGATGGGTGTGTTAATATGAAGTATAGTGTGATTATTAAGCGGAGACATTCCAATGATATTTAATTACGTCACCGTCCAGTATACGCTTATGTGTTTGCTGAGCTCCTCCCGGGCCGCCACCGGACTCGGATTAGCGTTAGATGCAGGGATGAAGGGAATCTTAGAGCAGTCACGTCTGCCTCCACGAGACGTGCTCCTACGTGGGGATTCGGGAGATAAGGAACCGGTTGAGGATTCCATATCGCCTCAGTGAGGGGCTTCGACGGCACTGTTTCACGCTGCCTTATGTAATTGACTTGCAACTTCCTCCGCAGTTCCAGACATCGGGTTGGTCAGCACGCCGCCACTATTGTCGCATCGATCCATCGGATAGCAAAACCGTCACGCTCGACGATCCCTTTCTTCTCCATCGAGTAATCGCCTCGGGTTTGCGATACTTGCTCAACCTTTTGATCCTCTATCGCAGCGTCAGCAACTGCCGTGCGAAGAAGGAAACATCATGGCTCCTGATCGGGGACACCGCGATAATGCTGACGGAAACGATGACCGTGATGTTGTCGAACCTAGCACTCCACATGCGCACAATACCAACACTGGGGATGCACTCAGGCAAGGACACGTCATCCACGGCCGCAGCTTTACTTTTCGCGGCATTCTAGTGGGACTTCTGGTTGGCCTGGTCATCTGCTTCTCCAATATGTACTTTGGCCTGCAGACTGGCTGGGTGAGCACCATGACGATGCCGGCCAGTTTGATGGGTTTCGGCATTTTCAAGGCGCTTTCTCGTCGCCTGCGTTTTCCATTCAGCCCTGTAGAGAATGTGCTCGTCCAGACCGTAGCAGGAAGCATGGCCATCATGCCGCTCGGTTGCGGGTTCGTCGGTGTGGTAGGTTTCTGTCTACCTCCTCCCACCGGCTGCATACATCAAGATGAAGGAAAAACACGCTAGGTCAGTGGCTAACAAATATAGATTCCTGCCATGAATTATCTTTTAGCCCCCGAGGAACATGGTCCCCTGATTATTCCTCTCTGGAAGCTAATTCTATGGTCATTGGGCCTTTGTTATTTTGGCGTCGTTTTTGCCGTTCCGCTGTAAGTCGGTCACAAACGTCCACCAAGGGAGTCCCATTCTAAGTAACGACACCAGCCGACGTCAGGTTATCATCCGCGAGAGGCTGCGGTTCCCTAGCGGGTTCAGCACAGCCGTGCTAATTGGGGTTCTTCATGGCCAGACACGCAAGGCGGGACCTGACGCCGTGTCTGGAGGCTTCGCAAGCTTGGCCCCGAATCAAGATGTCAAGTCGGACTCGGCAGCAGCGTCTGGCCATGGGCGCATTACAAGCACCACAGACCCCGAGAACGCCAATTTCGACGAACCAGATAGTGGGACACCAGACCACTGGGCGCGAAACATGAGGCTGCTCCTGGTATGCTTCGGTGTCTCGGGCTTCTACACACTCTGCTCGTACTTCTTCCCTGGGCTGCGGAGTATTCCCATCTTCGGCACCAAGGCCGCCGGTGTTTGGTTGTGGACTTTGAATCCTAGCCCGGCCTACATTGGCCAGGGCATCATAATGGGCCCCGAGACAACTTTACATATGCTTCTTGGCGCGATAATCGGATGGGGCGTGCTGTCTCCGTTGGCAAAGTATCAAGGGTGGGCGCCAGGCTCCATCGACGACTGGGAGACTGGCAGTAAAGGCTGGATTGTGTGGGTCTCTCTAGCCATTATGCTTGCCGATGCCATCGTCAGCCTTGGCTATATCGCTTTTCGACCCCTGGCGTGCCGTGTTCGCAATGTAGGATTCAAGAGGCTTTGGCAGCAAGCTGTCGAACAAGGGCAAATATATCTAGGAACTCGGCGTCGCTTGAGTCCAGGCTACTCCGCCCTGAACACGTACGAGGACGATGAAGTAACAAGTACCTCTAGGCTTTTGCCTGGGGCAACACAAAGGTCAGGTCTTCTTCGCAGATCGTCAGCGTCAACAAACAACGATGCCCAGTTGGATGAGGCCGATGCGCCATTGGAGCAGCAAATCAGCAACAAGCTTGTGGGAGTCGGCCTCATCTTCTCCATACTGCTGTGCATCGCGACCATCCACATCGTCTTTGGCGACCTGGTTCCGCTTTACGCGACAATCGTCGCTGTTCTTATGGCACTTCTCCTGAGCATCATGGGAGTCCGAGCACTCGGCGAGACTGATCTTAACCCCGTGTCTGGGATTAGCAAACTTGCGCAATTATTCTTTGCTTTCATTATTCCTCAGTCACACAAGTCAAGTGTGTTGATCAATTTGGTGGCAGGTGCCGTAGTAGGTCATCGACTAAACCCCTGACTGGTCGTGCGACTTCTTACTAATTGATGCTATAGTCCGAAGCAGTATGTACATCTTATGGATGGCCTCTCTGCGATGCGAGCTGATATGTATAGGGTGCCCTGCAAGCGGGTGATCTCATGCAAGATCTCAAGACAGGCCATCTCCTCGGGGCCGCACCCAACGCCCAATTCTGGGGTCAGGTAATCGGAGCGACAGCGGGCGCCATTGTCAGTGCCTTTGTATATCAACTATACACAGCGTGAGTCTCGAGCCGTGTTTTTCTTTTCTGCCAGGCCTGTCCTTCTGCATGAAGGTCACTGACAGGTTCTGTACCAGAGTCTACACCATCCCTGGTGATCTATTCCAGGTACCTACGGGGTACGTATGGATATTCACGGCCAGGCTGGTCACCGGCAAAGGCTTGCCACCCATGGCTCGTGAGTGGGCGCTTGGGTTTGGCATTATCTTTGCAGTCACCACGATTGTTCGGACGATAACGATTGGTAAGGTGTGGCGGCCGCTTGTACCAGGAGGCATTGCTGTGGCAGTCGGTAAGTGATTGCAATGATTCAGAGGCAATGCCCAGGCACTGAATCAGCATCAGGAATGTACAACGTGCCATCCTTCACCCTGGCCAGGACTATTGGTGGTGTGCTCAGTTGGTATTGGGTCACAAGACGACGCGAGTCAGGCACGCCGTTGATTGTATTGGCTTCGGTAAGTGTATTTGAAAGCTGCGCAAGATAAGACGCGTAACTAATGCATTTTTACTCCAGGGATTCATTCTCGGCGAGGGATTCCTCAGTATTGTTAACCTTATCTTGCAGAGCATTGGCGTGCCGCACTACTAGGACTAATATCGGCGTAAGGGCCTAAGTTGCGATACTCTACGATGCTTGAAAACGGTCTTACAAACCAACAGTTCTAGTAGCGTGTGGAGTGGGAACATGTATAGGCATGTCTTGGACCAGGGAGCGTGGAGAAAGAAACAAACAGACAAAGAAGGGGCTGTGTATGGTTCTGAGGCTAGTATCACAGTGATAACAATAGCAGGATCGGTTCTTGCGAATTGTTCTGTTGCCAGTTTACGTAGCAAGTGGTTTTGTAACAGGTACCTAGGTTGTAGCTTCTCTACTGGGCCGATGCAGGGAATCTGCATTTATCAAAGCTACAGCACCCAGTGTTTATTTGCTGTGTACCCTGAGGAAGTGAGGTTCTTCGTAGTTCATTGGCTGTCTTTGAACTACTGCAGGCAGCACACGGTTGTGTGTTCTAGGCAGGTAGCGCACAACAGGGTAACATGAGCCAACCGGTGAGGAGCAGCAACAGGGAAAAAAATAACATTAATCATTCGGATAGAAGAGTATATATTTCTTGGAGTTGAGTTGGGCTATTCCCCTCTCCTTGGTGGCCGAGGTCGGCGCCACAAACAAAAGCCAAGGCGAGAACCGCCCCTTGAAATAAAATAAAAATAAAGAAACCAAAAACAGAGTGCGAGAGTGGGGGGGAGAGAAGAGGGAGGAAAGTGTTAAAGTAGTATTTTGAATGAAATAATAATTAAAATCCCACCTTTAAACCAACAGTCAGGTTGGGCCCTTTTCCGCACCTGCATATGCGCCATCTTGATCCTGGAGGTACATTGGACCCAGCTCAGTCCCACACTGCTTGGAGGGCAAAAAAATATCCGACCACATTCGTGCCGTTGTCATTTGCCCACTCACTTACTTTACCCGAAGTCTGTAGGTTCAACGTGAAATCAACTCAGCCCAACCATAGAATCATACGTCCGATTTTTATATCGATAACAAGCGTAAACAGGTGAGTGTCAATATACCGCGTTCCCTGGGTCCTAACAGCACCCTCTAGTGGCTGACATGAAGAACAAAGATACCAGTTGCTCTTCGTCATCGCCATGGTTCATGACGGCCTCAAGGGCAAGGGCTTCGCCGAGTCTGATGCCTCATCGGACGAGTCAGATTGGGAAGACGCCGAGCCCGAAGTGGAGGAGACTGTGGCATTCATCTCTCTGCTCGACGACTCAGTCTTCCACACCATGAACGACATGCTGCAACATTGTCGTGAGAAGCACAATTTTGACCTCCTCGCTGTCCGTCGCCGTCTCGGCCTTGACTTTTTTGGCACGGTCAAGCTTGTAAACTTCAGTAATCCCCCAATATCTTTTTTCAGACGCCTGGCATTGGGTCTCAAACCCGAACTCAAGATGAAATGGAACGCTAACGCTCTCCATTAGTTCGCCAGCTTATTCACGACGGCGCTGCCTTGCCCGAAGCCATATCCGCCGAGGACATTGCTGATGAACGTTTTTTGAAGCCCGTCATCGAGGATGATGCCTTGATAATGGCACTCACCGAGTTGGACCTGGGCGATGAGTCTTCAGAAGCCATCCAGCAAGTCGCTCAGCCGTCTTCTTCGCGAGAAGTCCAACTGGCGGAGGAGCTGGAGAAGCTCAAGTCGCAGTTCGCCAGCTACCGCGCTGCTGTCGAGCAGATCCTTGATCAGCGCTGGGGAGACGACGCTGCTGTTACCATCCAGAGCGATAGCTCGCGTGACGTTGATAACAAGGGGGCTCGGAAGGACGAATCTCAGTACTACTGGGAGTCTTACGCCGCTAACGGTACCTTTTGCTCGCTTCTCCCCTCTTGCTCGTATTGGTCGCTATACTGATCATCTCCCAAGACATTCACGAGACCATGTTAAAGGATAAGGTCCGGACCGACTCATACCGCGACTTCGTCTATAACAACAAGTCTCTCTTCAAGGACAAGATCGTACTAGACATTGGCTGCGGCACCGGTGAGTGCTTGTCTGAATCATAAATGGTTGGATGACAAGTCGGCTAAACAAAGCAATCACTGCCTCACAGGTATCTTGAGTATGTTCTGCGCCAAAGCCGGCGCAAAGCAGGTCTTTGCCGTTGACAAGTCGGACATCATCGATAAGGCTCGAGAAAATGTCTTCATCAATGGGCTCGCCGACAAGGTCACCTGCATTAGGGGTAGGGTCGAAGACATCAGCCTTCCAGTCGACCAGGTCGACATCATCATTAGTGAATGGATGGGCTACTGTCTGCTATACGAGGCCATGATGAACAGTGTCCTCGTCGCCCGGGACCGCTTCCTGAAGCCCGATGGTCTCATTGCTCCGAGTATCTCGACTATCTGGATGGCCCCCGTATCAGACCCAGAATACGTCACTGACTTCGTCACCTTCTGGGACGACGTCTACGGCTTCGACATGAAGTCGATGAAGGCAGGCATTTACGACGAGGTCCGTATTGAGATTATGCCCGAGGACTGCATATGCGGCACCCCCTCGCAGATCTCGTACATTGATCTGCACACGGTTCAGATCGAGGACCTCGACTTTGAGGCTCAGTGGAAAATGACGCTATCTAAAGATATTCCATCGCTGGATGGTTTTCTGATCTGGTTCGACATCTTCTTTACTACTTCTCGCAATAATACGATCCCGGCCGGCCAGCAGGTCAAGACTGGCGGGACGGGTGTGACTCGGCCCGGCGAGGTAGCCTTCACCACCGGACCCTCGGGTCCCGACACCCACTGGAAGCAGGGTTTTCTGATGAGCAAGTATCTCGAGGAGAACGTTGGTGTTAAGGCGGGGACCGAAATCTCTGGTCGTGTTGTCTTCAAGGCGCCCGAAAATAACCCCCGCGCGCTGACCATCAGCAACACTTGGACCGCGCCTACTCAAGGGACAAAGACGCAGCTTTGGAGGCTGAGATGAGAATATTCCTCCCTTAGCAGCAATTTACTGTCCAAGGCAATTATTGAGGCATAGAGAAATTCTTTGTGGGCATCCTGTAAGGAGGCCGGGTCAGATTCAGTCCTTGTTGCTACGAAAAGGCAAGCCGCTTCCGCAGGCCCGTCGTGTTGTTCTTTACAATGTCTATCTCAAAGTGATGGGATCACAATCAATGCCAAGGTGCCAAGCACAGACCAGTGGAAGCCTTCAACACCAGGCATCTTGGACTTTATATTCCGTGCGGCGGAAGACCGGAGAAGAGTGGACGGTTCAATCGCTTGCCTTGATTATGGAAGCGGACGGCATAGCTTCATAGATCACGTACTGCCTGTTCATTTCTGGTTTCATTTTTTCGAGGCACGCAAGAACCTAGCATGAGTCTATTGGACAAGACTCGACCTGTGATTTCAGATGTTGGTCATGATTCGGATGCTTGTATTTACAGACGGCTTCTGCGCATAATGCCGTCTATGGCGTCTTTGCTCCCCACTTAATTGTCCTCCCCGTCCTCTTGTTCCCTTACTCTTCCTCCTCCTCTTCCTCCTCCTCGTTTTCATCATCTTCGCCGTCAGAGACGGTCTCTCCGAGTTCTTTAAGCTTTGCCTACACAAGCACTGCCTCAGTCCAAACCGAAAACCAACGATCAAAAGAGGGTTGACTGACCTTGTATTTGGCGACTTTCTCCTCAAGGTCTCCAAATACCATGAGTAAATCGTCAAGCTCGTTTTGAATTGCCTGTTTGTCTTCCTCGGCCTTCTTGACGGCCACTTCACCCTATGGAGACTGGGTCAGTAGTGATTCCTTCGCTGGCCGACATTGTGAGGACTGGTTCTTACATGAACTGCCCTCTCCCTAGTCTCACGCAGGTCCTTTTCAAGTTGCTCGATACGGGCCTCAAATTTGGCGACGAAGGACTCCTGCTCTTGTAACCTTTTCTCCAAACCTTCCCGAACGGCTTGCAGTTCCTGCGCCTTTGACTTCTTGGCCTGTAAAATAAAATTAAAATAAGTCCTGTACATAGAACCTATGTCGACTTCGCATGCTCACCTTCATGAGGTCAACCTCGAGCCGGCTAATCGTGGCTTTGAGGTCTGCCATGTCGGCCTCTGCCCGGTGGCGGACACGATCAGCATCCGACTCAGCCGCCCTGCGCGCCTGTTCCAGCTGCTTGCGATGCTCCTCTTGTTGCGAGGCAGCTTGTATCTTGGCGGCCCGTTCGGCTTGATCGGCCTGTGTCTTGAGCTCTTGTTCGAGAGACGTAATTCGAAAGGCAGCATTCTTTTGAACGTCATCCAATTGTCTTTTATGCTGCTGTTCGAGTGCTGCTATCTGGGATTCCGTCCTTCTTCGGACCAGGTCATCCTGTCTTTGTTGTTCCTCCTGGAGAGATGCAATTCGACTCTGCAGATTTCTAGCCAAGTAATCAGCAGCCAGCCGCTGTCGTAGAAAGAGAACAGTACTCACCGCAGCTCTGCATCATGCTGTCTCTGCATACCCTCGTTCACCTGTTTTATTCTTGCCACCTCCATAGCAGTCGTCTCTCGAGTCCGCCGGTGATCAGCTTGTTCTTGGCCAAGTTGCCGGGCAATTGTCTCGAGACTGACTTGCGCTTCTTGTAAAGCATGGTCCTTTTCCGTCAACTGTGCCCGAAGAGAATCAACGAGTTCCCGGGAAACCCCCTTCTGAACACCGTTCGAGACTACAGAAATCTCCAGCCCAGGGTCCCGGTCTATGCCGCGGACAATGCGGCTGTAGTTATCCTTGAAGAAGTCGACAAACGTAGCATCAAAGTACACGTCGGGGAGCTTGCCTGAGCCCGAGTTACCAAGTTTTTGAGGAATCACTTCAAAGTCTCTGACGAGAGGGTCGCTTCTCAACTTGGTCAGCTTGTCAATATATCGCTCGCGTCCCATCCGCGAGATGAGAATGCTGTGAAGGTCAGCCCGAGAAATAGGCGAGTCCTTGGTCGAGAATTCGTATAATACGCCGAGGAGCATAGCGCAGAGCCCCTGAACAACGTCACCAGATTGGTATGGATGGTTCACAGCCTGGATAAGGCTTTGAGTATTGGTTCCCTCTCCCAAAAAGTCGTTGACGGCATCCAAGTCTTCAAACAGCCAACCAAGAAGCAGCATCAGATATCCTACCACAACTCGACTATCTTGTTCGCGGTTCAGTCCGGAAATCAGATGCGCAGCAATGGTCTGGATACTCGTGACGACTTCTTCCCCGTTCTTCGCGTCGCCTTCGGTGACAGCCATAGCCATGCTCTTTGCCTCGGAGTTATCGAAAACAAGATGCAACATGATAGTGGCAGCGAACCAACTACGATAGGGGTTGGCCACGGCGGCGTCGGAAGAGGGCCGCAGCAGCACTGTCAGCACGTTGGCAGTTTCATCAGCCCCGGTCCTATGTCCTTCAATGGCCCTTCGCAGAAAGTGCAGGCGAATTTCGGTGTGGTTATGAAAGTAAGCTTTGAGGCAGTCACATGCTGCCAGACGCAGATCAAAGGCTTCCAAATCCTGCACGCTGAGTGTAAGGTCCAAAAGGCCATCGATCACGTAAACTTTTACAACGCCATTCGTTTGGCCAGCCTCGGCCGGCGCAGGAGGCTCGAGAGGCGACGGGACTTGGAGTTGGGCGAATCCCTCCTGAAGGCTAGGGTTCCCCCTGATGATGTCGGCGCAGGTGACTAGAGCCTGCAATCACAATCTTAATAGGACAGCAATAATATGAGTTGACGGGAGACATAACCAACCTCTGCCTTGATTGGAAGCTGGGCTACGTGGCTGAAGGCCAGTTGAAGGGCATTGTACAACAAGCCGTGCTGCCAGAAGGCAAGCTGGTTTTGCGACGTTCCAACAGCACCTGCTACTAGAAACAGACGAACGACAGCCAACAGTGCATAGATGTTCCGGTTGCGTTGGGTCTGCGCCCAACCAGCAACCTCCACATCCTCCCGCTGGGCCTTTTCGGCACCTTCCAGCAAGTTGGCCAAACGGCGCATACCACCCGACTCCCGGAACAGAGACTGGTTGGAGGGGTTCCTCCGAAGGAGATTTGCGACAAGAATCAGACAGTCCTCCACAACACGGTCACCCTCAGACAGTGAGCCTTCCGAGGAGATGATGTTGAAAAGTCGGTCAAAAGCGTTTTCGAAGGCAACGAGCTTTTGAATATCGGTCGATGAGGGAGTGAGAAAAATAAGGAGGTTGATGGCTTCGTTGCGTACAGCTTCGCGGCTATCGTCGAGCACGGCTACAAGACGAGAAATACCGAGAGGGGCTGTGAAGACGCACTCCTCAGTTCGCTCGGTTCGGGCAGATAGGATGGCGGCGAGAAGTTGCAGGGAGTAGAGTCTCGAGTAGAAGTCGGTCGAGTCGAGGAAGTCGAGCAGCAGAGTTATGTTCTCTTGGCGCTGGGTGAACTCATCCGCGAGCCATAGAGCGATCTCCTCCGAGGCCTCTGGGCTGTCTTCATTGGGGCTAAAGAGCATTAGCAAGGTCTCGAGGACCACCTTGACGGTATCGACGTCTTCGGCATCGCTGCTGAGGCTGCCTATGAGGCTGCGAAGAGCCCCAGAAGCGACAGAGGCAGGGAAATCTTTGGCAAAGCTACGCAGCCCAAGAATAGCAGCTCGGCGATCCTCAAGCAGGGTAGCCGAACTCAGCCGGCCACTCAGGACCGTGATGGTCTCACCGACCGACTGCTTCGCCGGAGCAGTGGAAATGGAAAACATGCTGTTTCGTCAAGCGCCGGCCATTGGAAGCTGAAGTAATGCCATGGGCGAGTGTAAAAAAAGAGGTAGAGGCTGTGAAAGGGGGGTAGTAGAGAATCGTAAATAGGCCAGATCAGGAGATCCGATTTAACCAGGGCTGGTGAAATGCTGGTCGAGAGCTTTGATCGGCGTTGTACATAGTACAGTGACAGGTGTCCACGAATCAGGATGTCGCTACTTACCTACTTCGTACCTACCTATTCGTACCTGGATGGTGTCTGGGGAACTAAGATGCATTACCATGAACTGCCTGCACCGATTGTTGCTTATGATTAACGAATATGCACTGAGAAGGTATGTGTATTTACTGCGGCTCAAAAGTAATGGTTATTAGCATACATGTTGACCAAGACTGGGTATCCACGCAAGGTACACCTAATAGTACTTACAGGATATACAGAATTTACCTACCTAAGTACCTCACTATTGCTGGAAGTAGACGTGTAGAGCCCACCACCTACCTACCTAGACACCCATTGGTCCCTGCCGAGCTCGGTTGGTCTCGACGCAAACGCGAAGCCCTACAGTGAGAAAGTAGCTCAACCCTCTTAGAAGTTTATGCTTTTCAGCACTGACAAACCACTATCATAGCCGCTCCGCACAGTTTGCTAATACAGTGTATGAACATCCAACTCTGGGGCTGGTGCGCAATACGGATTCTTCATTACATTGCACCGTAAGTGGCCTGGCGTTTTGCGAAACCCACGACCTTGGATCTTAGGTACTTGCAAGCAGATGCAAAACCACCAGGTTCGACAACATTTTTCCAAGCCTCCAACCCGAATCATATTTGGCTAGAGATTGTCTCTTTTCTTTTACCAGTCGCAGAAGAGAAGATTGTGTATTCCAGGGTTTGGTTCTGCCTACCTTCATCGCCTTGTCGCGGTCACAACGCGCACATTCTTCTTCAAACGATCACGTCTCTCAACCAGCAATTACAACCGGAACATTCTGACTTTGAGTTTCATTTGAAGCTACGGAACCGAGGCATCCATGTGTCAAGGCCCCCTGCAGCATATATTTATACTGCGACACGAGCTTTCAGCTCGCCTCGCGTACCATACTACAACGAAAAGGCGCTCTGAAAAATCGGCATAAAGGCAAACCCGAGCTTCTCTCCCAGATACCGTCCTTGTACAACCTTCAAGATGGGTATCCCAGCTGCCTTCCGATGGCTGTCCAACAAATACCCCAAGATCATCTCGCCTGTCATCGAGGAGCAGCCTGTCAAGATGGAGGATGGTTCCGAGATTCCCGTCGACATCACAGGGCCCAACCCCAACGGCGAGGAACTTGACAACCTGTATCTCGACATGAACGGTATCGTCCATCCTTGTTCGCACCCCGAGGACCGTCCGGCTCCAAAGGATGAGGAGGAGATGATGCTGGAGGTTTTCAAATACACAGACCGTGTTGTCAACATGGTTCGTCCGCGAAAGTTACTTATGATTGCTGTCGGTTAGTGGTCCCATTGTTACTCTGTCATTTAGCCTATTCTTGTCGTCTGATGGCATCGCAACTAATCTTGTATGAAATAGACGGCGTCGCCCCTCGTGCCAAGATGAACCAACAACGGTCTCGTCGATTCCGATCCGCACAAGAAGCCCAGGAGAAGGAGGAGGATAAACAAGAACTTCTCAAACTGTTGAAGCAGCAGAACGGTGGTGCCGTCTCTGATGACAGCCTGGAAAGCGTCACGAAGAAAGCCTTCGACTCCAACTCTATTACTCCCGGCACTCCCTTCATGGACATCCTAGCAGCGAGTTTGCGATTCTGGTGCGCATACAAGCTAAACACGGATCCGGCATGGGCCAGGCTCAAAATCATCATTTCTGATGCAACAGTCCCCGGAGAAGGCGAGCACAAGATCATGAACTTTGTGCGGTCTCAGCGCATTTCTCCAGAGTATGATCCAAACACCCGCCACGTCATTTACGGTCTTGATGCAGATTTGATCATGCTTGGCCTAGCAACTCATGAGCCCCACTTCCGAGTTCTGCGTGAGGATGTCTTCTTTCAAGATAGCAAGGCTAAGATGTGCAAGCTGTGCGGGCAGAAGGGGCACGAGGCTCGCGCCTGTCGTGGACAAGCCAAAGAAAAGGTTGGTGAATTCGATGAGCAGGATAATAGTCCCGCTCTCAAACCCTTCATCTGGCTTCACGTTTCTATCCTCCGTGAGTACTTGGCTGTGGAGCTCAATGTTCCAGGCTTGCCCTTCCGCTTCGATCTGGAAAGAGCCATCGATGATTGGGTCTTCATGTGTTGCTTTGTGGGCAACGACTTTCTGCCTCATCTGCCAGCACTTGAGATCCGAGAAAACGGCATCGACACTCTGACAACAATTTGGAAGGACAACTTACCTTTTATGGGCGGCTATGTGGTCAAAGACGGCCACGTCGATCTGGGTCGGGCCCAGCTAATCCTGAATGGTCTGGCGAAGCAAGAAGACTCTATTTTCAAGAGAAGGAAGGAGACTGAAGATCGAAGAGAGGCCAACTTCAAGCGAAGAAAGCTCCAGGAAGAGCGCAATCCCAGGTTTGCCAAGCCCAAACAGTTCGACAACGCCGCAGCGGGCTTGCCCTTGTTCCCGGCTGCAGGAGGTCCGAATGGCATCACACACGACATAGTGGTCGGCCGCTCGTCTAACATGAACGCTAACACTGCCAACAAAAGCGCTGCAAGCGCCATTCGTGACCAACTCAAGGGCTTGGGGTCCAAGACGAACCCCAGCGAAGAAGTCGAGTCTGGCGAAAAAGAGAGCGAAGAAACTCCGAGCACTGGAGATCAAAAGTCTATACTCGGCAAGCGTAAGGCCGAAGACGCGGCAACGCTGGCCGATTCGACTCCTGCAAGTGTGACAGGCTCAAACACGCCGTCTGCTGCCGAGGAAGCTGCAGTAGATCACGTTAGGATGTGGGAGGAGGGCTATGCCGATCGGTATTATGAGCAGAAGTTCCATGTTGACCGCAACGACCATGAGTTCCGGCACAAGGTTGCAAGGGCCTACGTTGAGGGCCTGTCATGGGTTCTTCTATATTACTTTCAAGGATGCCCGTCTTGGGAGTGGTACTACCCGTACCACTACGCTCCTTTTGCTGCGGACTTCGTCGATCTTGACAAGATGGAAGTGCGGTTTGAAAAGGGCCGCATCTCAAAGCCGTTCGAGCAGCTCATGAGTGTGATGCCAGCCGCCTCTCGCAGTGCGCTGCCTGAAGTTTTCCACGACCTGATGATGAACGAGGACAGCGAAGTCATTGACTTTTACCCGACCGAGTTTGAGATCGACCTCAACGGAAAGAAGATGGCATGGCAGGGTGTGGCGCTTCTGCCTTTCATTGAGATGCCGAGATTATTAGCTGCCGTTGAAAAGAAGTATCCTCTTCTGAGTGCGGCAGACCAGGCACGGAACGGTGTTGGCAGGGATGTGCTGCTTCTGTCAGATGCCCACCACGAACTCTACGACGAGATCACGACTAGCTTCTACTCCAAGAAACAAGGAGCACCCACACTGAAGCTCAATCCGCGGACCAGCGACGGGCTGGCTGGTAACGTTGAGAAAATCCCAGACTATTTGCCGCACGGGGAATTGGTATATCCTTTGGAGCGCGGAGGAATGCCCAACCTCGACTACGACAGGTCTCTCAGGTATGCCAAGCCCGCAACTGCAGAGTTGATTGAGGTGTAGACTAACATTCGAGGCAGGGTTTGGTACACGTTTCCGTCGAGCTCGCACCCTCACAAATCTATGTTACTTCGGGGTGTTAGACTTCCGGCTCCGGCCTTGGACCGTAACGACATCGAAACACTTAAAGGGAAGTCGAACCGGTCGGGCCGGGGCTACGGCGGCGTCCCTTTCCAACGCGGTGGGCACTACGATAGCGGTCGTCGAGGCAACTTCAGCTACGCTCCCGGTGGCGGCGGGCAAGGGCGTCAAGATCGCGGCGGGCCGCCGTCGTACTCAGGCAACGGCAACTATAGGGATGGGCAACATGGGTATCAGCCACCTGGGCCACCGCCAATCCAATCGTCGTGGCACCCTCCGCCGCCAGGACACCCCGGATTTGGCATGGGCCTTCCGCCTCCGCCGCCGCCCGCGGGGTACGGGAATGATGGTCGAGGACCAAATACGTCATACCGCGGAGGCGGATACAATCAGCACCAGAATTATGGGCGACCGCCACCCGGACCCAATTCCAACTACAGTTTTACTGACGGGGGTCATCGTGGAGGCCGCGGTGGCTATCAGGGTCGTGGTGGCTATGGTGGAGGCCGTGGTGGTGGTGGTGGTGGTGGTGGTGGAAGATATGGCGGCGGGCGCAATAATTACCGGTAAATGGATTGATCACCCAACGTAGACGAGATGTATCTACAACGAGATGGCGCCTCGTGGAGCAGAACAGAAGTTGTAAAGGATCAGATGAGAGTACTGGTCGGTATTTGAGGTACAGATACTACAGGCAAGGACGGGTGGATGAGCCGTCTAAGACAAAAGGCAAGTTGTGCTAAGGCCAATGTTCAATTACAACTTTCTGCAGCTTACTGCGTCGGTGTATCTTCGAGGTCCAGTGGAAACTGTGAGGCCCCAGATACTGCATATATGTGTTTTCGAGGGGTGAGGAAATCAGCGGAGATATCTAGCCCAAGTATCTTATCCAGGTAGCACCAGCCAAATCGGTTGGAGCGGAGGGCGAGCTAGAAAAAGCAGTCCCCAAGAGACAAGTTGAAGGTCCCAACATATCATGTTTGCATGTTTGCGTAAACAGAAAATATAATTATCATGAAGTTTTGCTGATGAGGAAGCAATCCCTGTCAACAATCCGCTGAGCGCTCTTAGGGATGCGTTGCGCACTCAGAACGCACGGACAACTGATTAACTGTCATATGTGACACCACTTCCCTCAAGAGATGCCAAAAGCAGTTAGCGGTCTCTCCCAAGCTTATAGGTAAGAGGTGCGGCAGATGCAAGGTACCGCGCGTAGGTACGATGCAGCAGTACGTACCTGCTCAGGTGTCGCTCACAGTGCATCCATCTCTATCTCTATATTTTGTTCCCATCGTGTCCCCGCTTCCTATTGTCTCAGGTTCAGTACAGAAGGGATCCGTTGCATAATTTACGTAGCGGGACCTCACATCGCATAGTTACTCGCGGGTAAGATTCTCAACACCTAGCTTACATTAGATTGACTAGTACATCGTATATGCTGCACACGCCTACCTAGGTAGGCAAGTAGGTAGGCAAGGTACGCTACCTATTTGCAGTGGCTACCCACCCACTGGCATTCACCAATGGCCTCAGCCTTTGGAAATCTCGAAATTCTCAAATCGCTGACGTCTCACTTGTTCTCTTCGCGCAAAGGCTACTAGCGAACCGACTGACCTCCTTGTCTCCCTCCTCCACGCCCAACACTCCCATTTTCTGACCGCGGCCAACCGTTTGCGTGCATTCGGTGCGAGAGCGCGCCATTCGTCCGCAGCCTGGCCCCAGCTTTTACCGACTCCACCTGATACACATAGCACATCAACACCGTCCGATACAGAGCTGCTATCCAAATCCGGCCCCATCACATTACTCAGTACTGTCCCGTGCGCCGCTCACAGCTTTGTTAGCTCTAGTAATAAGCTAGTTGGGCTCCTTCTAAACCCGCGACCGCATCTCCTACAGCTACCCGACGCTTTGTCCGTCTCCGACAGCCAACACCTATCACCTTTACCTTCATCTTCCCCTCCATACCGACCCGCACTACCCTCTGTCACCGACAAACAGCACCCTCTCGCGATATTGTGACCAAGTCTTACTCCGAGCTCGAGGACGGAGAAGAATATTGGGCGCGCGCGTGCGGTCATGAGCTCTATTGTTCTGGGGCGCAGAAATGAACGGCGATGCTGGTCTCGTCGGCTGCCTGGTCGATAGGCTCGCCACCAGGGTATGCCACCCCAACATTGACTCCTCCTTAGCCTTGAACTCATCGCTGACGCTGAATTTTGTCTCTCGCCAGCTGCCTCATAGAACGGGAACCCACGGGCAGGAGCTTCAGCAGGACGATGTCGTCCTCATCACGAAGTCGACCCTGGTCAAGATTAGTGCTTCTGCTCTCTCCTTTGTGCTCGACTCCCTCGTCGCTCTCCTCGAAGACATAATTCGAAACTACAAAGGCATTCCTCCACTTGCACACCCAACACACGTTCTCTTATCCGAAGTCTACGTTCTGGCCTTGGCTGCCGACTGCTGTACTGCCCATTGGAACCACGTCAAGGCCCAGGACCTGCGCCAACCTGCTGTCAACGCCGACCCCCGCCGTGTCACTCCGGCCATTGCTCCAGAGCCGTTGGACGAGGCTCTCGTCAACCGAGTCTTCGACTTGATTAAGTGGCTTGTGGAGCCCATCCCCGAGGGCTACGTCCTGCCCTCCTACACCATTCTTGATGACACGCCGAGACATACCGACACTGTAGCCCGTTCTGCAAGTGGTCTCCCCTCGCCCCTACCCGGTGATACCGATGCGTCCGAAAATGATGACGCTTTGCCCACCACTCAAGTCGCCATCTTGGAGCCATGCGTAAGAGTCATTGTTGAGTACGTCACGGCCTCCACATGGTCCTGCTCTTTTGACTACTTCAGAAACGTCGTCTACACTGTCCGCACGGCAGCCGTTGTACAAGCTGCCCCTGGTCAGTCGGCCGCTACACCGGACGATGACAAGGCCTCACTGGCGGTGCTAAAGATCTTGTCCTTCTTCTGGGTCGACGCTCAGAAGCTCGGCCTTATTATTCAAGAAATATGTTCCAGCTTTTTGCATTTTCGCAAGTCGTTCCAGAACACGATAGCCGTCGTTGCCCCCTTGCTCATCACCAGGTGGCTCGATCGGTATCCCCATGAATTCGTGCAGCAACATACGTTGCACAAGCGTCTCGACGGTGGCGCTGACACCTTGTTTGACATGACACAAACCGTCGTTGACAATGGTCGCAAGAAGGGGATGTTGTATCCGTTACAAACCACTTTGCTCTTCCTCCTACCCGACGTGTTTGAAGTGGCTAGTAATCTCCGAGAGGCCAAAAGCAGTAGTATGGCCAAGAAGGTCGGTTTTTTGGACAACCTCAGAAAGGCCCTCAGGAACAAGAATGAGCAAGCAGCGTACTCTTTGGTGTCCTTGCTTAGGGCATCGCGCCACTTCGTGGCAGAAGATGACGCGGCGCTGGTAAGCTACGCCATGGATGTACAAGACGAGGTTCGTGAGGCTGTCTTCCGACGGGGCAACGATTCTTCGTTGTTTGATCAAGATATGATGACAGCAGCTTTTGTGAGCTTGGCTGAACTAAGCCTGGACAGCTGTGTCGACTCGCTCAGCCAGTCTTATCTCGGTCTATCTTCACCACAGGCTTTCAAGACGGCTGTCGTGCAAGGCTGCCGCTACTTTGCGCGGCAGAACGACTCGCACAACTATGAACAACTGTTTGCCATGGCGGGACCGTTTATGCGTACCCAACTTAAGGTATATCAGATGAGCCCCCTCGCCCCGTTTTCTCCTTCTCTTGAGCTAGAAAAGCTTGTTGTCTTATAGCCCTAGCTACAGACCATTTCGGTAACCAGGATTTTAGGCCATTGCGGATTCACCTGCAGAATCCGGTACTGTAGCGCTCCTGCTGCCGCGTCGTGACTCGAACCTTCAGTCGTTCACGAATATGGCATGCGATGTCCTTAAGTTCTTGGATGCCTCGCCTCGCTCTCTTTTCGATGGCGACAGGCAAGTAGACCCTGGTGCTGGCGCTGCTGACGAGGATGTCTTTCTTTCTTTCTTGTCGTGCGTCGTGTCCGTCAATCCTACCATCCGAAGACTTGCTACAGGCGTAGCGAAGCGCCTCTTCTCCGATGATTCTATCATCGATACCCTTCGCTCACGCGGCAGGCTGAGTGCGGTAGCATTCAAGAGGGAATTTTGGAGACGCAGGTAGGACACCACTGAAACCTCACGTTGGTCAAATTCTTGCCCCGGGCTAACACAAGTCTGTTCAGCTCACTGGTTCTGCTAAACATGTGCAGCCATGTTACTTCTGACGGAGACGGACCAGAAATCAAGATAATTCATGAATATCTCGAGGCCCGCAAGTTCTTGCTGGCGTCGCTGCGTGTAAGTCGTCCCTGACCTGAATCGGCACTATTCCGTAAAATTTGCCCACAAAACTGACGATGGCTCTCTCTGCTTTCAGGAGCTTTCAGACATGCCCGATGGTGTTCCCGAAGTCGAGGGGGCTTCTTCCAGACTCGAGACGACCCTTCTCGTTTCTTTGTGTTCGGCTGACGTCGAGACTTGTCAAACAGTGACGGCGTGCATAGGACTTTTCTATGAGGAGAACAATCTTGTCGATATCGCCTCAGATGCTGCCAAAGGGTTTGCTACGCTTCTTCGTAACGGCGAAGTCTACGGTGAGATCGCTTCTCGAGCATTCCGCTTCACCGGGCTCGTAGCATTCCAGAAAAGGGTTCGAGGTCTACTCCGCCGGCTGCAATATCCCACGAGCGGCATTCTCTCGGCCTGGGAGTATGGTTTTGAGAGGTGGCTGCTTCTTTCGAGGGAAGTTTCCATGGCGCCGGTTGATGCTGTGGATGACAGGACCTTGACTGAATGGAGGAACTACTCGGGTTTCCTTGCGTCCCTAGGGGGCATCTGCACCGCAAATCAGGCAATCATTCTCGAGGAACCTGCACTAAGCGGATTAAGATGGATTGACAAGCTCACTTCAGAGAGCCAAGAAGAGCCTCTGTTGAGCAGATATCTCAAGCTCAGTATCCAGCTTCTCGGCTGTGCAAACGTCAGGATCAGAGAGGCTACTCGGGAGGTCCTCTCGAGCGAGGTCTCACCCACGCTATATCAGTCCCTTTTCAGAGCCCTCGAGTCTGAACTAGAGGTTCTGTTCACAGGGGCGTTGGCGCCGAGCGACAAGGCACAGGATGTCGAAATTATCTTTGCTGAACAGGCTATTTCTCTCCTGAAAGCGCTCGTGGAGCGTCTCGAGAGTCCTTCGGATCTTGGTGCGGCCTCGGCCATACACCTTGGTGCTCTCGCTCTCAACTTCGCCAAGTTCCTAGATGGCGTCAACGATAGCACCAACACCCTACGCGTTAAGATCAAGGTCTGCCAGCTGTGTGAAGCTGTCACAAAAAGGAAAGAGCACCTGAATTTGAGGGACGACGTGCGGATCAGGAATCAGCTTCTCGAGTACATTTTCGGTTGGATTACTCGGCCCCGGTCTCCGCGCCTCGATTCGACTACCGCCGGCTCGGGCGGACGTCTGGACGAGATCGTGAGGGTGCAAAAGGATCTTGACAAGGCATGTCTAAAGTCGCTGGCTGAGCTTACATTCCGTCTCCCGCTGCAACCCGGTGAGGGTCAGACCGATGCTGGCACGAGCGAACTCAAGTCGCAAATGTTCCATACCTACTTCAACCGCTTTCTCTCATTGCTCAATCATGAGTCTCCCGAGGGCGGTAGAAATGAACTAATGACGGGCATGTCGGGCCGAGACGAAGGCGGATCTTCCTCGGAGTTCGCCATCACTATCCTCTCGAATTTGCTTAGCGCCAATATCGATGTCGGCCTGAAGCACTCTTTGAACATTGGGTACCATGATAATGTCGAGATCAGGACGGCCTTTGTCAAAGTTCTATACAATATCCTCATCCAGGGTACTGAGTTTAGCAACTTGACAGATGCTGCCGTGAGTGAGAAATATGATGAGTTACTTGAGGTAAGTGAAGCATCCTGGTCTACATGAGCGCAGACGTTGCAAGCTCTAACATGCTTAGCTCCTCACCAAAGACATGACCCTTGTGGCTGCCATGAGTGCCGTATGCCCAAGCAGCGAAGTTGACGAGCTGACGGTTTCTTTACTTACCATCTTTGAGCACCGTGGTCTCAGCTTCGAGCTGCTGGAAGTTCTCATCAAGCAAGAGATCGAGGATACAGGTGAGTAAACCCTATTCTGGCACATGCAAGGACAGCAGTTAACCATCTCCCTTGGGCATGTAGATAACGAGTCCGAGATTCTCCGACGGACTTGCGTAGCCACCAAGATGCTTTCCGTTTACGCTAAATGGAAGGGGCAGCCGTACCTAAAAGCCACCCTCCAGAAGGTTGTCGAAAGGCTGATGCTCACCTCTAAGGATCTGGATCTTGAACTGGACCCAGCTAGAGTCGGCTCTACGGATGAGCTACAGAAAAATGCTCTCCAACTGCGCATTGTGGCGAAGGTGTTTATTGACGACATTTGCGCGTCGTCCTCCAGTATGCCGGCTTCGTTCCGTAAGATCTGCAACATTGTACGTCAACTCCGCATTGCGAAGCTCCCCCCAATAGTTTGCCATCTAACGTTATGTTCTTAGATTTCTACCGCCGTACTTCCACGGTTCCAAGAAGCCAAATACACAGCTGTGGGAGCCTTCGTGTTCCTCAGGTTCTTCTGCCCTGCCATTGTTGCGCCCGAGGTTGAGGGTCTGGTCACAACGACGCCTTCGAAAGAAATGCGTCGAGGTCTTCTTCTGATTGCCAAGGTCATCCAGAACCTAGCAAACAACGTGCTCTTTGGAGCCAAGGAACCGTACATGTTCCCTTTGAACGACTTCCTCACACAAAACATTTATCGTGTCACCACCTTCCTGCGAGAGATATCTGTATGTGTTCCTGTGGTCCTGGCCTATAGCTCTCTCCCCTCTCACATGTACTAATGGTGCTGAAGGTACATCCGGAAAACCTGGAAACTCCACCTACCACAGAGTCATTTGACTTTGGCTCTTGCGTCGCGTTGCATCGGTTCTTGTATGACCACTGGGATCAAATGCGGCAGAGACTCGTGACCCAAGAGCGAAGGGATTTCGTCCGGTCGCCCGCCGAGGTATCCCGCGGTCGATCGCCTGTTCTCGAACCTCTTCGGAACCTCATTACGAATCTGGGACCGCCGCCCTTGGCTGTAACTTGGAACAGACCACAAATATCGACCAACACGCCTCCCTTATACTCAAGGTTTCAGAACTTCATGCTTCGGAACGCCTTCCGCAGCACCGAATCTTTTATCACTGCTAGAGCTGTCTACGACGGTGGCGAAAGCAAGGTACCTGTCCAATCAACTCCTGTGCCGTAATGCCCTCTGGTGAAAATCACTAATAACTATCGACAGGATTCTCTCTCCATCATCTGTATCATCTTACGGCACATTGACGCTGAGAGTATAGACTACGACACTCTCTTGTATTGCTACTTGAAGGTAGAATCAAATCCCCCCGGTGGGCCGAGTTCTCCTAGCTTAGTCGTGTCCCACAGCCATCCCATTACCCCTGGATTCATCATCCTATCCAATGCCGCCTTTGATACAAGATGACGTTTATATACTGACTGCTTGTAGATTGCAAGCCGTTTGTGGCATAAGCCCTTTGGTCTCCTCATCGACGCTACTTGTTACAATGGCCAGAATGAACCTCAAGACGATCTTTTCAAGAAACTCGAACAACTCACACCTGTCGAATTGTCCAAGAACCTTGTCAGGATTTACGTCTACAACATGAACAGCGCATTTAGGTAAGCATTTATCATAAGCGCCAGGTGCCATATGCTGTCAACAATAATAACAGCTACTAATGGACGAATAGGAAATGCTTTCGGAGGCTTCTGCGAGTCTCTGCAAAAAGCGACAGCAGCGTTTTCAACCCCAAGAATGTCGATTATCATTTGATCGGCAGTCTGCAGGATTTACAGGCTCACTTCCATCTCAGCCAACTTCACCTCCCTAAAGAGACAATCAGTGTCGTGACGGATACCCGTTATGTGTTCCAGCCAATCACTCGCCTCTCCAAGACAAAGGGAAAAATCGAAGTAGTCATCAAGGTCGGCAGTCAATTCGTACAGGTCACTACCACTAAGAAACAGGAAGTTTTTCCTGGCTACAGGCTGAGCACCACCGTCAACGACATCTTCAGACTCGGCGAGGTGGAAGAAGCGCCGACTTCGATCCAGACAGAGGACGATTCAGCTTTTGGCCTACGTGCGGATAACGGCAAAATTGTGATGTACTTCACCAGCCCCAAAAAGGTCGACGTACTTCAGACAATCCGCGGTGCAAAGGCCAAATATGGCAAGGACACAAGAGCGCATAAAGCATACGAGCGATTGATCCGCCCGCAGGATGTGCCAGGTACTCTGCTCAATCTTGCCTTGACAAACCTGTCAAGCTCCGATCATGTGTTAAGACTATCGTCGTACAACCTCCTCGGAGCCCTATGCAAGGCTTTCAAGTTTGGCGCAGCCGCAAATTTGATGTGCACCAAAGGTTTGGCTCCCTTATCCAGCCACGCCCTTCAATTCAAACCTTCACACCTGCCTAGACATAACTCATATTGCGTTGACTATCTGCTGACTGCTTGAATGCAGATGTATCTGTTCCGATGGACCCTTCTCATTTCATCATCAAGATCAGCCGACAGCTAGCGACAAGTGAGCCACAGCTGACGTTTGACTTTTTGACTGAATTCTTTGTTGGTTGGGAGACCTTCACGGAAGAGCAAAAGCCACTCAGTCTCGCCTACATGGCACCATGGCTTCCAGGCTTACGGACGGCAGTTCTATCAAATGAGCCCGATGCGGAGAAGGGCAAGGAGAAAGTTGCTGCCCTGTTTCGGAAACTCATAGACGTCGCCATGTCGGACCATGGATTAACATATACGCTAGAGCAAGTCATCTGGCCCGCCATTTATCAGGACGAAACGATCCTCGACATTTTCCTCGAAGAGCTGATGAGGGCCGCATTGAGCTTTGGCTTCTCTGAAGAGCCCATGGAAGCTTTATCTTCCATCGTCTCGGGTATGGGCAGCATCACGTTGCGTGGCAAAGTCATCTCCAGGCTACGCAAGGCGTTGAATCGTTCCTCCCTTCGGCCCACGAAATATCTGCCTGACAATGCTGTTTGGCCCGAGATCTGCGTCTTGCTCCACTTTTGTCTGTCACTGTCCTTCGACAATGGCGTTCAGTCACAGCTATATCTCCCTGAGATTTTCCACATCGTCACGATCCTGGCAAACACCGGTGCACCAGAGGTACGCTCGCTTGTTCACAGGCTTCTTGTAAACACTGTGCATGCAGCTTGTACCTCATTCAGCCTCGACGACGCTCGGTTCAGCAAGCTCAGGGGAAGTTTGGACTTCCTCAGCGAGCCCAGGAGCGAAATCTTCTCGGCACCACCTCCATTCTTACGTGATGGCGCCTCCATGTCAACAACACAGGATGCCGGGCCTTCGCTTACTGCTACGGAGAATCTGGCAGCGGTTCTTTTTGAGGTCTGCTCTGTAGCAGCACCTTCAATTGATATATCCAATGCTTGGAGGTCTCGGTGGATGAGCTTGGTTGCCAGTACTGCTTTCCAGAACAATCCTGCGATTCAGCCCCGAGCTTTTGCCGTTATGGGCTGCTTAGCGAGGGAAGAAGTGGACGACGACCTGCTGTACCAAGTCCTTGTCGCCTTGCGGAATAGTGTGGGTCGTTTGGGTGAAGATACCAACAGCGACATGCTTATTTCCATCGTCACGTCATTATCTAAAATGATGGCGAAACTGCCCTCAGCGTCTCGATATGGGCTGCAACTCTTCTGGCTGGCAATCTCTCTTTTACGACTTGTGCCTCCGGCGCTGTTCAATTGCACGGCCCAGTTCCTGGAGGCCGTCATGACCAACATCAGTACGGTGGGGGACTTGAGGGGGGACAAAATGGGCCCTCTGCTCCTTCAGGGTCGAGTCCAACTCGAAGAGGCTGCTCTACCTCTGGATGACGCGTATGGTATTCACTTCACGGCCGATAACTTCCACTTCGCTGTCTGTGCCTGCCTGGCCCGCGGCCTTGCTGACACCACGACCAAAACCAACGCAACCAGGGTATTGTCGGCCTTCTTAGATATGGCAGGCAATCCTTCGGGACATGTAGGCAAGCCGTCGGACGATATCTCTCGATCCCCTTACATGGCTCTGATCTTGGCCCGGACTGTTGGGAGCGACGAACTCAGGGATAGTCTGTGGCTTGCTGGAATCAATCCTTCGCTTTTGGGGGATGTGAGTGGAACGCAGCGATATGAGGACCTTGGCAGTATGAAGGACAAAGACCTACTCCTGAACACGGCCATTGAGTTGATAGACTTCCAATATCTGGAGGATGCGCTACAGAATCGTACGCTCCGATGGTTAACAGAGCTTGCAACAGCGAGGCCAGCGGTCACCATGCACCTGTAAGTTATTATCTGTCACCATTTTGTTCTAACACCTTAAATATTAATCGCTCACATTGCTCCAGTTGTGGCCCGATAGTCTCTATCCTGGACGACGTTCTGCTGCATTGTCAGAATTCGTCTACACTGGAATCTGCCCAAGCCCTTCTCTACGCTCTGACGTCAAACCCTAAGTTCAGTACTGCTTTAGGCTCTACTACAGTGCTTAACGAGATTCTCGGGGATATGGGTTTCAGTGGGCTGTGGCGGTCGTGCTCTTTTAACTTCAGCCAGGACCAGGACAGGAAATGCTTTCTGCTTACTGAAAAGCTAATAGAAGTAAGTCCTCTTATAATAGTAAGAGAAATATTAAAACTAACTCGGTAATAGCTTATTATAGTTTAGTTTTAGCTAAATGTAAGAAAAGTCTTATTAATTCTTTTTTTTAGAAACATTTAAATCTTATAATAATAATATAAACTAATAATATACCTATAAAGTAAATAGCGTGCTCTCTTATATAGAAGACCCTTTATGTATAATTATTTAAATATAAAGTTTACTAAAAAAAAATCTTATTATAGTTTATATTATATATTAAGGTCTAATACTTATATAACTCTGAAAAATAATAAGTAGTAATAAGTCTAAATAAAATATATAACGTATATATAGTAAGGAGCCTATTAAAAGTGTATGCCTATAATACTAAGAACACCCTATATTAAGTAATAAGGATAATTATAGAGATACCTACTAAAAGTAATTACAGCTAGTATTTACTAGTATTTTACACCCTAAAGTTACACTAGATTTAAGGCTTTTAATAGCTTTTATTTACTATATGTAATCTTTAATCAGTATCTACTAGCTTACCAGCCCTTCTTATACTTATTACTACTGTTAAGAGTAATAATAGCCTTAATATAGGCTGGTATTTATTTTATCTAAGCCTAGATTTTCTCTTAAGGTAGTGCTTACTAGCACTCTTACTAGGCCTATATAGCAGCAGCCTAGTTAACTAAAGCCCTTTTTTATATTATAAATCGCTTTATCTATAGCTAGTAGGGCTTAATAGGGTTAAAGTTAAGGCTATTACTATACTAAAGTATTTTCTAAATATTATAAGTAATATATATATAGTAGATATAGTAATAGTTATAAGAAGGTGTTTTATCTTTTTAAATAATAGTATTAAGTAGGTAGTAGTTAGTAATAAATAGAAAAAGCTTAAGTAAAAATATCTTTTTTTAGTAATAATACTAGTTAATTTTTTTTTACCCTTATAGACTAACTTACTAGTATAAGCGTTTTAATAAAAAGTTAGTTTATAGCTAGAGATCTATTAGAGCTATAGCTAGGCTATCTTATTCTCTAGTTCCTATTTAAGGCACTTAACAGACTTTAGCTTATTATTTAACTTCTTGACCTTAATAGCAGCCTCTTACTATATATAAGATAATAGCTAGAGGCACTTAACTAGGTAGGGCTTACTAGTAGGTATTAGTGTATTATAAGACTTAAGCTTACTGACTACTAACTGGTAAGCTTCTGTTACTAGTAAAACTCTATAGTAAGGCAGATTTACTAAAACCTTAGTGACTAATCGCTAAGCCTATAGTTATTAACGTAATCCTATTATAATTACTTTCCTCCCTATATAACTTTATTTATAAAGTTATTATATAATATTCTTTAATTAATAATAATAATAATAATAAGATAATATCTTTTCTTATTAAAAATAGTTTTATAGCCTTTTTATTATTAATTAACTTATTTTATTATTTCTAATATAGCGGCCTTATTATTATTCTTCTTAATATAAATATATTTTATATAGTTTATTTAGTAATATATTAGTAAAGTATTACTAGGCTACTAGTTAATATATTAAATATAGATATCTAACCTATTAGTAGGTAGTTATAAGGTTTACCTTAAGTAACTTTTTAAAAGCTTACCTCTAATTATAAGTATTTAAATCTAATAATCTAGTTAATAGTAAGTTTAGTAATCCCTTAGTAATCTATCTATAGCTAATTTATCTATAGACTAGCCTTCTTAATACTAGTAATAAAGATAAAGTCTAATCTTAACTTAACTCTTTTTAACCTATATACTTATATAATAATAGCTAAACCTATACCTTTCTATTAGTAATTAATAACCTTAAGAAATATAAGTCTTATACCTTTAAGGGAGATAAAGTTAAAGGTATTAACTTTTTCTTAAAGTTTAAAAAGTTTTATTATATAGTTAGTAAATATTTAGTAAATAATATTCTTTTTTATATTATTATTATCTATAGTATTAGTCTTATTAGTTATAGTTATAATACTTTAACTTCCTTTAAGCGTTATACTTTTAAAACTGTTAGAAGAGTTAGAATAACTCTTAATACTTCTACTTTACGTTATATTTCCTTTATTATAAGGAATATTATATATTATATATATATATATATATATATAATCTACTATATCAGTAGATTAATATATATACTAATTATATAAACAACCTAATTACGTAATCAGTAGAATATTCTAGAGGATTCTTTAGAGGAGCAAGATTAGCTTTACTACTCCTTACTTTAGGATCTAGGTTATTAACAGTAAGTTAGGGTTATTATTTTAAGTAACTTAAGGTTATTATAAGTTATTATAATTTATAAGCAGCTTACGTTAGTATAAAATATTCTAGTAAGCTGTATATTATTATAT
This sequence comes from Colletotrichum somersetense, assembly GCA_030867255.1. Lineage (NCBI taxonomy): Eukaryota > Fungi > Ascomycota > Sordariomycetes > Glomerellales > Glomerellaceae > Colletotrichum > Colletotrichum somersetense. The sequence continues at coordinate 1,763 of MU843527.1, read as the reverse complement.
AAGTGTTTAGATTCTTCCTATTTCTAGGTCTATCTCTTTTATCTCTAAGTAAGTAAGTAATCTCTATAGTAATAATCTAACTACTATACTCTTTTTACCACTTATTCTCTCTATTATATATCCTTATATTAGATATACCTCTACTCCTTATATCTTATATTCTTACTTCTATAAGATATATCGTTATATTTATCTCTTTATATCTTTTAGAGAGATAATATAACCTATTGTTTTAAGAGGTTATAAGCCTAGGTTATACACCTAGGGTATATCTATACTTATAAAAGAGTCCTATATACTTTTTAGTAGCCTATCTATCTATTTAAACGGTAGATTATTTATACTTTTTTTCTTTATAAGAATATTAAGGTAGAAAGAGTAAGCCCTTAGTATTACTTATAACTAAGAGATAGTATTAAATATCTACTATAGATAAAGGCAGCATAAGTCCTACTATAGGCGGTATAAGGTCCTTTATCTAAAAGGCAGTATAAGCCTTAAAAGTATCTATAAGTCCTCTATTTATCTATTTATTAAAAGAGGTTACTTAAGTCCTTAAAGGCAGTTATAAAACCCTTTATTTATCTGCTTTATATATATATATAAATACTATAAAAACTCTAGTAAAATAGCAGATCTTATTAAGGCTACTACAGGCTGTCTAATACCTACAGAACAGAAGCTTTAGGGTATTAAAAACTAGAATTCCTAGATTACTTCTATTTATCTCTTCTTTAAGCTTTTAAAGCTAGATATCTACTTTAAAAGAGAAAAAAGATATAAGGATATAATAGAAAAGCAAAAAATATAAGCCTTATTAATTATAAAGTAAAACCTTTTAAAAAAACCTTTATCTTTAGTATTTAATTTAAAAGATCCTAAAGATACCTTAAGTATACTAAAGTCCTTTTATAAAGGTACTAGCCTTGTTTTAAGGTAATAATTATACTTAGAATTTTATGCTATTAAACTAGAGTATTATAACACTTTAAATAAGTTTATTAGCTTTTTTAAAGGTTATATCTCTAAGTTAAATAATATAAGGGCTAAAATAGAAGATATAGACTAAAAAACAGTCTTTATAGCTGCTTTAAGCAGTTATTTTCTAATATAGGCTGAAAGGTAACGTAGTGCCTTAAGAACTAAAAAGCCTCCTTCTTTAAAAGCCCTTATTAATAATATATTAGATAGAAATAGGCATAAAAACGATACGCCTATATCTAACTGTAATAACTATAATAGAAATACCTATAAAGGTAATTCTAAGCAGTATAAAAGCCTTTTTAATAAGGATAAACCGTATAAGTGGTCTAATAATAGACCTACTAAGAGACCTAAAAAAAAGGTCTATAACCTAGATTTAAACCTATAACACTTATAAAAGCCTAAAGTAACTTTTATAATAAACCACTAAGCTAATAAGCTACAGAAGGCTGTAGATTTAACAGACCTTTATACTTATAAGGCTTATTCTTCTTCCTTAAATAAAAAAGATAAATAGCTTTACAATATAGGTTCTATAGTCTATATTACTAATAATAAAGACTATTTTATTAAATTAACTATAGATAAAAATATACCTATAGTTAATATAGGTGCTAGGCCTATAATACCTAAAAGAATAAGAATTATAATACTTCCTATTTACTTTAAGGGGGAAATTAATTATATAAGGTTAAATAATACCTTATATATACTAGACTTCCCTATATCTATATTTTTAGGCCTTTTACACTATAAAGGCAGTAGATTCCTAATTAACT